>JAAKBD010000245.1:0-457731 GCA_012656105.1 Phytophthora syringae
AAGGAGTCGCTCGGCGCACTTGCTTCTTCCAGTCCAGGTCGATGACGCACAGCGCGCGGTCGACTGGCAGCTTCATCTTCGTCTCTTGGGCGATTCTTGCGCTTCCCTGCCTGCTTGTACTCCGTCTGGCGCGAACCGTCGTCGTCGATGTCGAGCGAATCGAAGTCCAGATCGTCGACATCTTCATCGGAAATCGCCGGAGAAAGTCCAAAGTCGAAGTTGACATCGCGACTGATAACCACCTGCCCCGCCTCGATGTCATAAACTCGATACGCCTTGGACACTTCTTCGTAACCGAGGAACAGTCCGGCGCGAGCCTTGGGATCCCACTTGAGCCGCTTCTCCTTCGGAGTCAGGATGAACGTCCTACAGCCGAACACACGCATGTGCTTCACACTCGGCTTTGACTTGTACACGATCTCGAAGGAGTCTTGTGCTCGATCTTGGGTGACGGCAGGCGGTTCTTCACGTAGATGGCCGTCATGGCCGCCTCAGCCCAGAAACACTTGTTCAGCTTGGCGTGATGCAGCATGCTGCGGCCGATCGTGACGATAGTCCGGATGGCTCGCTCTGCCGTGCCGTTCGTCTGGTGCGCGTACGGAACCGTGGTTTGCTGCTCGATGCCTTCGTCTTCGTAGAAGTCCTTGAGCGAGTTGGTTGCAAACTCACGAGCTCCGTCGTGCCGCACAAACTTGACCTTCTTGCCGAACTGCTTCTGCACCTTCATGATGTACGTCTTGATGCAGTCTTCGCTCTCCGACTTGGCACGCAGGCAGAAACCCTTCATGCATCCGCTGGCTTCGTCCACGATCAGCAGCAGGTACTTGCTGCCACCAAGTGAGTTTTCCTCCATGGGTCCGCAGATGTCGAAGTGGATCAGCTCGAACGTGTCGTAACGACGCTTGTCACGGTTGCTTGAAACGGTTTTTGAACCATCTTCCCTTGCTGGCATCCGCGACACAGACTTGGTCCGCTCGACTTGGAAGGTGCCTTCGCGTCCTTGATCATGTGGTTGTCGACCATCTTGCGAAGCACCTCGACTGGAGCGTGACCCATGCGCGCGTGCAGGTCGACAATCTTGCCACTCGTCGCCGCATTCGCCGATCGCTGAGGCGTCATCAGCCAGTAGAGTCCATCCACGAGGTTTGCCGTCGCCACCACTTGCTTGGAGCCCTTGTGCGCAATCTGCATCTTGGTGCCGTCGAACACGACTTGGAACAGACCACTCTTGTTGATCTGTGGCACCGAGAGCAGGTTCTTGCTCATGCTTGGCACGTACAGCGCGTTCTTGATCTCGATCTCGCGCTCGTCGCCGTTGGGCAGGACCACTTGTTCCACGATGGTCCCCACACCCATGATGGCCGCCTTGTTGCCGTCGGCCACCGAAAGTTCGCCTTCGTTCCGCTCAATCAAATGGGCGAACTTGGCCTTGTCGTTGCAGATGTGGTGCGTTGCTCCGCTGTCGATCGCCCACATCCCGAGCATATCCTTGCCCGTCGAAATATCACACTCCAGTGAAGCCGCGAACGCAACTCGATCAAAGCCGTAGTCGTAGTTGTTGTCGTCGTTTCGCCACTGGGCAGTGTTGGCCCCGCGTCCACGGCCGTTGCCGCCGCGTCTTGGGCCCCGATTCTCGTCCTTCTGCTTGGTCCAGCACTTGTCAACTATGTGCCCCACTTTTCCGCAGTACGTACACTCGCGAGACTCTCGGTCGGTGTTGAACGCCTTGGCCGCGTTCTCCGTCTTCACCGTCGCCGTCTTCTCGCCTTGCCGCTTGATGTGCTCATTCGTGAGCACCTTCACAACGTCTTGCGACCGCAGTTCAGCGCTGCTCATCTCCAGGTTGAGCACGACGTTCTCGTAGCTCTTGGGGAGGCTGCGCAACAAGCAGATCGCCACGTCTTCATCCTCCATCTTGGCGCCGATGCTGCTGAGCTTGGCGCTGATGTTGAGGACCTCGTTGCAATGATGCAAGACGTTGCCGCCTTCCGACATCTCCATGCTGAAGAGTTGGCGCTTCAGGTAGATGCGTCCAGCCTTCTGCGAACCACCGTACAGCGTCTTCAGGCGCGACCAGGCAACCCACGCTTCCTCGCAGTCGTCGACCACATGGTGGTAGTCCGCGTCCATGTGGAGCAACATCAGTCCGAACGCGATGTTGCTCGACTTGACATAGTCGTCCTTGGCCCGCGAGTCCGTGAAGCTTGGCGTCGTCTCGCGGTTGACCACATGCCACGTCGACTTGGTCAGGAACACGCCACGCATGTAGCGGTTCCACGTCGCGTAGTTGTCCCCGTTGAACTTGTCAATGGTGACCTTGGTCGAGGCGTCTTGGGCAGAGAACATGGTGCTTGGGCTCATAACCTGATGGAAGGTATGGATCTTGGACACGAAGCTTGGACGAAGCGGAGAGAGGGACGTCGCAGACGGCGGGACCGGAGCGAAGACACTTGAGGGGTAGAATGAAGATTCGAAAGTGATTGATTGATCGGAGCTTACACTGTCTTCACTACCTAGTCTACATCCAATCATTTGGTGCATCCAATCACCAACACTCTGTACTCGTCCAATCATCCTACTCGTCTAATCATCGGTGGCGTAAACAACGTACCATAATCATCGCGGGATCGTATTGGACCGGTTCGGGTTAACCGGTTAATGGGTACAACTGGTACACAGTACCCAAAACCGGCAACCCTCAATAGTAGTGAAGACAGTGTAAGCTCCGATCAATCATCACTTTCGAATCTTCATTCTACCCCTCAAGTGTCTTCGCTCCGGTCCCGCCGTCTGCGACGTCCCTCTCCGCTTCGTCCAAGCTTCGTGTCCAAGATCCATACCTTCCATCACATTCCTAGGATTTCATCTGATACGATATATAAGCTCACAATATACGTTATATATCTAGTATAGGTATCACTGGTGTTAAATATTTTGGTAGGTTTGTTCGAAATCCTTCATAGTTTGGCCATTACCATATTATACAGAGTTCATTTAGGGCTAAGTTTAACCTGCACAAAAACGCCTACGTTATGGCTAAATTCAGATTATGGCAACACTATGGTATACAGAGTAATATATAGACTAGGAATGACAGGGACAAAATTCTGGGCAGGAAGGTCCAAAAAACGCCAGCGTACCTTAAAAATTATATATTGGTCAACACTATGCTATTCAGAGTTTATATATGCTTGGAATGACAAGCGCAAAATTCTGGGCAGGTGGGTCCAAAATCGCCTGCGTACCTTAAAATTATATATTGGTCAACACTATGCTATTCAGAGTTTATATATGCTTGGAATGACAAGCGCAGAATTCTGGGCAGGTGGGTCCAAAATCGCCTGCGTACCTTAAAAATTTATATATTGGTCAACACTATGCTATTCAGAGTTTATATATGAGCGGTTTGGCGGTGACCCGGGTCACCACACAAGTTTAGCAAGGATTTTGACTTAATTATTTTTCTGGAGGGTCACCCAAACATGGATCCTAGCGACCGACGCCAGGGAGGAACCGGTGGGGCATATCAAACTAAACCCAGGCGTGGTCGAGTAGCAAGAGTGTTGCCAACTGCGCTGGATCGCGCCTACGCTAGGCTTGGTGAAAACGAGGTAAAGCGACTGCAGGTGACGTACAAAGCTCTAGACTCGAGATGGGGAAAAGGCACGGAGCACGCTCAAGCGGAGGGTATGGTACTCTCTCTTATTCGCCAAGGTGTTCCCGACGTTCAGATCAATGCGTCGGGAACACCTTGGCGAATAAGAGAGAGTACCATACCCTCCGCTTGAGCGTCTTTGGCATTGGTGGGGCGATGATAACACGAATGACACTCAGCTTGACACGTCCAACAACACCGGTACGACCGGAGGTTCTACATGCAACAGTGAGGGAGCTTCTGGTGACGCGACAACCTGCAATCGCAGCAGCAGCTCGGCAAAACAAGCTCCAGTGAGGCAGCGAGCAAGTCCGCCACCTCCACCACAATCTAGGTGGGCTGGGCGAAGGCAAGGCCACTACATGTAGTGGTCGACGGAATTTGACCTAATAAATTGGACATGCATTTGGTTAGGATTTTTGAGAGCCGGGTTGTTTTGGTGACCCGGGTCACCGCCAGACCGCTCATATGCTTGGAATGACAAGCGCACAATTCTGGGCAGGTAGGTCTAAAAATAGCACAAACTACTATAAACGAACTTCTATGTGTGACAAGCGCAAAATGCTGGGCAGGTAGGTCTAAAACTTGCCTGAGTACCGTCAAAATTTATATTTTGGTCTACACTATGCTGTACAGCGTTTATGTAGACTAGGTGTGACAAACGGAAAATTCTAGACAGGAAGGTCTTAAAATCGCACTTACTACGATATACGGACACTATAAAGGCTAGTTTGAATTCCCTAAAGCGCTGAATTTTTTTATTTCTGAATACCGCTCACAATTAATTACCTGTCAAACACGATAATATCAGTTTTGAGAGGGTATAAAGTATGAGAGGTTTTGTTAATACATCGAGTTGGGACTTCTAGATTGGCTAGTTGTCTTTACTATGCAATTCTACACAAAATGCGCTATAGAACGCGTCCGTTCGGTCCATTTTGACGAAGATACGCTAATATGACTTTGGAGAGGTTTATTATGTTTGCTAGGGTTTACTAATACGTTGAAAAACGACCTCTCGACGTGCTAGTTGTATCTTTTATGCAAGTCTGAGCAAAATGCGCTATAGAAGGTTTATTATGTTTCTAGGGTTTACTAATACGTCGAAAAACGACCTATCGATGTGCAAGTTGTCTTTTTATGCAATTCTCAGTAAAATGCGCTATAGACGGGTCCGTACGCTCAATTTTGACGAAGATACGCTCATGTGTCGCTACGACAATTATTGGCGAAGGTACGAGTGTTTGGTAATATTTCTGCTAAAACTTCGATTCGCGATATTTGCTGAAACGTCGATTCATGAACTCTAATTAACTTATGTGTGTTCGGGACACAATTTTGAGCAAGCCGACTTATAGTATGTGTCGCTACGACAATTAGGCGAAGATACGAGCGTTTGGTAATTGTCACGTGTCACCTCTTTCCGGGGTCTTCGCATGTAGTAGAAGATCTGGTTGTCTCTCTCTCTCTCTCTCGAGAGAGGGGTTTTCACGAATGGGTTAGGTTCCCGCGACGGCCGTGCCGGTCGCGGGCTTGCGTTTCTACTTGGAGAGCAGTCCAGGAGGACAAACTGAGTCGTGCTTGGGCACGCCTGACATGACGCCCGGCCTGCTTGAGCACTGGAGAGGCGGTGTTCCGGGTGTCACCCGTCCTCGAAGCTCCATGTCGACCTGAGGCGGTCCGACGAGAGCATCTTCGCGGGTGATGACTCGAGGTATCAGTCACTACACTAAGCTCATGGCCGCTTGGAAGTATGTCTCTAGTTGCCCTGCGGACATCTGGGGGCAGCTGTCGGTGCTCGATGACATGTCGCTAGCGGTGTCTGATCCTCCGATGACGACCTAGTCCATGATGGCCAAGGATCCGATCTGGGTGGGAATGCTGGTACCGTTCGGTCATCGGTCGGGACTTGGATCCGCCCCTTGGCTGGATCCGCGGTCGGAGTTCGGATCTGCTCCGCGGCAGGATCTGCTATCTTCCGATTTCGGGCCTTGGCTCTGGACTGGAGCATCGACGCTCCGGTAGGTCCAAGCGGCATACGCCTGGGCTGTCCCGAACTGTCCGAATCTGGTTCCGAAGTTGCTGACTCATAGTGCGATGATACAGTGGCACTGACCTGGGGTGAGGTCACTGGATCCGGGATCCGCAGCCGTTCGCCGACTAGGATCACCAAGTGGTCGAACAGATAACTGGTCGCCTCTTGGATGGAGTCCAACTCTTGGTCAAAGAGCGCATCTGCGTCGAATGCTCCTGCCACCATTCCTGCTTCTTCCCATAGTTGTAGGAGCTCCTTCACCGCCGCGAGTTGATCGGGCATTGTTCGTGGCTCGGTGACGGGTCCCTTCAGGATGCCAATCTGCTTCAGTTTCAGGATCTGCATCACTGGATCCTGCTTCAAGAAGTTGCGTAGATTATTGTGATGATACGCATATTCCAAAGAGCTCAAGGATCAATCCGCCTGGTATTCGGCCTCGGAGTCAGGCGCCTTGAGCTGTTTCCGCCCAGTCGTGGTCTTCTTCTTCTTAGACTTCGTCGCCGGCGGCTACGGAGCTGGATCCGACTTAAACGGACGTGGATCCGCTGGATCCGACTTCAACTGAGGTGGATCCCGGCTGCTGGTCGTACGTCCGGTGTATGTCGAGTATGGATCCAGCTTGGTGAACGAGTATGGCTCAGGTTTTACCGTTGCCTGCTCGCTCAGCGGATCTCGATTCGCATCGAGATCCGCGGGGGTACCTGGGGAGGAAGTCGAGGTTTCTCTTCCAGATCCGGATCCGGATCTTCCTCTTTTAGTCTGTCGACAGAACTCCTCCCAGGGCTCTGTCGATCTGCGGATCTTGCTTCATTCAGCAGCGTCGTCATCGATCCGACGTCCGATGACGCTTCTTCCCCTGGTTCAATCTTCACTTGCACATCTTCTTCTTTCTCGGACACACGGTGAAATCCAGAGTCCTCAAGAGATCCGGACACGCGCACCATTGTGGTGTAGCGGGATCCGTCAAAATCTGACTAAGACTGGATCCGGCTTTCCAACTGCGCCCAGACACCGACTATACTCCGATATCCGTGATACGGCTGAACTTCTCTTGGCGGGACGCGGGGAAATTTAGTAGCGTGGAACTCTTCACTCTACTGCCGGTTATTGGATCCAGATCCCAAGCGATTCTTCGAGCTTTGGATCTGGCGTCCTGGACTGGATCCTGGGCCGAGGGTTGCCTTTGGGGTGTGGTTGTTGCCTTTGTCGTTACTTGCCGCTTCCTGTAGCGGGGATCTTGGGGGTTGAGACACTGAAGGATCCGCGGGCCAAGTAAGGAAGTCCGTTGGATCTTGGATCTGCACTTGAGTGTATGTCACTCGAGTAGGTAAGGATCTGGCCAATTTATTATCCAGTCTTACGCTAACTACTAGATCCAATACAACTAAAGTCTTCTTAGTGTCGGGAGGCCAATGTCGTTCCTCTTCCAGGCACTTTGCAAACACTTGTGGGCTATGGAGCAAATTCAGTTCTGATTTACGTTATGTCCTATACCATAGTGGATCCTACCTCTGTATCCTCTAAAACAGCTGTACGACTCGCTACTTGTGGCTTTCCTTGCATCTCCATTCTTGACTATCGTCGTCCACTGCTATATCACTGCCCATCCTCGAAATAATCACTGGATCGTGGATCCTGCATCTAATCAATTGTCGGTAGATCGTGCATCCCATCATCTTGTCTCACACCACTCTTGGATCTTCGTCAGCTCGTTTCGTCATATGCCCGCCTCCTTCCAACCTCGTTACCTTCCGGACCCGTCGCCCCTTATCCGGGATCTACGATCCAAAGTGGTAGATCCAAGATCCAGGACCCAAGATCCAAAGTGGCGGATCCAAGATCCAAAGTAGTGGATCCAAGATCCAAAGTGGTGGATCCAAGACCCAAAGTGGCGGATCCAAGATCCAGGATCCCCGATCCAAAGTGGTGGATCCCAGATCACGGATCCAGGATCCCAGGTGGCAGATCCAAAGTTCAGGGTCCCAGGTAGTAGATCCAGGATCCAGGATCCCTGATGATAGACCCACGATCCGAGATCCACATTGTTGATACTGGGTCCTGGTACGCGACCTGATCCTCCGGATCCCTGATCCTATTCGTGATATAGGGGGAACCCTAGTCTCTTCGTTTGCCATAATCCACAGAATGGGGAACTGGATCTGTCTTTCCGGATCCCTCGACCAACTCTGTCACAGATCCGGAGTAGTGACCTCGCCCCTTTCTCATTCTTTCTTAGTCATTCTCCATCTCCGTCATTTCTGCAATCCACTTTGCCACATGAACAGCGAACGAAATAACCACCACAATCGCCCATTCAGTTGCACGAAACGTCTCGTTAATACGCGCTTGCGTAGCTCGAATCGCTTCCAGCGAGGCCCACCAATACATCGCGATGGAAGTCTTAGTGCGAACGAGGAGATCGGGAAAATACTCGTAGAAGGTAGCATAGAGAGCTACCCACCAGTACCGACACATCACACCATAGCGTCCAAAGTAGGCTTCTTGCTCCGTTAACACGTGGATCGGGACAGCGAAGACAGCACCCCACAGTGCGAATGCGTACGCCGTCCACCGAGGCCTTGGATCTCCTTGTCGCTAGTCACGGCCTGGAACTGGGCGATGAACGCGATGACCATGGTGCAGTGCATGCTCGCCACACGCCAGCACGCACCGATGAGAGTCCAGCCGACACAGCGGATCGGGGTGAAGATCACCCAAGAGCAGACACCGCCAAGTCCGGCCAGGGCGTACTCCGGCAGATGCCCCCACCCCCACGATTTTTGACATACCTTCCTAGGATTTCATGTGATACCATAGAACAAACAAATTAACATAAGCTGGGGGTTCAAAATCGGTTCATAACGTCTTCTTTCATTGTTTGTTGAAGTTCACAACATATGTTACTTATCTAGTATAGGTATCACTGGTGTTAAATATTTTGGTAGGTTTGTTCAAAATCCTTCATAGTTTGGCCATTACCATATTATACAGAGTTCATTTAGGGCTAAGTTTAACCTGCACAAAAACGCCTACGTTATGGCTAAATTCAGATTATGGCAACACTATGGTATACAGAGTAATATATAGACTAGGAATGACAGGGACAAAATTCTGGGCAGGAAGGTCCAAAAACGCCAGCGTACCTTAAAAATTATATATTGGTCAACACTATGCTATTCAGAGTTTATATATGCTTGGAATGACAAGCGCAAAATTCTGGGCAGGTGGGTCCAAAATCGCCTGCGTACCTTAAAAAATTATATATTGGTCAACACTATGCTATTCAGAGTTTATATATGCTTGGAATGACAAGCGCAGAATTCTGGGCAGGTGGGTCCAAAATCGCCTGCGTACCTTAAAAATTTATATATTGGTCAACACTATGCTATTCAGAGTTTATATATGCTTGGAATGACAAGCGCAGAATTCTGGGCAGGTGGGTCCAAAATCGCCTGCGTACCTTAAAAATTTATATATTGGTCAACACTATGCTATTCAGAGTTTATATATGAGCGGTTTGGCGGTGACCCGGGTCACCACACAAGTTTAGCAAGGATTTTGACTTAATTATTTTTTCTGGAGGGTCACCCAAACATGGATCCTAGCGACCGACGCCAGGGAGGAACCGGTGGGGCATATCAAACTAAACCCAGGCGTGGTCGAGTAGCAAGAGTGTTGCCAACTGCGCTGGATCGCGCCTACGCTAGGCTTGGTGAAAACGAGGTAAAGCGACTGCAGGTGACGTACAAAGCTCTAGACTCGAGATGGGGAAAAGGCACGGAGCACGCTCAAGCGGAGGGTATGGTACTCTCTCTTATTCGCCAAGGTGTTCCCGACGTTCAGATCAATGCGTCGGGAACACCTTGGCGAATAAGAGAGAGTACCATACCCTCCGCTTGAGCGTCTTTGGCATTGGTGGGGCGATGATAACACGAATGACACTCAGCTTGACACGTCCAACAACACCGGTACGACCGGAGGTTCTACATGCAACAGTGAGGGAGCTTCTGGTGACGCGACAACCTGCAATCGCAGCAGCAGCTCGGCAAAACAAGCTCCAGTGAGGCAGCGAGCAAGTCCGCCACCTCCACCACAATCTAGGTGGGCTGGGCGAAGGCAAGGCCACTACATGTAGTGGTCGACGGAATTTGACCTAATAAATTGGACATGCATTTGGTTAGGATTTTTGAGAGCCGGGTTGTTTTGGTGACCCGGGTCACCGCCAGACCGCTCATATGCTTGGAATGACAAGCGCACAATTCTGGGCAGGTAGGTCTAAAAATAGCACAAACTACTATAAACGAACTTCTATGTGTGACAAGCGCAAAATGCTGGGCAGGTAGGTCTAAAACTTGCCTGAGTACCGTCAAAATTTATATTTTGGTCTACACTATGCTGTACAGCGTTTATGTAGAATAGGTGTGACAAACGGAAAATTCTAGACAGGAAGGTCTTAAAATCGCACTTACTACGATATACGGACACTATAAAGGCTAGTTTGAATTCCCTAAAGCGCTGAATTTTTTTATTTCTGAATACCGCTCACAATTAATTACCTGTCAAACACGATAATATCAGTTTTGAGAGGGTATAAAGTATGAGAGGTTTTGTTAATACATCGAGTTGGGACTTCTAGATTGGCTAGTTGTCTTTATTATGCAATTCTACACAAAATGCGCTATAGAACGCGTCCGTTCGGTCCATTTTGACGAAGATACGCTAATATGACTTTGGAGAGGTTTATTATGTTTGCTAGGGTTTACTAATACGTTGAAAAACGACCTCTCGACGTGCTAGTTGTATCTTTTATGCAAGTCTGAGCAAAATGCGCTATAGAAGGTTTATTATGTTTCTAGGGTTTACTAATACGTCGAAAAACGACCTATCGATGTGCAAGTTGTCTTTTATGCAATTCTCAGTAAAATGCGCTATAGACGGGTCCGTACGCTCAATTTTGACGAAGATACGCTCATGTGTCGCTACGACAATTATTGGCGAAGGTACGAGTGTTTGGTAATATTTCTGCTAAAACTTCGATTCGCGATATTTGCTGAAACGTCGATTCATGAACTCTAATTAACTTATGTGTGTTCGGGACACAATTTTGAGCAAGCCGACTTATAGTATGTGTCGCTACGACAATTAGGCGAAGATACGAGCGTTTGGTAATTGTCACGTGTCACCTCTTTCCGGGGTCTTCGCATGTAGTAGAAGATCTGGTTGTCTCTCTCTCTCTCTCTCGAGAGAGAGGGTTTTCACGAATGGGCTAGGTTCCCGCGACGGCCGTGCCGGTCGCGGGCTTGCGTTTCTACTTGGAGAGCAGTCCAGGAGGACAAACTGAGTCGTGCTTGGGCACGCCTGACATGACGCCCGGCCTGCTTGAGCACTGGAGAGGCGGTGTTCCGGGTGTCACCCGTCCTCGAAGCTCCATGTCGACCTGAGGCGGTCCGACGAGAGCATCTTCGCGGGTGATGACTCGAGGTATCAGTCACTACACTAAGCTCATGGCCGCTTGGAAGTATGTCTCTAGTTGCCCTGCGGACATCTGGGGCAGCTGTCGGTGCTCGATGACATGTCGCTAGCGGTGTCTGATCCTCCGATGACGACCTAGTCCATGATGGCCAAGGATCCGATCTGGGTGGGAATGCTGGTACCGTTCGGTCATCGGTCGGGACTTGGATCCGCCCCTTGGCTGGATCCGCGGTCGGAGTTCGGATCTGCTCCGCGGCAGGATCTGCTATCTTCCGATTTCGGGCCTTGGCTCTGGACTGGAGCATCGACGCTCCGGTAGGTCCAAGCGGCATACGCCTGGGCTGTCCCGAACTGTCCGAATCTGGTTCCGAAGTTGCTGACTCATAGTGCGATGATACAGTGGCACTGACCTGGGGTGAGGTCACTGGATCCGGGATCCGCAGCCGTTCGCCGACTAGGATCACCAAGTGGTCGAACAGATAACTGGTCGCCTCTTGGATGGAGTCCAACTCTTGGTCAAAGAGCGCATCTGCGTCGAATGCTCCTGCCACCATTCCTGCTTCTTCCCATAGTTGTAGGAGCTCCTTCACCGCCGCGAGTTGATCGGGCATTGTTCGTGGCTCGGTGACGGGTCCCTTCAGGATGCCAATCTGCTTCAGTTTCAGGATCTGCATCACTGGATCCTGCTTCAAGAAGTTGCGTAGATTATTGTGATGATACGCATATTCCAAAGAGCTCAAGGATCAATCCGCCTGGTATTCGGCCTCGGAGTCAGGCGCCTTGAGCTGTTTCCGCCCAGTCGTGGTCTTCTTCTTCTTAGACTTCGTCGCCGGCGGCTACGGAGCTGGATCCGACTTAAACGGACGTGGATCCGCTGGATCCGACTTCAACTGAGGTGGATCCCGGCTGCTGGTCGTACGTCCGGTGTATGTCGAGTATGGATCCAGCTTGGTGAACGAGTATGGCTCAGGTTTTACCGTTGCCTGCTCGCTCAGCGGATCTCGATTCGCATCGAGATCCGCGGGGGTACCTGGGGAGGAAGTCGAGGTTTCTCTTCCAGATCCGGATCCGGATCTTCCTCTTTTAGTCTGTCGACAGAACTCCTCCCAGGGCTCTGTCGATCTGCGGATCTTGCTTCATTCAGCAGCGTCGTCATCGATCCGACGTCCGATGACGCTTCTTCCCCTGGTTCAATCTTCACTTGCACATCTTCTTCTTTCTCGGACACACGGTGAAATCCAGAGTCCTCAAGAGATCCGGACACGCGCACCATTGTGGTGTAGCGGGATCCGTCAAAATCTGACTAAGACTGGATCCGGCTTTCCAACTGCGCCCAGACACCGACTATACTCCGATATCCGTGATACGGCTGAACTTCTCTTGGCGGGACGCGGGGAAATTTAGTAGCGTGGAACTCTTCACTCTACTGCCGGTTATTGGATCCAGATCCCAAGCGATTCTTCGAGCTTTGGATCTGGCGTCCTGGACTGGATCCTGGGCCGAGGGTTGCCTTTGGGGTGTGGTTGTTGCCTTTGTCGTTACTTGCCGCTTCCTGTAGCGGGGATCTTGGGGGTTGAGACACTGAAGGATCCGCGGGCCAAGTAAGGAAGTCCGTTGGATCTTGGATCTGCACTTGAGTGTATGTCACTCGAGTAGGTAAGGATCTGGCCAATTTATTATCCAGTCTTACGCTAACTACTAGATCCAATACAACTAAAGTCTTCTTAGTGTCGGGAGGCCAATGTCGTTCCTCTTCCAGGCACTTTGCAAACACTTGTGGGCTATGGAGCAAATTCAGTTCTGATTTACGTTATGTCCTATACCATAGTGGATCCTACCTCTGTATCCTCTAAAACAGCTGTACGACTCGCTACTTGTGGCTTTCCTTGCATCTCCATTCTTGACTATCGTCGTCCACTGCTATATCACTGCCCATCCTCGAAATAATCACTGGATCGTGGATCCTGCATCTAATCAATTGTCGGTAGATCGTGCATCCCATCATCTTGTCTCACACCACTCTTGGATCTTCGTCAGCTCGTTTCGTCATATGCCCGCCTCCTTCCAACCTCGTTACCTTCCGGACCCGTCGCCCCTTATCCGGGATCTACGATCCAAAGTGGTAGATCCAAGATCCAGGACCCAAGATCCAAAGTGGCGGATCCAAGATCCAAAGTAGTGGATCCAAGATCCAAAGTGGTGGATCCAAGACCCAAAGTGGCGGATCCAAGATCCAGGATCCCCGATCCAAAGTGGTGGATCCCAGATCACGGATCCAGGATCCCAGGTGGCAGATCCAAAGTTCAGGGTCCCAGGTAGTAGATCCAGGATCCAGGATCCCTGATGATAGACCCACGATCCGAGATCCACATTGTTGATACTGGGTCCTGGTACGCGACCTGATCCTCCGGATCCCTGATCCTATTCGTGATATAGGGGAACCCTAGTCTCTTCGTTTGCCATAATCCACAGAATGGGGAACTGGATCTGTCTTTCCGGATCCCTCGACCAACTCTGTCACAGATCCGGAGTAGTGACCTCGCCCCTTTCTCATTCTTTCTTAGTCATTCTCCATCTCCGTCATTTCTGCAATCCACTTTGCCACATGAACAGCGAACGAAATAACCACCACAATCGCCCATTCAGTTGCACGAAACGTCTCGTTAATACGCGCTTGCGTAGCTCGAATCGCTTCAGCGAGGCCCACCAATACATCGCGATGGAAGTCTTAGTGCGAACGAGGAGATCGGGAAAATACTCGTAGAAGGTAGCATAGAGAGCTACCCACCAGTACCGACACATCACACCATAGCGTCCAAAGTAGGCTTCTTGCTCCGTTAACACGTGGATCGGGACAGCGAAGACAGCACCCCACAGTGCGAATGCGTACGCCGTCCACCGAGGCCTTGGATCTCCTTGTCGCTAGTCACGGCCTGGAACTGGGCGATGAACGCGATGACCATGGTGCAGTGCATGCTCGCCACACGCCAGCACGCACCGATGAGAGTCCAGCCGACACAGCGGATCGGGGTGAAGATCACCCAAGAGCAGACACCGCCAAGTCCGGCCAGGGCGTACTCCGGCAGATGCCCCCACCCCCACGATTTTTGACATACCTTCCTAGGATTTCATGTGATACCATAGAACAAACAAATTAACATAAGCTGGGGGTTCAAAATCGGTTCATAACGTCTTCTTTCATTGTTTGTTGAAGTTCACAACATATGTTACTTATCTAGTATAGGTATCACTGGTGTTAAATATTTTGGTAGGTTTGTTCAAAATCCTTCATAGTTTGGCCATTACCATATTATACAGAGTTCATTTAGGGCTAAGTTTAACCTGCACAAAAACGCCTACGTTATGGCTAAATTCAGATTATGGCAACACTATGGTATACAGAGTAATATATAGACTAGGAATGACAGGGACAAAATTCTGGGCAGGAAGGTCCAAAAACGCCAGCGTACCTTAAAAAATTATATATTGGTCAACACTATGCTATTCAGAGTTTATATATGCTTGGAATGACAAGCGCAAAATTCTGGGCAGGTGGGTCCAAAATCGCCTGCGTACCTTAAAAATTATATATTGGTCAACACTATGCTATTCAGAGTTTATATATGCTTGGAATGACAAGCGCAGAATTCTGGGCAGGTGGGTCCAAAATCGCCTGCGTACCTTAAAAATTTATATATTGGTCAACACTATGCTATTCAGAGTTTATATATGCTTGGAATGACAAGCGCAGAATTCTGGGCAGGTGGGTCCAAAATCGCCTGCGTACCTTAAAATTTATATATTGGTCAACACTATGCTATTCAGAGTTTATATATGAGCGGTTTGGCGGTGACCCGGGTCACCACACAAGTTTAGCAAGGATTTTGACTTAATTATTTTTTCTGGAGGGTCACCCAAACATGGATCCTAGCGACCGACGCCAGGGAGGAACCGGTGGGGCATATCAAACTAAACCCAGGCGTGGTCGAGTAGCAAGAGTGTTGCCAACTGCGCTGGATCGCGCCTACGCTAGGCTTGGTGAAAACGAGGTAAAGCGACTGCAGGTGACGTACAAAGCTCTAGACTCGAGATGGGGAAAAGGCACGGAGCACGCTCAAGCGGAGGGTATGGTACTCTCTTATTCGCCAAGGTGTTCCCGACGTTCAGATCAATGCGTCGGGAACACCTTGGCGAATAAGAGAGAGTACCATACCCTCCGCTTGAGCGTCTTTGGCATTGGTGGGGCGATGATAACACGAATGACACTCAGCTTGACACGTCCAACAACACCGGTACGACCGGAGGTTCTACATGCAACAGTGAGGGAGCTTCTGGTGACGCGACAACCTGCAATCGCAGCAGCAGCTCGGCAAAACAAGCTCCAGTGAGGCAGCGAGCAAGTCCGCCACCTCCACCACAATCTAGGTGGGCTGGGCGAAGGCAAGGCCACTACATGTAGTGGTCGACGGAATTTGACCTAATAAATTGGACATGCATTTGGTTAGGATTTTGAGAGCCGGGTTGTTTTGGTGACCCGGGTCACCGCCAGACCGCTCATATGCTTGGAATGACAAGCGCACAATTCTGGGCAGGTAGGTCTAAAAATAGCACAAACTACTATAAACGAACTTCTATGTGTGACAAGCGCAAAATGCTGGGCAGGTAGGTCTAAAACTTGCCTGAGTACCGTCAAAATTTATATTTTGGTCTACACTATGCTGTACAGCGTTTATGTAGACTAGGTGTGACAAACGGAAAATTCTAGACAGGAAGGTCTTAAAATCGCACTTACTACGATATACGGACACTATAAAGGCTAGTTTGAATTCCCTAAAGCGCTGAATTTTTTTATTTCTGAATACCGCTCACAATTAATTACCTGTCAAACACGATAATATCAGTTTTGAGAGGGTATAAAGTATGAGAGGTTTTGTTAATACATCGAGTTGGGACTTCTAGATTGGCTAGTTGTCTTTATTATGCAATTCTACACAAAATGCGCTATAGAACGCGTCCGTTCGGTCCATTTTGACGAAGATACGCTAATATGACTTTGGAGAGGTTTATTATGTTTGCTAGGGTTTACTAATACGTTGAAAAACGACCTCTCGACGTGCTAGTTGTATCTTTTATGCAAGTCTGAGCAAAATGCGCTATAGAAGGTTTATTATGTTTCTAGGGTTTACTAATACGTCGAAAAACGACCTATCGATGTGCAAGTTGTCTTTTTATGCAATTCTCAGTAAAATGCGCTATAGACGGGTCCGTACGCCCAATTTTGACGAAGATACGCTCATGTGTCGCTACGACAATTATTGGCGAAGGTACGAGTGTTTGGTAATATTTCTGCTAAAACTTCGATTCGCGGTATTTGCTGAAACGTCGATTCATGAACTCTAAGTAACTTATTTGTATTCGTGACGCAATTCCGAGCAATCCGAGACACAATTCGTAGCAAAATGGTCTATAGTATGTATCGCTACGACAATTATTGGCGAAGATACGAGTGTTTGGTAATATTTCTACTCAAACTTCGATTCAGATATTTGCTGAAACGTCGATTCATGAACTCTAAGTAGCTTATTTGTATTCGTGACGCAATTTGGAGCAGAGACACAATTCGTAGCAAAATGGTCTATAGTATGTATCGCTACGACAATTATTTGCGAAGATACGAGCGTTTGGTAATATTTCTGCTAAAACTTCGATTCGCGGTATTTGCTGAAACTGATTCATGAACTTAAGTACTTATTTGTATTCGTGACGCAATTTGGAGCAATGAGACACTTCGAGCAAAATGGTCTATAGTATGTATCGCCGTCAATCGAAGATACGAGTGTTTGACCTGATTCGATTCAGATATTTGCTGCGTCGATGATGACTCGAAGTAGCAGTCACTACGCAAAGCAATCCGGACACTTGGAAGCAAATCTCTAGTTGTGTCGCTACGGCATTATTGGCGAAGATACGAGTGTTTGGTAATATGTCTGCTAAAAGTTCGATCTCCGATGACGACCGTCGTTCATGAACTCTAAGGCTTATCCGATTCGTGACGTGGAGCAATCCGAGACACAATTCGTCAAAATGGTCGTATGTATCGCTACGACTTATTTGCGAAGATCGGCGTTCGGTATCTGCTCCGCGGCAGGATCTGCTATCTTCCGAACTCGGGCCTTATCGTGGACTGGAGCATCGAGACCAATAGGTCCAAGCGGTCTATAGTATGTGGCTGTCAAATTGTCGAAGATACTGGTTCCGAAGTTGCTGACTCAAAGTGCGATGATACAGTGAAACTGATCCATGGGGTCTAGGTCACGGATCCGTGGATCCCAGCCGTCCGAGACAGGATCCCAAGTGGTCGATAGATAATGGTCGCCTCTTGATGGACCCACGTTTGGTCAAATTTCTGATACTGCGTCGAATGCTCCTGCCACCATTCCTGATTCTATCATAGTTGTAGGAGCCCTTACCTCCGCGAGTTGATCGGGCATTGTTCGTGGCTCGGGACGGTCTTTCAGGATGCCAATCTGTCACAGATTCGGATAGTGACCTCGATCCTTTCAAGAAGTTCGTAGTTATTCTGATGATTTCTGCATATTCCAAAGAGCTCAAGGAAATCCGCCACAATCGCCCATTCAGTTGCACTTGAGTCTGTTTACGCGCTTCGTAGTCGAATCGCTTCCAGCGAGGCCCACCAATACGGAGCTGGATCTTAGTGCGAACGAGGAGATCGGGAAAATACTCAAGAGGTAGCATAGAGGCTACCCACCGTACGACACATCACACCATAGCGTCCAAAGTAGGCTTCTGCTCCGTTAACACGTGGATCGGGACAGCGAAGACAGCACCCCACAGTGCGAATGCGTACGAGTCCACCGAGGCCTTGGATCTCCTTGTCGCTAGTCACGGCCTGAACCGGGCGATGACCGCGATGACCATGGTGCAGTGCATGCTCGCCACACGCCAGCACGCACCGATGAGAGTCCAGCCGACACAGCGGATCGGGGTGAAGATCACCCAAGAGCAGACACCGCCAAGTCCGGCCAGGGCGTACTCCGGCAGATGCCCCCACCCCCACGATTTTTGACATACCTTCCTAGGATTTCATGTGATACCATAGAACAAACAAATTAACATAAGCTGGGGGTTCAAAATCGGTTCATAACGTCTTCTTTCATTGTTTGTTGAAGTTCACAACATATGTTACTTATCTAGTATAGGTATCACTGGTGTTAAATATTTTGGTAGGTTTGTTCAAAATCCTTCATAGTTTGGCCATTACCATATTATACAGAGTTCATTTAGGGCTAAGTTTAACCTGCACAAAAACGCCTACGTTATGGCTAAATTCAGATTATGGCAACACTATGGTATACAGAGTAATATATAGACTAGGAATGACAGGGACAAAATTCTGGGCAGGAAGGTCCAAAAACGCCAGCGTACCTTAAAAATTATATATTGGTCAACACTATGCTATTCAGAGTTTATATATGCTTGGAATGACAAGCGCAAAATTCTGGGCAGGTGGGTCCAAAATCGCCTGCGTACCTTAAAAAATTATATATTGGTCAACACTATGCTATTCAGAGTTTATATATGCTTGGAATGACAAGCGCAGAATTCTGGGCAGGTGGGTCCAAAATCGCCTGCGTACCTTAAAAATTTATATATTGGTCAACACTATGCTATTCAGAGTTTATATATGCTTGGAATGACAAGCGCAGAATTCTGGGCAGGTGGGTCCAAAATCGCCTGCGTACCTTAAAAATTTATATATTGGTCAACACTATGCTATTCAGAGTTTATATATGAGCGGTTTGGCGGTGACCCGGGTCACCACACAAGTTTAGCAAGGATTTTGACTTAATTATTTTTTCTGGAGGGTCACCCAAACATGGATCCTAGCGACCGACGCCAGGGAGGAACCGGTGGGGCATATCAAACTAAACCCAGGCGTGGTCGAGTAGCAAGAGTGTTGCCAACTGCGCTGGATCGCGCCTACGCTAGGCTTGGTGAAAACGAGGTAAAGCGACTGCAGGTGACGTACAAAGCTCTAGACTCGAGATGGGGAAAAGGCACGGAGCACGCTCAAGCGGAGGGTATGGTACTCTCTCTTATTCGCCAAGGTGTTCCCGACGTTCAGATCAATGCGTCGGGAACACCTTGGCGAATAAGAGAGAGTACCATACCCTCCGCTTGAGCGTCTTTGGCATTGGTGGGGCGATGATAACACGAATGACACTCAGCTTGACACGTCCAACAACACCGGTACGACCGGAGGTTCTACATGCAACAGTGAGGGAGCTTCTGGTGACGCGACAACCTGCAATCGCAGCAGCAGCTCGGCAAAACAAGCTCCAGTGAGGCAGCGAGCAAGTCCGCCACCTCCACCACAATCTAGGTGGGCTGGGCGAAGGCAAGGCCACTACATGTAGTGGTCGACGGAATTTGACCTAATAAATTGGACATGCATTTGGTTAGGATTTTTGAGAGCCGGGTTGTTTTGGTGACCCGGGTCACCGCCAGACCGCTCATATGCTTGGAATGACAAGCGCACAATTCTGGGCAGGTAGGTCTAAAAATAGCACAAACTACTATAAACGAACTTCTATGTGTGACAAGCGCAAAATGCTGGGCAGGTAGGTCTAAAACTTGCCTGAGTACCGTCAAAATTTATATTTTGGTCTACACTATGCTGTACAGCGTTTATGTAGACTAGGTGTGACAAACGGAAAATTCTAGACAGGAAGGTCTTAAAATCGCACTTACTACGATATACGGACACTATAAAGGCTAGTTTGAATTCCCTAAAGCGCTGAATTTTTTATTTCTGAATACCGCTCACAATTAATTACCTGTCAAACACGATAATATCAGTTTTGAGAGGGTATAAAGTATGAGAGGTTTTGTTAATACATCGAGTTGGGACTTCTAGATTGGCTAGTTGTCTTTATTATGCAATTCTACACAAAATGCGCTATAGAACGCGTCCGTTCGGTCCATTTTGACGAAGATACGCTAATATGACTTTGGAGAGGTTTATTATGTTTGCTAGGGTTTACTAATACGTTGAAAAACGACCTCTCGACGTGCTAGTTGTATCTTTTATGCAAGTCTGAGCAAAATGCGCTATAGAAGGTTTATTATGTTTCTAGGGTTTACTAATACGTCGAAAAACGACCTATCGATGTGCAAGTTGTCTTTTTATGCAATTCTCAGTAAAATGCGCTATAGACGGGTCCGTACGCCCAATTTTGACGAAGATACGCTCATGTGTCGCTACGACAATTATTGGCGAAGGTACGAGTGTTTGGTAATATTTCTGCTAAAACTTCGATTCGCGGTATTTGCTGAAACGTCGATTCATGAACTCTAAGTAACTTATTTGTATTCGTGACGCAATTCCGAGCAATCCGAGACACAATTCGTAGCAAAATGGTCTATAGTATGTATCGCTACGACAATTATTGGCGAAGATACGAGTGTTTGGTAATATTTCTACTCAAACTTCGATTCAGATATTTGCTGAAACGTCGATTCATGAACTCTAAGTAGCTTATTTGTATTCGTGACGCAATTTGGAGCAATCCGAGACACAATTCGTAGCAAAATGGTCTATAGTATGTATCGCTACGACAATTATTTGCGAAGATACGAGCGTTTGGTAATATTTCTGCTAAAACTTCGATTCGCGGTATTTGCTGAAACGTCGATTCATGAACTCTAAGTAACTTATTTGTATTCGTGACGCAATTTGGAGCAATCCGAGACACAATTCGTAGCAAAATGGTCTATAGTATGTATCGCTACGACAATTATTGGCGAAGATACGAGTGTTTGGTAATATTTCTACTCAAACTTCGATTCAGATATTTGCTGAAACGTCGATTCATGAACTCTAAGTAGCTTATTTGTATTCGTGACGCAATTTGGAGCAATCCGAGACACAATTCGTAGCAAAACGGTCTATAGTATGTGTCGCTACGGCAATTATTGGCGAAGATACGAGTGTTTGGTAATATTTCTGCTAAAAGTTCGATTCACGATATTTGCTGAAACGTCGATTCATGAACTCTAAGTAGCTTATTTGTATTCGTGACGCAATTTGGAGCAATCCGAGACACAATTCGTAGCAAAATGGTCTATAGTATGTATCGCTACGACAATTATTTGCGAAGATACGAGCGTTTGGTAATATTTCTGCTAAAACTTCGATTCGCGGTATTTGCTGAAACGTCGATTCATGAACTCTAAGTAACTTATTTGTATTCGTGACGCAATTTGGAGCAATCCGAGACACAATTCGTAGCAAAACGGTCTATAGTATGTGTCGCTACGGCAATTATTGGCGAAGATACGAGTGTTTGGTAATATTTCTGCTAAAAGTTCGATTCACGATATTTGCTGAAACGTCGATTCATGAACTCTAAGTAGCTTATTTGTATTCGTGACGCAATTTGGAGCAATCCGAGACACAATTCGTAGCAAAATGGTCTATAGTATGTATCGCTACGACAATTATTTGCGAAGATACGAGCGTTTGGTAATATTTCTGCTAAAACTTCGATTCGCGGTATTTGCTGAAACGTCGATTCATGAACTCTAAGTAACTTATTTGTATTCGTGACGCAATTTGGAGCAATCCGAGACACAATTCGTAGCAAAATGGTCTATAGTATGTATCGCTACGACAATTATTGGCGAAGATACGAGTGTTTGGTAATATTTCTACTAAAACTTCGATTCACGATATTTGCTGAAACGTCGATTCATGAACTCTAAGTAACTTATTTGTATTCGGGACACAATTCGGAGCAATCCGAGACACAATTCGTAGCAAAATGGTCTATAGTATGTGTCGCTACGACAATTATTTGCGAAGATACGAGCGTTTGGTAATATTTCTGCTAAAAGTTCGATTCGCGATATTTGCTGAAACGTCGATTCATGAACTCTAAGTAGCTTATTTGTATTCGTGACGCAATTTGGAGCAATCCGAGACACAATTCGTAGCAAAACGGTCTATAGTATGTGTCGCTACGGCAATTATTGGCGAAGATACGAGTGTTTGGTAATATTTCTGCTAAAAGTTCGATTCACGATATTTGCTGAAACGTCGATTCATGAACTCTAAGTAGCTTATTTGTATTCGTGACGCAATTTGGAGCAATCCGAGACACAATTCGTAGCAAAATGGTCTATAGTATGTATCGCTACGACAATTATTTGCGAAGATACGAGCGTTTGGTAATATTTCTGCTAAAACTTCGATTCGCGATATTTGCTGAAACGTCGATTCATGAACTCTAAGTAACTTATTTGTATTCGTGACGCAATTTGGAGCAATCCGAGACACAATTCGTAGCAAAATGGTCTATAGTATGTATCGCTACGACAATTATTGGCGAAGATACGAGCGTTTGGTAATATTTCTGCTAAAACTTCGATTCACGATATTTGCTGAAACGTCGATTCATGAACTCTAAGTAACTTATTTGTATTCGGGACACAATTCGGAGCAATCCGAGACACAATTCGTAGCAAAATGGTCTATAGTATGTGTCGCTACGACAATTATTTGCGAAGATACGAGCGTTTGGTAATATTTCTGCTAAAACTTCGATTCGCGATATTTGCTGAAACGTCGATTCATGAACTCTAAGTAGCTTATTTGTATTCGTGACGCAATTTGGAGCAATCCGAGACACAATTCGTAGCAAAACGGTCTATAGTATGTGTCGCTACGACAATTATTTGCGAAGATACGAGCGTTTGGTAATATTTCTGCTAAAACTTCGATTCGCGATATTTGCTGAAACGTCGATTCATGAACTCTAAGTAGCTTATTTGTATTCGTGACGCAATTTGGAGCAATCCGAGACACAATTCGTAGCAAAACGGTCTATAGTATGTGTCGCTACGACAATTATTGGCGAAGATACGAGCGTTTGGTAATATTTCTGCTAAAACTTCGATTCACGATATTTGCTGAAACGTCGATTCATGAACTCTAAGTAGCTTATTTGTATTCGTGACGCAATTTGGAGCAATCCGAGACACAATTCGTAGCAAAATGGTCTATAGTATGTATCGCTACGACAATTATTTGCGAAGATACGAGCGTTTGGTAATATTTCTGCTAAAACTTCGATTCGCGATATTTGCTGAAACGTCGATTCATGAACTCTAAGTAACTTATTTGTATTCGTGACGCAATTTGGAGCAATCCGAGACACAATTCGTAGCAAAATGGTCTATAGTATGTATCGCTACGACAATTATTGGCGAAGATACGAGCGTTTGGTAATATTTCTGCTAAAACTTCGATTCGCGATATTTGCTGAAACGTCGATTCATGAACTCTAAGTAACTTATTTGTATTCGTGACGCAATTTGGAGCAATCCGAGACACAATTCGTAGCAAAATGGTCTATAGTATGTATCGCTACGACAATTATTGGCGAAGATACGAGCGTTTGGTAATATTTCTGCTAAAACTTCGATTCACGATATTTGCTGAAACGTCGATTCATGAACTCTAAGTAACTTATTTGTATTCGGGACACAATTCGGAGCAATCCGAGACACAATTCGTAGCAAAATGGTCTATAGTATGTATCGCTACGACAATTATTGGCGAAGATACGAGCGTTTGGTAATATTTCTGCTAAAACTTCGATTCAGATATTTGCTGAAACGTCGATTCATGAACTCTAAGTAGCTTATTTGTATTCGTGACGCAATTCGAGCAATCCGAGACACAATTCGTAGCAAAATGGTCTATAGTATGTATCGCTACGACAATTATTTGCGAAGATACGAGCGTTTGGTAATATTTCTGCTAAAACTTCGATTCGCGATATTTGCTGAAACGTCGATTCATGAACTCTAAGTAACTTATTTGTATTCGTGACGCAATTTGGAGCAATCCGAGACACAATTCGTAGCAAAATGGTCTATAGTATGTATCGCTACGACAATTATTTGCGAAGATACGAGCGTTTGGTAATATTTCTGCTAAAACTCGATTCACGATATTTGCTGAAACGTCAATTCATGAACTCTAAGTAACTTATTTGTATTCGGGACACAATTCGGAGCAATCCGAGACACAATTCGAGCAAAACGGTCTATAGTATGTGTCGCTACGACAATTATTGGCGAAGATACGAGCGTTTGGTAATATTTCTGCTAAAACTTCGATTCGCGATATTTGCTGAAACGTCGATTCATGAACTCTAAGTAGCTTATTTGTATTCGTGACGCAATTCGAGCAATCCGAGACACAATTCGTAGCAAAATGGTCTATAGTATGTATCGCTACGACAATTATTTGCGAAGATACGAGCGTTTGGTAATATTTCTGCTAAAACTCGATTCAGATATTTGCTGAAACGTCGATTCATGAACTCTAAGTAACTTATTTGTATTCGGGACACAATTCGGAGCAATCCGAGACACAATTCGTAGCAAAATGGTCTATAGTATGTGTCGCTACGACAATTATTGGCGAAGATACGAGCGTTTGGTAATATTTCTGCTAAAACTTCGATTCGCGATATTTGCTGAAACGTCGATTCATGAACTCTAAGTAGCTTATTTGTATTCGTGACGCAATTTGGAGCAATCCGAGACACAATTCGTAGCAAAACGGTCTATAGTATGTGTCGCTACGACAATTATTGGCGAAGATACGAGCGTTTGGTAATATTTCTGCTAAAACTCGATTCACGATATTTGCTGAAACGTCGATTCATGAACTCTAAGTAACTTATTTGTATTCGGGACACAATTCGGAGCAATCCGAGACACAATTCTGAGCAAAACGGTCTATAGTATGTGTCGCTACGACAATTATTGGCGAAGATACGAGCGTTTGGTAATATTTCTGCTAAAACTCGATTCAGATATTTGCTGAAACGTCGATTCATGAACTCTAAGTAGCTTATTTGTATTCGTGACGCAATTTGGAGCAATCCGAGACACAATTCGTAGCAAAATGGTCTATAGTATGTATCGCTACGACAATTATTTGCGAAGATACGAGCGTTTGGTAATATTTCTGCTAAAACTTCGATTCACGATATTTGCTGAAACGTCGATTCATGAACTCTAAGTAACTTATTTGTATTCGGGACGCAATTCGGAGCAATCCGAGACACAATTCGTAGCAAAATGGTCTATAGTATGTATCGCTACGACAATTATTTGCGAAGATACGAGCGTTTGGTAATATTTCTGCTAAAACTCGATTCAGATATTTGCTGAAACGTCGATTCATGAACTCTAAGTAGCTTATTTGTATTCGTGACGCAATTTGGAGCAATCCGAGACACAATTCGTAGCAAAACGGTCTATAGTATGTATCGCTACGACAATTATTTGCGAAGATACGAGCGTTTGGTAATATTTCTGCTAAAACTCGATTCACGATATTTGCTGAAACGTCGATTCATGAACTCTAAGTAACTTATTTGTATTCGGGACACAATTCTGAGCAAAACGGTCTATAGTATGTGTCGCTACGACAATTATTGGCGAAGATACGAGCGTTTGGTAATATTTCTGCTAAAACTCGATTCGCGATATTTGCTGAAACGTCGATTCATGAACTCTAAGTAGCTTATTTGTATTCGTGACGCAATTCGGAGCAATCCGAGACACAATTCGTAGCAAAATGGTCTATAGTATGTATCGCTACGACAATTATTGGCGAAGATACGAGCGTTTGGTAATATTTCTGCTAAAACTCGATTCAGATATTTGCTGAAACGTCGATTCATGAACTCTAAGTAACTTATTTGTATTCGGGACACAATTCGGAGCAATCCGAGACACAATTCGTAGCAAAATGGTCTATAGTATGTGTCGCTACGACAATTATTTGCGAAGATACGAGCGTTTGGTAATATTTCTGCTAAAACTCGATTCAGATATTTGCTGAAACGTCGATTCATGAACTCTAAGTAACTTATTTGTATTCGTGACACAATTCGGAGCAATCCGAGACACAATTCGTAGCAAAATGGTCTATAGTATGTGTCGCTACGACAATTATTTGCGAAGATACGAGCGTTTGGTAATATTTCTGCTAAAACTTCGATTCACGATATTTGCTGAAACGTCGATTCATGAACTCTAAGTAACTTATTTGTATTCGGGACACAATTCGAGCAATCCGAGACACAATTCGTAGCAAAATGGTCTATAGTATGTGTCGCTACGACAATTATTGGCGAAGATACGAGCGTTTGGTAATATTTCTGCTAAAACTCGATTCACGATATTTGCTGAAACGTCGATTCATGAACTCTAAGTAACTTATTTGTATTCGGGACACAATTCGGAGCAATCCGAGACACAATTCGTAGCAAAATGGTCTATAGTATGTATCGCTACGACAATTATTTGCGAAGATACGAGCGTTTGGTAATATTTCTGCTAAAACTTCGATTCAGATATTTGCTGAAACGTCGATTCATGAACTCTAAGTAGCTTATTTGTATTCGTGACGCAATTTGGAGCAATCCGAGACACAATTCGTAGCAAAATGGTCTATAGTATGTATCGCTACGACAATTATTTGCGAAGATACGAGCGTTTGGTAATATTTCTGCTAAAACTCGATTCACGATATTTGCTGAAACGTCGATTCATGAACTCTAAGTAGCTTATTTGTATTCGTGACGCAATTTGGAGCAATCCGAGACACAATTCGTAGCAAAATGGTCTATAGTATGTATCGCTACGACAATTATTTGCGAAGATACGAGCGTTTGGTAATATTTCTGCTAAAACTCGATTCACGATATTTGCTGAAACGTCGATTCATGAACTCTAAGTAACTTATTTGTATTCGGGACACAATTCTGAGCAAAACGGTCTATAGTATGTGTCGCTACGACAATTATTGGCGAAGATACGAGCGTTTGGTAATATTTCTGCTAAAACTCGATTCGCGATATTTGCTGAAACGTCGATTCATGAACTCTAAGTAGCTTATTTGTATTCGTGACGCAATTTGGAGCAATCCGAGACACAATTCGTAGCAAAATGGTCTATAGTATGTATCGCTACGACAATTATTTGCGAAGATACGAGCGTTTGGTAATATTTCTGCTAAAACTCGATTCAGATATTTGCTGAAACGTCGATTCATGAACTCTAAGTAGCTTATTTGTGGTAGGGACACAATTTGAGCAAAACGGTGTCGCTACGACAATTATTTGCGAAGATACGAGCGTTTGGTAATATTTCTGCTAAAACTCGATTCACGATATTTGCTGAAACGTCGATTCATGAACTCTAAGTAGCTTATTTGTATTCGTGACGCAATTTGGAGCAATCCGAGACACAATTCGTAGCAAAACGGTCTATAGTATGTGTCGCTACGACAATTATTGGCGAAGATACGAGCGTTTGGTAATATTTCTGCTAAAACTCGATTCACGATATTTGCTGAAACGTCGATTCATGAACTCTAAGTAACTTATTTGTATTCGGGACACAATTCGAGCAAAATGGTCTATAGTATGTGTCGCTACGACAATTATTGGCGAAGATACGAGCGTTTGGTAATATTTCTGCTAAAACTCGATTCACGATATTTGCTGAAACGTCGATTCATGAACTCTAAGTAGCTTATTTGTATTCGGGACACAATTCGGAGCAATCCGAGACACAATTCGTAGCAAAATGGTCTATAGTATGTATCGCTACGACAATTATTTGCGAAGATACGAGCGTTTGGTAATATTTCTGCTAAAACTCGATTCACGATATTTGCTGAAACGTCGATTCATGAACTCTAAGTAGCTTATTTGTATTCGTGACGCAATTTGGAGCAATCCGAGACACAATTCGTAGCAAAACGGTCTATAGTATGTGTCGCTACGACAATTATTTGCGAAGATACGAGCGTTTGGTAATATTTCTGCTAAAACTCGATTCACGATATTTGCTGAAACGTCGATTCATGAACTCTAAGTAACTTATTTGTATTCGGGACACAATTCTGAGCAAAACGGTCTATAGTACGTGTCGCTACGACAATTATTGGCGAAGATACGAGCGTTTGGTAATATTTCTGCTAAAACTCGATTCGCGATATTTGCTGAAACGTCGATTCATGAACTCTAAGTAGCTTATTTGTATTCGTGACGCAATTTGGAGCAATCCGAGACACAATTCGTAGCAAAATGGTCTATAGTATGTATCGCTACGACAATTATTTGCGAAGATACGAGCGTTTGGTAATATTTCTGCTAAAACTCGATTCACGATATTTGCTGAAACGTCGATTCATGAACTCTAAGTAACTTATTTGTATTCGGGACACAATTCTGAGCAAAACGGTCTATAGTATGTGTCGCTACGACAATTATTTGCGAAGATACGAGCGTTTGGTAATATTTCTGCTAAAACTCGATTCGCGATATTTGCTGAAACGTCGATTCATGAACTCTAAGTAGCTTATTTGTATTCGTGACGCAATTTGGAGCAATCCGAGACACAATTCGTAGCAAAATGGTCTATAGTATGTATCGCTACGACAATTATTTGCGAAGATACGAGCGTTTGGTAATATTTCTGCTAAAACTCGATTCACGATATTTGCTGAAACGTCGATTCATGAACTCTAAGTAACTTATTTGTATTCGGGACACAATTCTGAGCAAAACGGTCTATAGTATGTATCGCTACGACAATTATTGGCGAAGATACGAGCGTTTGGTAATATTTCTGCTAAAACTCGATTCAGATATTTGCTGAAACGTCGATTCATGAACTCTAAGTAACTTATTTGTATTCGGGACACAATTGGAGCAATCCGAGACACAATTCGTAGCAAAATGGTCTATAGTATGTATCGCTACGACAATTATTTGCGAAGATACGAGCGTTTGGTAATATTTATGCTAAAACTCGATTCCGGTATTTGCTGAAACGTCGATTCATGAACTCTAAGTAGCTTATTTGTATTCGTGACGCAATTTGGAGCAATCCGAGACACAATTCGTAGCAAAATGGTCTATAGTATGTATCGCTACGACAATTATTTGCGAAGATACGAGCGTTTGGTAATATTTCTGCTAAAACTCGATTCACGATATTTGCAGAAACGTCAATTCATGAACTCTAAGTAACTTATTTGTATTCGGGACACAATTCGGAGCAATCCGAGACACAATTCGAGTAAAACGGTCTATAGTATGTGTCGCTACGGCAATTATTGGCGAAGATACGAGCGTTTGGTAATATTTCTGCTAAAACTCGATTCACGATATTTGCTGAAACGTCGATTCATGAACTCTAAGTAACTTACTTGTATTCGGGACACAATTCTGAGCAAAACGGTCTATAGTATGTGTCGCTACGACAATTATTGGCGAAGATACGAGCGTTTGGTAATATTTCTGCTAAAACTCGATTCGCGATATTTGCTGAAACGTCGATTCATGAACTCTAAGTAACTTATTTGTATTCGGGACACAATTCGGAGCAATCCGAGACACAATTCGTAGCAAAATGGTCTATAGTATGTATCGCTACGACAATTATTTGCGAAGATACGAGCGTTTGGTAATATTTCTGCTAAAACTTCGATTCGCGCTATTTGCTGAAACGTCGATTCATGAACTCTAAGTAGCTTATTTGTATTCGTGACGCAATTTGGAGCAATCCGAGACACAATTCGTAGCAAAATGGTCTATAGTATGTATCGCTACGACAATTATTTGCGAAGATACGAGCGTTTGGTAATATTTCTGCTAAAACTCGATTCACGATATTTGCTGAAACGTCGATTCATGAACTCTAAGTAACTTATTTGTATTCGGGACGCAATTCGGAGCAATCCGAGACACAATTCTAGCAAAACGGTCTATAGTATGTGTCGCTACGACAATTATTGGCGAAGATACGAGCGTTTGGTAATATTTCTGCTAAAACTTCGATTCACGATATTTGCTGAAACGTCGATTCATGAACTCTAAGTAGCTTATTTGTATTCGTGACGCAATTTGGAGCAATCCGAGACACAATTCGTAGCAAAACGGTCTATAGTATGTATCGCTACGACAATTATTTGCGAAGATACGAGCGTTTGGTAATATTTCTGCTAAAACTCGATTCAGATATTTGCTGAAACGTCGATTCATGAACTCTAAGTAGCTTGTTTTTGGTAGGGACATAATTTGGATCAAAACGGTGTCGCTACGACAATTATTTGCGAAGATACGAGCGTTTGGTAATATTTCTGCTAAAACTCGATTCAGATATTTGCTGAAACGTCGATTCATGAACTCTAAGTAGCTTATTTGTATTCGTGACGCAATTTGGAGCAATCCGAGACACAATTCGTAGCAAATGGTCTATAGTATGTATCGCTACGACAATTATTTGCGAAGATACGAGCGTTTGGTAATATTTCTGCTAAAACTTGATTCACGATATTTGCAGAAACGTCAATTCATGAACTCTAAGTAACTTATTTGTATTCGGGACACAATTCGGAGCAATCCGAGACACAATTCGTAGCAAAATGGTCTATAGTATGTATCGCTACGACAATTATTGGCGAAGATACGAGCGTTTGGTAATATTTCTGCTAAAACTCGATTCACGATATTTGCTGAAACGTCGATTCATGAACTCTAAGTAACTTATTTGTATTCGGGACACAATTCTGAGCAAAACGGTCTATAGTATGTGTCGCTACGACAATTATTTGCGAAGATACGAGCGTTTGGTAATATTTCTGCTAAAACTCGATTCAGATATTTGCTGAAACGTCGATTCATGAACTCTAAGTAACTTATTTGTATTCGGGACGCAATTCGGAGCAATCCGAGACACAATTCGTAGCAAAATGGTCTATAGTATGTATCGCTACGACAATTATTTGCGAAGATACGAGCGTTTGGTAATATTTATGCTAAAACTTCGATTCACGATATTTGCTGAAACGTCGATTCATGAACTCTAAGTAGCTTATTTGTATTCGTGACGCAATTTGGAGCAATCCGAGACACAATTCGTAGCAAAATGGTCTATAGTATGTATCGCTACGACAATTATTTGCGAAGATACGAGCGTTTGGTAATATTTCTGCTAAAACTCGATTCACGATATTTGCTGAAACGTCGATTCATGAACTCTAAGTAACTTATTTGTATTCGGGACGCAATTCGGAGCAATCCGAGACACAATTCGTAGCAAAATGGTCTATAGTATGTGTCGCTACGACAATTATTTGCGAAGATACGAGCGTTTGGTAATATTTCTGCTAAAACTTCGATTCACGATATTTGCTGAAACGTCGATTCATGAACTCTAAGTAGCTTATTTGTATTCGTGACGCAATTTGGAGCAATCCGAGACACAATTCGTAGCAAAATGGTCTATAGTATGTATCGCTACGACAATTATTTGCGAAGATACGAGCGTTTGGTAATATTTCTGCTAAAACTCGATTCAGATATTTGCTGAAACGTCGATTCATGAACTCTAAGTAGCTTATTTGTGGTAGGGACACAATTTGGAGCAAAACGGTGTCGCTACGACAATTATTTGCGAAGATACGAGCGTTTGGTAATATTTCTGCTAAAACTCGATTCAGATATTTGCTGAAACGTCGATTCATGAACTCTAAGTAGCTTATTTGTATTCGTGACGCAATTTGGAGCAATCCGAGACACAATTCGTAGCAAAATGGTCTATAGTATGTATCGCTACGACAATTATTTGCGAAGATACGAGCGTTTGGTAATATTTCTGCTAAAACTTGATTCACGATATTTGCTGAAACGTCGATTCATGAACTCTAAGTAACTTATTTGTATTCGGGACGCAATTCGGAGCAATCCGAGACACAATTCGTAGCAAAATGGTCTATAGTATGTATCGCTACGACAATTATTTGCGAAGATACGAGCGTTTGGTAATATTTCTGCTAAAACTTGATTCACGATATTTGCTGAAACGTCGATTCATGAACTCTAAGTAACTTATTTGTATTCGGGACGCAATTCGGAGCAATCCGAGACACAATTCGTAGCAAAATGGTCTATAGTATGTATCGCTACGACAATTATTTGCGAAGATACGAGCGTTTGGTAATATTTCTGCTAAAACTTGATTCACGATATTTGCTGAAACGTCGATTCATGAACTCTAAGTAACTTATTTGTATTCGGGACGCAATTCGGAGCAATCCGAGACACAATTCGTAGCAAAATGGTCTATAGTATGTATCGCTACGACAATTATTTGCGAAGATACGAGCGTTTGGTAATATTTCTGCTAAAACTTCGATTCACGATATTTGCTGAAACGTCGATTCATGAACTCTAAGTAACTTATTTGTATTCGGGACGCAATTCGGAGCAATCCGAGACACAATTCGTAGCAAAATGGTCTATAGTATGTATCGCTACGACAATTATTTGCGAAGATACGAGCGTTTGGTAATATTTCTGCTAAAACTCGATTCACGATATTTGCTGAAACGTCGATTCATGAACTCTAAGTAACTTATTTGTATTCGGGACGCAATTCGGAGCAATCCGAGACACAATTCGTAGCAAAATGGTCTATAGTATGTATCGCTACGACAATTATTTGCGAAGATACGAGCGTTTGGTAATATTTCTGCTAAAACTTCGATTCACGATATTTGCTGAAACGTCGATTCATGAACTCTAAGTAACTTATTTGTATTCGGGACGCAATTCGGAGCAATCCGAGACACAATTCGTAGCAAAATGGTCTATAGTATGTATCGCTACGACAATTATTTGCGAAGATACGAGCGTTTGGTAATATTTCTGCTAAAACTCGATTCAGATATTTGCTGAAACGTCGATTCATGAACTCTAAGTAACTTATTTGTATTCGGGACGCAATTTGGAGCAATCCGAGACACAATTCGTAGCAAAATGGTCTATAGTATGTATCGCTACGACAATTATTTGCGAAGATACGAGCGTTTGGTAATATTTCTGCTAAAACTTCGATTCAGATATTTGCTGAAACGTCGATTCATGAACTCTAAGTAGCTTATTTGTATTCGTGACGCAATTTGGAGCAATCCGAGACACAATTCGTAGCAAAATGGTCTATAGTATGTATCGCTACGACAATTATTGGCGAAGATACGAGCGTTTGGTAATATTTCTGCTAAAACTTCGATTCACGATATTTGCTGAAACGTCGATTCATGAACTCTAAGTAACTTATTTGTATTCGGGACGCAATTCGGAGCAATCCGAGACACAATTCGTAGCAAAATGGTCTATAGTATGTATCGCTACGACAATTATTTGCGAAGATACGAGCGTTTGGTAATATTTCTGCTAAAACTTGATTCACGATATTTGCTGAAACGTCGATTCATGAACTCTAAGTAACTTACTTGTGTTCGGGACGCAATTCGGAGCAATCCGAGACACAATTCGTAGCAAAATGGTCTATAGTATGTATCGCTACGACAATTATTTGCGAAGATACGAGCGTTTGGTAATATTTCTGCTAAAACTTCGATTCACGATATTTGCTGAAACGTCGATTCATGAACTCTAAGTAACTTATTTGTATTCGGGACACAATTCGGAGCAATCCGAGACACAATTCGTAGCAAAATGGTCTATAGTATGTATCGCTACGACAATTATTTGCGAAGATACGAGCGTTTGGTAATATTTCTGCTAAAACTCGATTCAGATATTTGCTGAAACGTCGATTCATGAACTCTAAGTAGCTTATTTGTATTCGTGACGCAATTCGGAGCAATCCGAGACACAATTCGTAGCAAAATGGTCTATAGTATGTATCGCTACGACAATTATTTGCGAAGATACGAGCGTTTGGTAATATTTCTGCTAAAACTTCGATTCGCGCTATTTGCTGAAACGTCGATTCATGAACTCTAAGTAACTTACTTGTATTCGGGACACAATTCTGAGCAAAACGGTCTATAGTATGTGTCGCTACGACAATTATTGGCGAAGATACGAGCGTTTGGTAATATTTCTGCTAAAACTTGATTCACGATATTTGCTGAAACGTCGATTCATGAACTCTAAGTAACTTACTTGTATTCGGGACACAATTCTGAGCAAAACGGTCTATAGTACGTGTCGCTACGACAATTATTGGCGAAGATACGAGCGTTTGGTAATATTTCTGCTAAAACTCGATTCGCGATATTTGCTGAAACGTCGATTCATGAACTCTAAGTAACTTATTTGTATTCGGGACGCAATTCGGAGCAATCCGAGACACAATTCGTAGCAAAATGGTCTATAGTATGTATCGCTACGACAATTATTTGCGAAGATACGAGCGTTTGGTAATATTTCTGCTAAAACTTGATTCACGATATTTGCTGAAACGTCGATTCATGAACTCTAAGTAACTTATTTGTATTCGGGACGCAATTCGAGCAATCCGAGACACAATTCGTAGCAAAATGGTCTATAGTATGTATCGCTACGACAATTATTTGCGAAGATACGAGCGTTTGGTAATATTTCTGCTAAAACTCGATTCAGATATTTGCTGAAACGTCGATTCATGAACTCTAAGTAGCTTGTTTGTGGTAGGGACACAATTTGGAGCAAAACGGTGTCGCTACGACAATTATTTGCGAAGATACGAGCGTTTGGTAATATTTCTGCTAAAACTCGATTCAGATATTTGCTGAAACGTCGATTCATGAACTCTAAGTAACTTACTTGTATTCGGGACACAATTCTGAGCAAAACGGTCTATAGTATGTGTCGCTACGACAATTATTGGCGAAGATACGAGCGTTTGGTAATATTTCTGCTAAAACTTCGATTCGCGATATTTGCTGAAACGTCGATTCATGAACTCTAAGTAACTTATTTGTATTCGGGACACAATTCTGAGCAAAACGGTCTATAGTATGTGTCGCTACGACAATTATTGGCGAAGATACGAGCGTTTGGTAATATTTCTGCTAAAACTCGATTCGCGATATTTGCTGAAACGTCGATTCATGAACTCTAAGTAACTTACTTGTATTCGGGACACAATTCTGAGCAAAACGGTCTATAGTATGTGTCGCTACGACAATTATTGGCGAAGATACGAGCGTTTGGTAATATTTCTGCTAAAACTCGATTCGCGATATTTGCTGAAACGTCGATTCATGAACTCTAAGTAACTTACTTGTATTCGGGACACAATTCTGAGCAAAACGGTCTATAGTATGTGTCGCTACGACAATTATTGGCGAAGATACGAGCGTTTGGTAATATTTCTGCTAAAACTCGATTCAGATATTTGCTGAAACGTCGATTCATGAACTCTAAGTAGCTTATTTGTGGTAGGGACACAATTTGGAGCAAAACGGTGTCGCTACGACAATTATTTGCGAAGATACGAGCGTTTGGTAATATTTCTGCTAAAACTCGATTCAGATATTTGCTGAAACGTCGATTCATGAACTCTAAGTAGCTTATTTGTATTCGTGACGCAATTTGGAGCAATCCGAGACACAATTCGTAGCAAAATGGTCTATAGTATGTATCGCTACGACAATTATTTGCGAAGATACGAGCGTTTGGTAATATTTCTGCTAAAACTTGATTCAGATATTTGCTGAAACGTCGATTCATGAACTCTAAGTAACTTATTTGTATTCGGGACGCAATTCGGAGCAATCCGAGACACAATTCGTAGCAAAATGGTCTATAGTATGTATCGCTACGACAATTATTTGCGAAGATACGAGCGTTTGGTAATATTTCTGCTAAAACTTGATTCACGATATTTGCTGAAACGTCGATTCATGAACTCTAAGTAACTTATTTGTATTCGGGACGCAATTCGGAGCAATCCGAGACACAATTCGTAGCAAAATGGTCTATAGTATGTATCGCTACGACAATTATTTGCGAAGATACGAGCGTTTGGTAATATTTCTGCTAAAACTTGATTCACGATATTTGCTGAAACGTCGATTCATGAACTCTAAGTAACTTATTTGTATTCGGGACGCAATTCGGAGCAATCCGAGACACAATTCGTAGCAAAATGGTCTATAGTATGTATCGCTACGACAATTATTTGCGAAGATACGAGCGTTTGGTAATATTTCTGCTAAAACTCGATTCAGATATTTGCTGAAACGTCGATTCATGAACTCTAAGTAGCTTATTTGTGGTAGGGACACAATTTGGAGCAAAACGGTGTCGCTACGACAATTATTTGCGAAGATACGAGCGTTTGGTAATATTTCTGCTAAAACTCGATTCAGATATTTGCTGAAACGTCGATTCATGAACTCTAAGTAGCTTATTTGTATTCGTGACGCAATTTGGAGCAATCCGAGACACAATTCGTAGCAAAATGGTCTATAGTATGTATCGCTACGACAATTATTTGCGAAGATACGAGCGTTTGGTAATATTTCTGCTAAAACTTCGATTCAGATATTTGCTGAAACGTCGATTCATGAACTCTAAGTAACTTATTTGTATTCGGGACGCAATTCGGAGCAATCCGAGACACAATTCGTAGCAAAATGGTCTATAGTATGTATCGCTACGACAATTATTTGCGAAGATACGAGCGTTTGGTAATATTTCTGCTAAAACTTCGATTCACGATATTTGCTGAAACGTCGATTCATGAACTCTAAGTAACTTATTTGTATTCGGGACGCAATTCGGAGCAATCCGAGACACAATTCGTAGCAAAATGGTCTATAGTATGTATCGCTACGACAATTATTTGCGAAGATACGAGCGTTTGGTAATATTTCTGCTAAAACTCGATTCACGATATTTGCTGAAACGTCGATTCATGAACTCTAAGTAACTTATTTGTATTCGGGACACAATTCGGAGCAATCCGAGACACAATTCGTAGCAAAATGGTCTATAGTATGTATCGCTACGACAATTATTTGCGAAGATACGAGCGTTTGGTAATATTTCTGCTAAAACTTCGATTCACGATATTTGCTGAAACGTCGATTCATGAACTCTAAGTAACTTATTTGTATTCGGGACGCAATTCGGAGCAATCCGAGACACAATTCGTAGCAAAATGGTCTATAGTATGTATCGCTACGACAATTATTTGCGAAGATACGAGCGTTTGGTAATATTTCTGCTAAAACTCGATTCAGATATTTGCTGAAACGTCGATTCATGAACTCTAAGTAGCTTATTTGTATTCGTGACGCAATTTGGAGCAATCCGAGACACAATTCGTAGCAAAATGGTCTATAGTATGTATCGCTACGACAATTATTTGCGAAGATACGAGCGTTTGGTAATATTTCTGCTAAAACTTGATTCAGATATTTGCTGAAACGTCGATTCATGAACTCTAAGTAGCTTATTTGTATTCGGGACGCAATTCGGAGCAATCCGAGACACAATTCGTAGCAAAATGGTCTATAGTATGTATCGCTACGACAATTATTTGCGAAGATACGAGCGTTTGGTAATATTTCTGCTAAAACTTGATTCACGATATTTGCTGAAACGTCGATTCATGAACTCTAAGTAACTTATTTGTATTCGGGACGCAATTCGGAGCAATCCGAGACACAATTCGTAGCAAAATGGTCTATAGTATGTATCGCTACGACAATTATTTGCGAAGATACGAGCGTTTGGTAATATTTCTGCTAAAACTCGATTCACGATATTTGCTGAAACGTCGATTCATGAACTCTAAGTAACTTATTTGTATTCGGGACGCAATTTGGAGCAATCCGAGACACAATTCGTAGCAAAATGGTCTATAGTATGTATCGCTACGACAATTATTTGCGAAGATACGAGCGTTTGGTAATATTTCTGCTAAAACTCGATTCACGATATTTGCTGAAACGTCGATTCATGAACTCTAAGTAACTTATTTGTATTCGGGACGCAATTCTGAGCAATCCGAGACACAATTCGTAGCAAAATGGTCTATAGTATGTATCGCTACGACAATTATTTGCGAAGATACGAGCGTTTGGTAATATTTCTGCTAAAACTCGATTCAGATATTTGCTGAAACGTCGATTCATGAACTCTAAGTAGCTTATTTGTATTCGGGACACAATTTGGAGCAAAACGGTGTCGCTACGACAATTATTTGCGAAGATACGAGCGTTTGGTAATATTTCTGCTAAAACTCGATTCAGATATTTGCTGAAACGTCGATTCATGAACTCTAAGTAGCTTATTTGTATTCGTGACGCAATTTGGAGCAATCCGAGACACAATTCGTAGCAAAATGGTCTATAGTATGTATCGCTACGACAATTATTTGCGAAGATACGAGCGTTTGGTAATATTTCTGCTAAAACTTCGATTCAGATATTTGCTGAAACGTCGATTCATGAACTCTAAGTAACTTATTTGTATTCGGGACGCAATTCGGAGCAATCCGAGACACAATTCGTAGCAAAATGGTCTATAGTATGTATCGCTACGACAATTATTTGCGAAGATACGAGCGTTTGGTAATATTTCTGCTAAAACTCGATTCACGATATTTGCTGAAACGTCGATTCATGAACTCTAAGTAACTTATTTGTATTCGGGACGCAATTCGGAGCAATCCGAGACACAATTCGTAGCAAAATGGTCTATAGTATGTATCGCTACGACAATTATTTGCGAAGATACGAGCGTTTGGTAATATTTCTGCTAAAACTTGATTCACGATATTTGCTGAAACGTCGATTCATGAACTCTAAGTAACTTATTTGTATTCGGGACACAATTCTGAGCAAAACGGTCTATAGTATGTGTCGCTACGACAATTATTGGCGAAGATACGAGCGTTTGGTAATATTTCTGCTAAAACTCGATTCAGATATTTGCTGAAACGTCGATTCATGAACTCTAAGTAACTTATTTGTATTCGGGACGCAATTTGGAGCAATCCGAGACACAATTCGTAGCAAAATGGTCTATAGTATGTATCGCTACGACAATTATTTGCGAAGATACGAGCGTTTGGTAATATTTCTGCTAAAACTCGATTCAGATATTTGCTGAAACGTCGATTCATGAACTCTAAGTAACTTATTTGTATTCGGGACACAATTCTGAGCAAAACGGTCTATAGTATGTCGCTACGACAATTATTGGCGAAGATACGAGCGTTTGGTAATATTTCTGCTAAAACTCGATTCAGATATTTGCTGAAACGTCGATTCATGAACTCTAAGTAACTTATTTGTATTCGTGACGCAATTTGGAGCAATCCGAGACACAATTCGTAGCAAAATGGTCTATAGTATGTATCGCTACGACAATTATTTGCGAAGATACGAGCGTTTGGTAATATTTCTGCTAAAACTCGATTCAGATATTTGCTGAAACGTCGATTCATGAACTCTAAGTAACTTATTTGTATTCGGGACGCAATTCGGAGCAATCCGAGACACAATTCGTAGCAAAATGGTCTATAGTATGTATCGCTACGACAATTATTTGCGAAGATACGAGCGTTTGGTAATATTTCTGCTAAAACTTGATTCAGATATTTGCTGAAACGTCGATTCATGAACTCTAAGTAACTTATTTGTATTCGGGACGCAATTCGGAGCAATCCGAGACACAATTCGTAGCAAAATGGTCTATAGTATGTATCGCTACGACAATTATTTGCGAAGATACGAGCGTTTGGTAATATTTCTGCTAAAACTCGATTCAGATATTTGCTGAAACGTCGATTCATGAACTCTAAGTAACTTATTTGTATTCGGGACGCAATTCGAGCAAAATGGTCTATAGTATGTATCGCTACGACAATTATTTGCGAAGATACGAGCGTTTGGTAATATTTCTGCTAAAACTTCGATTCACGATATTTGCTGAAACGTCGATTCATGAACTCTAAGTAACTTATTTGTATTCGGGACGCAATTCAATCCGAGACACAATTCGTAGCAAAATGGTCTATAGTATGTATCGCTACGACAATTATTTGCGAAGATACGAGCGTTTGGTAATATTTCTGCTAAAACTCGATTCAGATATTTGCTGAAACGTCGATTCATGAACTCTAAGTAACTTATTTGTATTCGGGACGCAATTCGAGCAAAAGCAAAATGGTCTATAGTATGTATCGCTACGACAATTATTTGCGAAGATACGAGCGTTTGGTAATATTTCTGCTAAAACTTGATTCACGATATTTGCTGAAACGTCGATTCATGAACTCTAAGTAACTTATTTGTATTCGGGACGCAATTCTCCGAGCAAATTCGGTCTATAGTATGTATCGCTACGACAATTATTTGCGAAGATACGAGCGTTTGGTAATATTTCTGCTAAAACTCGATTCAGATATTTGCTGAAACGTCGATTCATGAACTCTAAGTAACTTATTTGTATTCGGGACGCAATTCGGAGCAATCGGAGACACAATTCGTAGCAAAATGGTCTATAGTATGTATCGCTACGACAATTATTTGCGAAGATACGAGCGTTTGGTAATATTTCTGCTAAAACTTGATTCAGATATTTGCTGAAACGTCGATTCATGAACTCTAAGTAACTTATTTGTATTCGGGACGCAATTCGGAGCAATCCGAGACACAATTCGTAGCAAAATGGTCTATAGTATGTATCGCTACGACAATTATTTGCGAAGATACGAGCGTTTGGTAATATTTCTGCTAAAACTCGATTCAGATATTTGCTGAAACGTCGATTCATGAACTCTAAGTAACTTATTTGTATTCGGGACGCAATTTGGAGCAATCCGAGACACAATTCGTAGCAAAATGGTCTATAGTATGTATCGCTACGACAATTATTTGCGAAGATACGAGCGTTTGGTAATATTTCTGCTAAAACTCGATTCAGATATTTGCTGAAACGTCGATTCATGAACTCTAAGTAGCTTATTTGTATTCGTGACGCAATTTGGAGCAATCCGAGACACAATTCGTAGCAAAATGGTCTATAGTATGTATCGCTACGACAATTATTTGCGAAGATACGAGCGTTTGGTAATATTTCTGCTAAAACTCGATTCAGATATTTGCTGAAACGTCGATTCATGAACTCTAAGTAACTTATTTGTATTCGTGACGCAATTTGGAGCAATCCGAGACACAATTCGTAGCAAAATGGTCTATAGTATGTATCGCTACGACAATTATTTGCGAAGATACGAGCGTTTGGTAATATTTCTGCTAAAACTCGATTCAGATATTTGCTGAAACGTCGATTCATGAACTCTAAGTAGCTTATTTGTATTCGTGACGCAATTTGGAGCAATCCGAGACACAATTCGTAGCAAAATGGTCTATAGTATGTATCGCTACGACAATTATTTGCGAAGATACGAGCGTTTGGTAATATTTCTGCTAAAACTCGATTCAGATATTTGCTGAAACGTCGATTCATGAACTCTAAGTAGCTTATTTGTATTCGTGACGCAATTCGGAGCAATCCGAGACACAATTCGTAGCAAAATGGTCTATAGTATGTATCGCTACGACAATTATTTGCGAAGATACGAGCGTTTGGTAATATTTCTGCTAAAACTCGATTCAGATATTTGCTGAAACGTCGATTCATGAACTCTAAGTAACTTATTTGTATTCGGGACGCAATTCGGAGCAATCCGAGACACAATTCGTAGCAAAATGGTCTATAGTATGTGTCGCTACGACAATTATTGGCGAAGATACGAGCGTTTGGTAATATTTCTGCTAAAACTCGATTCAGATATTTGCTGAAACGTCGATTCATGAACTCTAAGTAGCTTATTTGTATTCGTGACGCAATTTGGAGCAATCCGAGACACAATTCGTAGCAAAATGGTCTATAGTATGTATCGCTACGACAATTATTTGCGAAGATACGAGCGTTTGGTAATATTTCTGCTAAAACTCGATTCAGATATTTGCTGAAACGTCGATTCATGAACTCTAAGTAACTTATTTGTATTCGGGACGCAATTCTGAGCAAAACGGTCTATAGTATGTGTCGCTACGACAATTATTTGCGAAGATACGAGCGTTTGGTAATATTTCTGCTAAAACTCGATTCAGATATTTGCTGAAACGTCGATTCATGAACTCTAAGTAGCTTATTTGTATTCGTGACGCAATTTGGAGCAATCCGAGACACAATTCGTAGCAAAATGGTCTATAGTATGTATCGCTACGACAATTATTTGCGAAGATACGAGCGTTTGGTAATATTTCTGCTAAAACTCGATTCAGATATTTGCTGAAACGTCGATTCATGAACTCTAAGTAACTTATTTGTATTCGGGACGCAATTCGGAGCAATCCGAGACACAATTCGTAGCAAAATGGTCTATAGTATGTATCGCTACGACAATTATTTGCGAAGATACGAGCGTTTGGTAATATTTCTGCTAAAACTCGATTCACGATATTTGCTGAAACGTCGATTCATGAACTCTAAGTAACTTATTTGTATTCGGGACGCAATTCGGAGCAATCCGAGACACAATTCGTAGCAAAATGGTCTATAGTATGTATCGCTACGACAATTATTTGCGAAGATACGAGCGTTTGGTAATATTTCTGCTAAAACTCGATTCAGATATTTGCTGAAACGTCGATTCATGAACTCTAAGTAACTTATTTGTATTCGGGACGCAATTCAATCCGAGACACAATTCGTAGCAAAATGGTCTATAGTATGTATCGCTACGACAATTATTTGCGAAGATACGAGCGTTTGGTAATATTTCTGCTAAAACTTCGATTCACGATATTTGCTGAAACGTCGATTCATGAACTCTAAGTAACTTATTTGTATTCGGGACACAATTCTCCGAGACACAATTCGTAGCAAAATGGTCTATAGTATGTATCGCTACGACAATTATTTGCGAAGATACGAGCGTTTGGTAATATTTCTGCTAAAACTTCGATTCACGATATTTGCTGAAACGTCGATTCATGAACTCTAAGTAGCTTATTTGTATTCGTGACGCAATTTGGAGCAATCCGAGACACAATTCGTAGCAAAATGGTCTATAGTATGTATCGCTACGACAATTATTTGCGAAGATACGAGCGTTTGGTAATATTTCTGCTAAAACTTCGATTCACGATATTTGCTGAAACGTCGATTCATGAACTCTAAGTAACTTATTTGTATTCGGGACACAATTCGGAGCAATCCGAGACACAATTCGTAGCAAAATGGTCTATAGTATGTATCGCTACGACAATTATTTGCGAAGATACGAGCGTTTGGTAATATTTCTGCTAAAACTCGATTCAGATATTTGCTGAAACGTCGATTCATGAACTCTAAGTAGCTTATTTGTATTCGTGACGCAATTTGGAGCAATCCGAGACACAATTCGTAGCAAAATGGTCTATAGTATGTATCGCTACGACAATTATTTGCGAAGATACGAGCGTTTGGTAATATTTCTGCTAAAACTTCGATTCAGATATTTGCTGAAACGTCGATTCATGAACTCTAAGTAGCTTATTTGTATTCGTGACGCAATTCGGAGCAATCCGAGACACAATTCGTAGCAAAATGGTCTATAGTATGTATCGCTACGACAATTATTTGCGAAGATACGAGCGTTTGGTAATATTTCTGCTAAAACTCGATTCAGATATTTGCTGAAACGTCGATTCATGAACTCTAAGTAGCTTATTTGTATTCGTGACGCAATTTGGAGCAATCCGAGACACAATTCGTAGCAAAATGGTCTATAGTATGTATCGCTACGACAATTATTTGCGAAGATACGAGCGTTTGGTAATATTTCTGCTAAAACTCGATTCAGATATTTGCTGAAACGTCGATTCATGAACTCTAAGTAGCTTATTTGTATTCGTGACGCAATTTGGAGCAATCCGAGACACAATTCGTAGCAAAATGGTCTATAGTATGTATCGCTACGACAATTATTTGCGAAGATACGAGCGTTTGGTAATATTTCTGCTAAAACTTCGATTCACGATATTTGCTGAAACGTCGATTCATGAACTCTAAGTAGCTTATTTGTATTCGTGACGCAATTCGGAGCAATCCGAGACACAATTCGTAGCAAAATGGTCTATAGTATGTATCGCTACGACAATTATTTGCGAAGATACGAGCGTTTGGTAATATTTCTGCTAAAACTTCGATTCAGATATTTGCTGAAACGTCGATTCATGAACTCTAAGTAGCTTATTTGTATTCGTGACGCAATTGGAGCAATCCGAGACACAATTCGTAGCAAAATGGTCTATAGTATGTATCGCTACGACAATTATTTGCGAAGATACGAGCGTTTGGTAATATTTCTGCTAAAACTTCGATTCACGATATTTGCTGAAACGTCGATTCATGAACTCTAAGTAGCTTATTTGTATTCGTGACGCAATTTGGAGCAATCCGAGACACAATTCGTAGCAAAATGGTCTATAGTATGTATCGCTACGACAATTATTTGCGAAGATACGAGCGTTTGGTAATATTTCTGCTAAAACTCGATTCACGATATTTGCTGAAACGTCGATTCATGAACTCTAAGTAGCTTATTTGTATTCGGGACGCAATTTGGAGCAAAACGGTCTATAGTATGTATCGCTACGACAATTATTTGCGAAGATACGAGCGTTTGGTAATATTTCTGCTAAAACTTCGATTCGCGATATTTGCTGAAACGTCGATTCATGAACTCTAAGTAGCTTATTTGTATTCGTGACGCAATTTGGAGCAATCCGAGACACAATTCGTAGCAAAATGGTCTATAGTATGTATCGCTACGACAATTATTTGCGAAGATACGAGCGTTTGGTAATATTTCTGCTAAAACTTCGATTCAGATATTTGCTGAAACGTCGATTCATGAACTCTAAGTAGCTTATTTGTATTCGGGACACAATTCAATCCGAGACACAATTCGTAGCAAAATGGTCTATAGTATGTATCGCTACGACAATTATTTGCGAAGATACGAGCGTTTGGTAATATTTCTGCTAAAACTTCGATTCGCGATATTTGCTGAAACGTCGATTCATGAACTCTAAGTAGCTTATTTGTATTCGTGACGCAATTTGGAGCAATCCGAGACACAATTCGTAGCAAAATGGTCTATAGTATGTATCGCTACGACAATTATTTGCGAAGATACGAGCGTTTGGTAATATTTCTGCTAAAACTCGATTCAGATATTTGCTGAAACGTCGATTCATGAACTCTAAGTAGCTTATTTGTATTCGGGACGCAATTTGGAGCAATCCGAGACACAATTCGTAGCAAAATGGTCTATAGTATGTATCGCTACGACAATTATTTGCGAAGATACGAGCGTTTGGTAATATTTCTGCTAAAACTCGATTCAGATATTTGCTGAAACGTCGATTCATGAACTCTAAGTAGCTTATTTGTATTCGTGACGCAATTTGGAGCAATCCGAGACACAATTCGTAGCAAAATGGTCTATAGTATGTATCGCTACGACAATTATTTGCGAAGATACGAGCGTTTGGTAATATTTCTGCTAAAACTCGATTCAGATATTTGCTGAAACGTCGATTCATGAACTCTAAGTAGCTTATTTGTATTCGTGACGCAATTTGGAGCAATCCGAGACACAATTCGTAGCAAAATGGTCTATAGTATGTATCGCTACGACAATTATTTGCGAAGATACGAGCGTTTGGTAATATTTCTGCTAAAACTTCGATTCAGATATTTGCTGAAACGTCGATTCATGAACTCTAAGTAGCTTATTTGTATTCGTGACGCAATTCGGAGCAATCCGAGACACAATTCGTAGCAAAATGGTCTATAGTATGTATCGCTACGACAATTATTTGCGAAGATACGAGCGTTTGGTAATATTTCTGCTAAAACTTCGATTCACATATTTGCTGAAACGTCGATTCATGAACTCTAAGTAGCTTATTTGTATTCGTGACGCAATTTGGAGCAATCCGAGACACAATTCGTAGCAAAATGGTCTATAGTATGTATCGCTACGACAATTATTTGCGAAGATACGAGCGTTTGGTAATATTTCTGCTAAAACTTCGATTCACGATATTTGCTGAAACGTCGATTCATGAACTCTAAGTAGCTTATTTGTATTCGTGACGCAATTTGGAGCAATCCGAGACAAAATGGTCTATAGTATGTATCGCTACGACAATTATTTGCGAAGATACGAGCGTTTGGTAATATTTCTGCTAAAACTCGATTCAGATATTTGCTGAAACGTCGATTCATGAACTCTAAGTAGCTTATTTGTATTCGTGACGCAATTTGGAGCAATCCGAGACACAATTCGTAGCAAATGGTCTATAGTATGTATCGCTACGACAATTATTTGCGAAGATACGAGCGTTTGGTAATATTTCTGCTAAAACTCGATTCAGATATTTGCTGAAACGTCGATTCATGAACTCTAAGTAGCTTATTTGTATTCGTGACGCAATTGGAGCAATCCGAGACACAATTCGTAGCAAAATGGTCTATAGTATGTATCGCTACGACAATTATTTGCGAAGATACGAGCGTTTGGTAATATTTCTGCTAAAACTTCGATTCGCGATATTTGCTGAAACGTCGATTCATGAACTCTAAGTAGCTTATTTGTATTCGTGACGCAATTTGGAGCAATCCGAGACACAATTCGTAGCAAAATGGTCTATAGTATGTATCGCTACGACAATTATTTGCGAAGATACGAGCGTTTGGTAATATTTCTGCTAAACTCGATTCAGATATTTGCTGAAACGTCGATTCATGAACTCTAAGTAGCTTATTTGTATTCGTGACGCAATTCGGAGCAATCCGAGACACAATTCGTAGCAAAATGGTCTATAGTATGTATCGCTACGACAATTATTTGCGAAGATACGAGCGTTTGGTAATATTTCTGCTAAAACTTCGATTCGCGATATTTGCTGAAACGTCGATTCATGAACTCTAAGTAACTTATTTGTATTCGTTCGGGACACAATTCTAGCAAAATGGTCTATAGTATGTATCGCTACGACAATTATTTGCGAAGATACGAGCGTTTGGTAATATTTCTGCTAAAACTTCGATTCACGATATTTGCTGAAACGTCGATTCATGAACTCTAAGTAACTTATTTGTATTCGTTCGGACACAATTCTGAGCAAAACGGTCTATAGTATGTGTCGCTACGACAATTATTGGCGAAGATACGAGCGTTTGGTAATATTTCTGCTAAAACTTCGATTCACGATATTTGCTGAAACGTCGATTCATGAACTCTAAGTAACTTATTTGTATTCGGGACGCAATTGGAGCAATCCGAGACACAATTCGTAGCAAAATGGTCTATAGTATGTATCGCTACGACAATTATTTGCGAAGATACGAGCGTTTGGTAATATTTCTGCTAAAACTTCGATTCGCGATATTTGCTGAAACGTCGATTCATGAACTCTAAGTAGCTTGTTTGTAGGGACACAATTTGAGCAAAACGGTCTATAGTCGCTACGACAATTATTTGCGAAGATACGAGCGTTTGGTAATATTTCTGCTAAAACTCGATTCAGATATTTGCTGAAACGTCGATTCATGAACTCTAAGTAACTTATTTGTATTCGGGACACAATTCTGAGCAAAACGGTCTATAGTATGTGTCGCTACGACAATTATTTGCGAAGATACGAGCGTTTGGTAATATTTCTGCTAAAACTTCGATTCGCGATATTTGCTGAAACGTCGATTCATGAACTCTAAGTAACTTATTTGTATTCGGGACACAATTCTGAGCAAAACGGTCTATAGTATGTGTCGCTACGACAATTATTTGCGAAGATACGAGCGTTTGGTAATATTTCTGCTAAAACTCGATTCAGATATTTGCTGAAACGTCGATTCATGAACTCTAAGTAGCTTATTTGTATTCAGTGACGCAATTTGGAGCAATCCGAGACACAATTCGTAGCAAAATGGTCTATAGTATGTATCGCTACGACAATTATTTGCGAAGATACGAGCGTTTGGTAATATTTCTGCTAAAACTTCGATTCACGATATTTGCTGAAACGTCGATTCATGAACTCTAAGTAACTTATTTGTATTCGGGACGCAATTCGGAGCAATCCGAGACACAATTCGTAGCAAAATGGTCTATAGTATGTATCGCTACGACAATTATTTGCGAAGATACGAGCGTTTGGTAATATTTCTGCTAAAACTTCGATTCACATATTTGCTGAAACGTCGATTCATGAACTCTAAGTAGCTTATTTGTATTCGTGACGCAATTCGGAGCAATCCGAGACACAATTCGTAGCAAAATGGTCTATAGTATGTATCGCTACGACAATTATTTGCGAAGATACGAGCGTTTGGTAATATTTCTGCTAAAACTCGATTCAGATATTTGCTGAAACGTCGATTCATGAACTCTAAGTAGCTTATTTGTATTCGTGACGCAATTTGGAGCAATCCGAGACACAATTCGTAGCAAATGGTCTATAGTATGTATCGCTACGACAATTATTTGCGAAGATACGAGCGTTTGGTAATATTTCTGCTAAAACTCGATTCAGATATTTGCTGAAACGTCGATTCATGAACTCTAAGTAGCTTGTTTGTGGTAGGGACACAATTTGAGCAAAACGGTGTCGCTACGACAATTATTTGCGAAGATACGAGCGTTTGGTAATATTTCTGCTAAAACTCGATTCAGATATTTGCTGAAACGTCGATTCATGAACTCTAAGTAGCTTATTTGTATTCGTGACGCAATTTGGAGCAATCCGAGACACAATTCGTAGCAAAATGGTCTATAGTATGTATCGCTACGACAATTATTTGCGAAGATACGAGCGTTTGGTAATATTTCTGCTAAAACTTCGATTCGCGATATTTGCTGAAACGTCGATTCATGAACTCTAAGTAGCTTATTTGTATTCGGGACGCAATTCGGAGCAATCCGAGACACAATTCGTAGCAAAATGGTCTATAGTATGTGTCGCTACGACAATTATTGGCGAAGATACGAGCGTTTGGTAATATTTCTGCTAAAACTTCGATTCGCGATATTTGCTGAAACGTCGATTCATGAACTCTAAGTAGCTTATTTGTATTCGGGACGCAATTCGGAGCAATCCGAGACACAATTCGTAGCAAAATGGTCTATAGTATGTATCGCTACGACAATTATTTGCGAAGATACGAGCGTTTGGTAATATTTCTGCTAAAACTTCGATTCACGATATTTGCTGAAACGTCGATTCATGAACTCTAAGTAGCTTATTTGTATTCGTGACGCAATTCGGAGCAATCCGAGACACAATTCGTAGCAAAATGGTCTATAGTATGTATCGCTACGACAATTATTTGCGAAGATACGAGTGTTTGGTAATATTTCTGCTAAAATTCGATTCCGATATTTGCTGAAACGTCGATTCATGAACTCTAAGTAGCTTATTTGTATTCGTGACGCAATTTGGAGCAATCCGAGACACAATTCGTAGCAAAATGGTCTATAGTATGTATCGCTACGACAATTATTTGCGAAGATACGAGCGTTTGGTAATATTTCTGCTAAAACTCGATTCAGATATTTGCTGAAACGTCGATTCATGAACTCTAAGTAGCTTATTTGTATTCGTGACGCAATTCGGAGCAATCGAGACACAATTCGGAGTAAAACGGTCTATAGTATGTATCGCTACGGCAATTATTTGCGAAGATACGAGCGTTTGGTAATATTTCTTCTAAAATTCGATTCAGGTATTTGCTGAAACGTCGATTCATGAACTCTAAGTAACTTATTTGTGTTCGTGACGCAATTTGGAGCAATCCGAGACACAATTCGTAGCAAAATGGTCTATAGTATGTATCGCTACGACAATTATTTGCGAAGATACGAGCGTTTGGTAATATTTCTGCTAAAACTTCGATTCACATATTTGCTGAAACGTCGATTCATGAACTCTAAGTAACTTATTTGTATTCGGGACACAATTCGGAGCAATCCGAGACACAATTCGTAGCAAAACGGTCTATAGTACGTGTCGCTACGACAATTATTTGCGAAGATACGAGCGTTTGGTAATATTTCTGCTAAAACTCGATTCAGATATTTGCTGAAACGTCGATTCATGAACTCTAAGTAACTTATTTGTATTCGGGACGCAATTCGGAGCAATCCGAGACACAATTCGTAGCAAAATGGTCTATAGTATGTATCGCTACGACAATTATTTGCGAAGATACGAGTGTTTGGTAATATTTCTGCTAAAACTTCGATTCAGATATTTGCTGAAACGTCGATTCATGAACTCTAAGTAACTTATTTGTATTCGGTAGCAATCCGAGACACAATTCGTAGCAAAATGGTCTATAGTATGTATCGCTACGACAATTATTTGCGAAGATACGAGCGTTTGGTAATATTTCTGCTAAAACTCGATTCAGATATTTGCTGAAACGTCGATTCATGAACTCTAAGTAACTTACTTGTGTTCGTGACGCAATTTGGAGCAATCCGAGACACAATTCGTAGCAAAACGGTCTATAGTACGTGTCGCTACGACAATTATTTGCGAAGATACGAGTGTTTGGTAATATTTCTGCTAAAACTCGATTCAGATATTTGCTGAAACGTCGATTCATGAACTCTAAGTAGCTTATTTGTGGTCGGGACACAATTTGAGCAAAACGGTGTCGCTACGACAATTATTTGCGAAGATACGAGCGTTTGGTAATATTTCTGCTAAAACTCGATTCAGATATTTGCTGAAACGTCGATTCATGAACTCTAAGTAGCTTATTTGTATTCGTGACGCAATTTGGAGCAATCCGAGACACAATTCGTAGCAAAATGGTCTATAGTATGTATCGCTACGACAATTATTTGCGAAGATACGAGCGTTTGGTAATATTTCTGCTAAAACTTCGATTCACGATATTTGCTGAAACGTCGATTCATGAACTCTAAGTAACTTATTTGTATTCGGGACACAATTCGGAGCAATCCGAGACACAATTCGTAGCAAAATGGTCTATAGTATGTATCGCTACGACAATTATTTGCGAAGATACGAGCGTTTGGTAATATTTCTGCTAAAACTTCGATTCACAGTATTTGCTGAAACGTCGATTCATGAACTCTAAGTAGCTTATTTGTATTCGTGACGCAATTCGGAGCAATCCGAGACACAATTCGTAGCAAAATGGTCTATAGTATGTATCGCTACGACAATTATTTGCGAAGATACGAGCGTTTGGTAATATTTCTGCTAAAACTCGATTCAGATATTTGCTGAAACGTCGATTCATGAACTCTAAGTAGCTTATTTGTATTCGTGACGCAATTTGGAGCAATCCGAGACACAATTCGTAGCAAAATGGTCTATAGTATGTATCGCTACGACAATTATTTGCGAAGATACGAGCGTTTGGTAATATTTCTGCTAAAACTCGATTCAGATATTTGCTGAAACGTCGATTCATGAACTCTAAGTAGCTTGTTTGTGGTAGGGACATAATTTGGATCAAAACGGTGTCGCTACGACAATTATTTGCGAAGATACGAGCGTTTGGTAATATTTCTGCTAAAACTCGATTCAGATATTTGCTGAAAAGTCGATTCATGAACTCTAAGTAGCTTATTTGTATTCGTGACGCAATTTGGAGCAATCCGAGACACAATTCGTAGCAAAATGGTCTATAGTATGTATCGCTACGACAATTATTTGCGAAGATACGAGCGTTTGGTAATATTTCTGCTAAAAGCTCGATTCGCGATATTTGCTGAAAAGTCGATTCATGAACTCTAAGTAGCTTATTTGTATTCGGGACACAATTCGGAGCAATCCGAGACACAATTCGGAGTAAAACGGTCTATAGTATGTGTCGCTACGGCAATTATTGGCGAAGATACGAGTGTTTGGTAATATTTATGCTAAAACTTCGATTCGCGATATTTGCTGAAACGTCGATTCATGAACTCTAAGTAGCTTATTTGTATTCGGGACACAATTCGGAGCAATCCGAGACACAATTCGGAGTAAAACGGTCTATAGTATGTGTCGCTACGGCAATTATTGGCGAAGATACGAGTGTTTGGTAATATTTATGCTAAAACTTCGATTCGCGATATTTGCTGAAACGTCGATTCATGAACTCTAAGTAGCTTATTTGTATTCGTGACGCAATTTGGAGCAATCCGAGACACAATTCGTAGCAAAATGGTCTATAGTATGTATCGCTACGACAATTATTTGCGAAGATACGAGCGTTTGGTAATATTTCTGCTAAAACTCGATTCAGATATTTGCTGAAAAGTCGATTCATGAACTCTAAGTAGCTTATTTGTATTCGCGACGCAATTTGGAGCAATCCGAGACACAATTCGTAGCAAAATGGTCTATAGTATGTATCGCTACGACAATTATTTGCGAAGATACGAGCGTTTGGTAATATTTCTGCTAAAACTCGATTCAGATATTTGCTGAAACGTCGATTCATGAACTCTAAGTAGCTTATTTGTATTCGTGACGCAATTTGGAGCAATCCGAGACACAATTCGTAGCAAAATGGTCTATAGTATGTATCGCTACGACAATTATTTGCGAAGATACGAGCGTTTGGTAATATTTATGCTAAAACTCGATTCAGATATTTGCTGAAACGTCGATTCATGAACTCTAAGTAGCTTATTTGTATTCGTGACGCAATTTGGAGCAATCCGAGACACAATTCGTAGCAAAATGGTCTATAGTATGTATCGCTACGACAATTATTTGCGAAGATACGAGCGTTTGGTATATTTCTGCTAAAACTTCGATTCACAGTATTTGCTGAAACGTCGATTCATGAACTCTAAGTAACTTATTTGTATTTGGGACACAATTCGGAGCAATCCGAGACACAATTCGTAGCAAAATGGTCTATAGTATGTATCGCTACGACAATTATTTGCGAAGATACGAGCGTTTGGTAATATTTATGCTAAAACTCGATTCAGATATTTGCTGAAACGTCGATTCATGAACTCTAAGTAGCTTATTTGTATTCGTGACGCAATTTGGAGCAATCCGAGACACAATTCGTAGCAAAATGGTCTATAGTATGTATCGCTACGACAATTATTTGCGAAGATACGAGCGTTTGGTAATATTTCTGCTAAAACTTCGATTCACAGTATTTGCTGAAACGTCGATTCATGAACTCTAAGTAACTTATTTGTATTCGGGACACAATTCGGAGCAATCCGAGACACAATTCGTAGCAAAATGGTCTATAGTATGTATCGCTACGACAATTATTTGCGAAGATACGAGCGTTTGGTAATATTTCTGCTAAAACTCGATTCAGATATTTGCTGAAACGTCGATTCATGAACTCTAAGTAGCTTATTTGTATTCGTGACGCAATTTGGAGCAATCCGAGACACAATTCGTAGCAAAATGGTCTATAGTATGTATCGCTACGACAATTATTTGCGAAGATACGAGCGTTTGGTAATATTTCTGCTAAAACTCGATTCAGATATTTGCTGAAACGTCGATTCATGAACTCTAAGTAGCTTGTTTGTGGTAGGGACATAATTTGGATCAAAACGGTGTCGCTACGACAATTATTTGCGAAGATACGAGTGTTTGGTAATATTTCTGCTAAAACTTCGATTCGCGATATTTGCTGAAACGTCGATTCATGAACTCTAAGTAGCTTATTTGTATTCGTGACGCAATTTGGAGCAATCAGAGATACAATTCGTAGCAAAATGGTCTATAGTATGTATCGCTACGACAATTATTTGCGAAGATACGAGCGTTTGGTAATATTTATGCTAAAACTCGATTCAGATATTTGCTGAAACGTCGATTCATGAACTCTAAGTAGCTTGTTTGTGGTAGGGACATAATTTGGATCAAAACGGTGTCGCTACGACAATTATTGGCGAAGATACGAGTGTTTGGTAATATTTCTGCTAAAACTTCGATTCGCGATATTTGCTGAAACGTCGATTCATGAACTCTAAGTAACTTACTTGTGTTCGGGACACAATTCTGAGCAAAACGGTCTATAGTACGTGTCGCTACGACAATTATTGGCGAAGATACGAGCGTTTGGTAATATTTCTGCTAAAACTTCGATTCGCGATATTTGCTGAAACGTCGATTCATGAACTCTAAGTAGCTTATTTGTATTCGTGACGCAATTTGGAGCAATCCGAGACACAATTCGTAGCAAAATGGTCTATAGTATGTATCGCTACGACAATTATTTGCGAAGATACGAGCGTTTGGTAATATTTCTGCTAAAACTCGATTCAGATATTTGCTGCAACGTCGATTCATGAACTCTAAGTAGCTTGTTTGTGGTAGGGACATAATTTGGATCAAAACGGTGTCGCTACGACAATTATTGGCGAAGATACGAGTGTTTGGTAATATTTCTGCTAAAACTTCGATTCGCGATATTTGCTGAAACGTCGATTCATGAACTCTAAGTAACTTACTTGTGTTCGGGACACAATTCTGAGCAAAACGGTCTATAGTACGTGTCGCTACGACAATTATTGGCGAAGATACGAGCGTTTGGTAATATTTCTGCTAAAACTCGATTCGCGCTATTTGCTGAAACGTCAATTCATGAACTCTAAGTAGCTTATTTGTATTCGCGACGCAATTTGGAGCAATCCGAGACACAATTCGTAGCAAAATGGTCTATAGTATGTATCGCTACGACAATTATTTGCGAAGATACGAGCGTTTGGTAATATTTCTGCTAAAACTTGATTCACGCTATTTGCTGAAACGTCGATTCATGAACTCTAAGTAACTTATTTGTATTCGGGACACAATTCGGAGCAATCCGAGACACAATTCGTAGCAAAATGGTCTATAGTATGTGTCGCTACGACAATTATTGGCGAAGATACGAGCGTTTGGTAATATTTCTACTCAAACTTCGATTCACGATATTTGCTGAAACGTCGATTCATGAACTCTAAGTAACTTATTTGTATTCGGGACACAATTCGGAGCAATCCGAGACACAATTCGTAGCAAAATGGTCTATAGTATGTATCGCTACGACAATTATTTGCGAAGATACGAGCGTTTGGTAATATTTCTGCTAAAACTCGATTCAGATATTTGCTGAAACGTCGATTCATGAACTCTAAGTAGCTTATTTGTGTTCGGGACACAATTCTGAGCAAAACGGTCTATAGTACGTGTCGCTACGACAATTATTGGCGAAGATACGAGCGTTTGGTAATATTTCTGCTAAAACTCGATTCGCGCTATTTGCTGAAACGTCAATTCATGAACTCTAAGTAGCTTATTTGTATTCGCGACGCAATTTGGAGCAATCCGAGACACAATTCGTAGCAAAATGGTCTATAGTATGTATCGCTACGACAATTATTTGCGAAGATACGAGCGTTTGGTAATATTTCTGCTAAAACTTGATTCACGCTATTTGCTGAAACGTCGATTCATGAACTCTAAGTAACTTATTTGTATTCGGGACACAATTCGGAGCAATCCGAGACACAATTCGTAGCAAAATGGTCTATAGTATGTGTCGCTACGACAATTATTTGCGAAGATACGAGCGTTTGGTAATATTTATGCTAAAACTCGATTCAGATATTTGCTGAAACGTCGATTCATGAACTCTAAGTAGCTTATTTGTATTCGTGACGCAATTTGGAGCAATCCGAGACACAATTCGTAGCAAAATGGTCTATAGTATGTATCGCTACGACAATTATTTGCGAAGATACGAGCGTTTGGTAATATTTCTGCTAAAACTTCGATTCACAGTATTTGCTGAAACGTCGATTCATGAACTCTAAGTAGCTTATTTGTGTTCGGGACACAATTCTGAGCAAAACGGTCTATAGTACGTGTCGCTACGACAATTATTGGCGAAGATACGAGCGTTTGGTAATATTTCTGCTAAAACTCGATTCGCGCTATTTGCTGAAACGTCGATTCATGAACTCTAAGTAACTTACTTGTGTTCGGGACACAATTCTGAGCAAAACGGTCTATAGTACGTGTCGCTACGACAATTATTGGCGAAGATACGAGCGTTTGGTAATATTTCTGCTAAAACTCGATTCGCGCTATTTGCTGAAACGTCAATTCATGAACTCTAAGAGCTTATTTGTATTCGCGATGCAATTTGGAGCAATCCGAGACACAATTCGTAGCAAAATGGTCTATAGTATGTATCGCTACGACAATTATTTGCGAAGATACGAGCGTTTGGTAATATTTCTGCTAAAACTCGATTCAGATATTTGCTGAAAAGTCGATTCATGAACTCTAAGTAGCTTATTTGTATTCGTGACGCAATTTGGAGCAATCCGAGACACAATTCGTAGCAAAATGGTCTATAGTATGTATCGCTACGACAATTATTTGCGAAGATACGAGCGTTTGGTAATATTTCTGCTAAAACTTCGATTCACAGTATTTGCTGAAACGTCGATTCATGAACTCTAAGTAGCTTATTTGTATTCGGGACACAATTCGGAGCAATCCGAGACACAATTCGTAGCAAAATGGTCTATAGTATGTATCGCTACGACAATTATTTGCGAAGATACGAGCGTTTGGTAATATTTCTGCTAAAACTTGATTCACGCTATTTGCTGAAACGTCGATTCATGAACTCTAAGTAACTTATTTGTATTCGGGACACAATTCGGAGCAATCCGAGACACAATTCGTAGCAAAATGGTCTATAGTATGTGTCGCTACGACAATTATTGGCGAAGATACGAGCGTTTGGTAATATTTCTACTCAAACTTCGATTCACGATATTTGCTGAAACGTCGATTCATGAACTCTAAGTAACTTATTTGTATTCGGGACACAATTCGGAGCAATCCGAGACACAATTCGTAGCAAAATGGTCTATAGTATGTGTCGCTACGACAATTATTGGCGAAGATACGAGCGTTTGGTAATATTTCTACTCAAACTTCGATTCACGATATTTGCTGAAACGTCGATTCATGAACTCTAAGTAACTTATTTGTATTCGGGACACAATTCGGAGCAATCCGAGACACAATTCGTAGCAAAATGGTCTATAGTATGTATCGCTACGACAATTATTTGCGAAGATACGAGCGTTTGGTAATATTTCTGCTAAAACTCGATTCAGATATTTGCTGAAACGTCGATTCATGAACTCTAAGTAGCTTATTTGTATTCGTGACGCAATTTGGAGCAATCCGAGACACAATTCGTAGCAAAATGGTCTATAGTATGTATCGCTACGACAATTATTTGCGAAGATACGAGCGTTTGGTAATATTTCTGCTAAAACTCGATTCAGATATTTGCTGAAACGTCGATTCATGAACTCTAAGTAGCTTATTTGTATTCGTGACGCAATTTGGAGCAATCCGAGACACAATTCGTAGCAAAATGGTCTATAGTATGTATCGCTACGACAATTATTTGCGAAGATACGAGCGTTTGGTAATATTTATGCTAAAACTCGATTCAGATATTTGCTGAAACGTCGATTCATGAACTCTAAGTAGCTTGTTTGTGGTAGGGACATAATTTGGATCAAAACGGTGTCGCTACGACAATTATTTGCGAAGATACGAGTGTTTGGTAATATTTCTGCTAAAACTTCGATTCGCGATATTTGCTGAAACGTCGATTCATGAACTCTAAGTAGCTTATTTGTATTCGTGACGCAATTTGGAGCAATCCGAGACACAATTCGTAGCAAAATGGTCTATAGTATGTATCGCTACGACAATTATTTGCGAAGATACGAGCGTTTGGTAATATTTATGCTAAAACTTCGATTCGCGGTATTTGCTGAAACGTCGATTCATGAACTCTAAGTAACTTATTTGTATTCGGGACACAATTCGGAGCAATCCGAGACACAATTCGTAGCAAAATGGTCTATAGTATGTATCGCTACGACAATTATTTGCGAAGATACGAGCGTTTGGTAATATTTCTGCTAAAACTCGATTCCGATATTTGCTGAAACGTCGATTTATGAACTCTAAGTAACTTACTTGTGTTCGGGACACAATTCTGAGCAAAACGGTCTATAGTATGTATCGCTACGACAATTATTTGCGAAGATACGAGCGTTTGGTAATATTTCTGCTAAAACTCGATTCAGATATTTGCTGAAACGTCGATTCATGAACTCTAAGTAACTTACTTGTATTCGGGACACAATTATGAGCAAAACGGTCTATAGTACGTGTCGCTACGACAATTATTGGCGAAGATACGAGCGTTTGGTAATATTTCTGCTAAAACTCGATTCAGATATTTGCTGAAACGTCGATTCATGAACTGTAAGTAACTTACTTGTGTTCGGGACACAATTCTGAGCAAAACGGTCTATAGTACGTGTCGCTACGACAATTATTGGCGAAGATACGAGCGTTTGGTGTGGTATTGTAGTACACAGAAACTCGTCAGATATGGGTTCTTAATAAGCGCACACAACAATCGCCGAGTTAAGTCGGCTTTTGTAGCCTGCGCTGAGTTGCCCCAGCGGCCCTTCCGAGACAGTAATGCGTCTCACTTCGCTGAGACCAGGCAGCCAAGCCAGTAATTCACTAGAGGTCAGCTGAGCTGACTGACCTCCTGTTTTCTCCTTACGGAGCCTGTGTCCGCCACCAAAGGATGGGCGATGGCGCGCGAGCGCTTTTACAGGTCGCCGAGTGCAAATTCAACTCGGCTTGACGAACGACACCCGGGCTGTACGGCGTGTCGACCCGCTGAGTTGGCGGGGTTTAGTTGGTCGCAACGAAGCGAAAGCGCACAAAGCTGAGTACCCGTCCCGGGCCGACTTAATCTCTTGGCGCTACCACGGTCAACTCCTACAAGCTATGCCTCTCGGAGTTGACGGCAGGCATAATCCAGCCCACGCAGGGACTTACCGGAAAAGTGTACGCTGTTCTTGGATTTAGAAAATTCTGTTCTGTTTGTTTGTTATGTCTGATGGGCTATAAAGCCCCTTCCTAATAGTTCGTATACAAATATCTAATGAAATGAAGTGGTTTCGGATCTCGGCGGGTTGTTAGCCGAGTTCGGCGACCCTTCAGCCGAGTTCCAATCGAGCAACCGACTCTTCAGCTGGCTCTAAATAAGCAACCCAGCTTGGATCTGAAACTCCACGTCGGTTACGCCTAGTTGATTCAGCTTTCTCCCGTAGAATCGAACCGGACTCGGCTTTTAGCTGAGTTGGATCTCTCTTGGCTCTAGCTGAATCAAGTCGGCTCCCAGCTTTAGTTGAGTCGCGTCGGATCCGACTCTAGTTGAGTTGAGTCAGCTTTTCTTCCCGCTAAGTCGATTCGTCTTGACGCCCATTTGAGTTGAGTCAGCCTCTAGTACTAGCCGAGTCTGGTCGGCTTTAGCTTCAGCCGAGTACAGTCAGCGGACTTCAGCTGAGTCCATTACCGTCATTCCGAGTTGTGATTACTCAGCCGATCCTTGGGGTGCCGTGATCGTTCGTTCACGGACGAGTTGGGTGCTATCGAACAAATTTGACTTGGACTACACCACAACTGCCCCGGTTCTGATACGAGTCCACCTGACGAGTGCTTGAACCCAACTGGTGGTCCAATTCCATCAACTCCGGCCACACATTCTCATTTCCAAAGTTGCCTCCGCGATTTTAGCCGAGTCACTTTGGCTGGTGTAAAGGACATGTGACTGTTGCTCGCGAAACACAGATGGCTGACTCGCGTCTAAATGCTCCGCCCGCAGCGGGTGGCAGTATTCAGTCTGCTCCCACGTCCACCAGGTGACTCAGATCTTGGCAACTCCGGTGAAGAAATACCTTATCCACCTCCCAAGGTGAGTGTCTTTGTCTTAGCTTATTGGTGGTTCACTTCTCGGTCAGCCAGCGTCGTGCGCCGAGTTCTCGCTCTTCCTGCGTCAACCAAGCGCATGTTGCCTGTTGAAATTGTGGTTGAGTGTATGTTGCGTTGATACGGTGATGGAGCCGAGTTCATGTGGCTCTGTGGGAGCAATTTCACTGGATTACGCACTCTTGCGTGGTGCTGGGATTACATCCTTCCCTGAATCCAGATGTTTCTCCGGATGCGCTGGCTCTTATCATCAAGATGTGGAAGAAGTATGTCGTCGCACGGAAACGATGTGGCGCCAACTTGCGTATGGTTCTCACCAAGATGTACGAGACCATTACCAACTCAGTTCGGTCACTGACTCAGCTGGACCTGCGCCAACTCTTGATTCTGAAATTACTTATAGACCCAGCTGTGTCATTCGCGACGCCCGACAACTTGCCTTGGTTCCCGCCTTCGGCAGCTGTGACCATCATTGACCGGGCTGAGGTTCGGCGTGCATGATGGTTAGAACAGCCCCTATAATACCATTTTATGGCCGCTACACCCGGAGTTTCCAGTGTTTGCCCCAGCTGAGTTCGACCGTGAACAGACTGCTGTCTTGGTTCAAGACAATGTGGACCCAGCTGATCAGGAACCGCCGAGTTTGTCTGCGACTGCTCCTACGCCTGCACATCGTGAGGACCATCCCATCTTCGAAGATCTCCCAGATGACGTTACTCTCTAGTCGTCGAGTCGTCATTATTAGTCAGCTGAGTAAGTTTTCTCGTAGTCATTGTAGTGAGTCAGCTGAGTTCGCAGGGTTGTTTCTAATAGTCGAAGTCATGACTCTCAGCGTGGATTGAGCGTCCCATCCGTGGACCAGATAGAACGGTGTCTCCCGCCGAGTTGTATCGCGCGAATTATTGATTGCATGCACCATTCTCTCGGTGGTGGCATCCCAGTCGGCTGGTAGTGGGTCTTCCACGTAAATTCGGACCGTTTGAATCATAGTCTTGATCGAGCGTTCCAGTTGGCCATTGGCTTGCGGTCTGTAACTCAGCGTAGCTCTCGCTTTTGACTGCATCAACTCGGCGAACGCCTGGAATACTTCACTCATGAACCTCGGATCACGATCGTGTCTGATGAGGGACGGAGCTCCAAATCCTCGGAACACACATTCCTCGAACACTTTTGCCACTTCAAGTGCCCCAGTATCACTCATGGCCTTGGCAATTACGAACCCAGTGAAGTGATCTTTGAATAAATAGCAACGCAGTGTTGCCACGCCGGGTCTTTGGCAGTGGAATCACGAAGTCCATCGATACCAGTTGAAATGGGTAGTCAGATATTACGTTTCCTGGTGAGTAGCCTCTCAGCTGAGGTTTACTTTTGCTGGTGCTGCAGTCTTCGCACGCCTGGACGTGTTTTAACACATCTGCATACAAATCCACCCAGTAGTACTCGGCTTTTACCGATGGAAGGTCCGCACAATGTCCTTCTATTGCATTGTGGCAACTGTGGAGCACTTCATCAATCAATGTCGTCGGTATCACCAATCTCAGCGCCAAATCATCTGCGCCGAGTTCGGGTTTACGTCTCCGTTGCCCCTGATAATTGAGTAGTCTGTCTTCGCTAAGAACGAAGTTGTCGGCAATCTTGCTCGCATTTTGGGTTGTCGATAGGCGAGCTCGTCCAACTCGTCTCGGAGGAGCCTTTTCAGATCAGCCCACTTCAGCTCCTCGTCTTGAGCTCGGGAGATGCGTCGTCTTCGTTCAGCTTGCACGACGACGGGATCGACATCCGCCGAGTTAGGAACTCGGCCTTCGTCCACTTCTATCTGAGGCTGACTCCCAACCCGGCGCGGTAGCGATATCGGCCGAGCTGCCTCGTATTCTCCCTCTTCAGTGCTAGGACTTGAAGGTAACGGGGCGGATCTGCGTCTGGTTGACTTGCGCCGAGTCGTCTCAGCTTGTCGCCGAGTTGACTCATCAGTGACCACCCCTGTGTGTCGAAGTGGACTCGGCGATCGTGACGATTTTTACTCCTTGTCATGGCGGTGATTTCTGTTTTTTCGTTCCCACTAGGTCAGCTTTTGAGGGAGTCAGCCTTGACCGAGTCAGCTTTAGTCAGCTCAGCGTTGGCCGACTCAGCTTTGGCAGACTCGACTTGGTCAGAGTCAGCTTCGGCATTCAATGCATCAGGGATTTTGTTGAGTTTCTCCAACTCGGCTTTGCTGTCTCTGCTGAGTATGACTCGTCAGTGTTCCCCTTTGCTGGTCTACGTCTTCGAGGTGTACTTTGCTAGGTCCGTAGAGAGAACCTATATTGGCTCTCGACTCGGCTTCCGACACCTGGACTCAACTGGCGATCAAGGTTTGGCAGCTGAGTTGGTATACTCGATCGCCAGAGCTAGTCGGTAATCACGATATCCCAACTGCCCCGGTCACGATACGAGCCAGAGGGGTGAGTGGCTTGACCACAGTCGTCGGCTTTCTTCTTATTTCCATCTCCATCAGTAAAAATATATATATGCGAAATACAAGTTGATGCAGTAGCTTTTTCTCATCGCCCAGCCTGCAATCAAAACTAAGCGATGGTCCAATCGTGCTGGTGTAATCGATGTTAACACTTGTACGATTTTCGACCAGATCTCATTTCGATGGTCGTGCAGATAGTGCCGGTCATCATTCCACCACATGGCACCGGTAGACTCGTCAATGTTGTTTTGCCAACACCATTTTGATACTCCTCGGCTCCTTTGTCGGGCTCCCAAATGTCTTCTGGTGGAGGGTCTTCTATGAAATCTAGCAGCCGTCGAACTTCGTTAACCTGGCCCGCTAGTCGACTGGTGTACCAATAGCTGAGTCCACATTGGGACGCTTCTACAGCGGGGCCGCTACATGAACGTTCATGACTGACACAGCTGACTGACGCCTGGGGAACCCATAACGCAGGCTCGAGTAGCTGTCCAGCCGAGTTCAGCGTCGGTAGCGTCATATAATCTTTAAGGGCCAAGTGAGCTGGGCGATCGTCGACAGCGCCTATCGCTTGTTGATGCTCAATACGACGACAGTGAGAAGATACGAGCATTTGGTAATATGTTTTCTAAAACTCGATTCGCGATATTTGCTGAAACGTCGATTCATGAACTCCAAGTAACTTATTTGTATTCGGGACACATTTTCGAGCAAAATGGTCTATAGTACGTGTCGCTACGACAATTATTGGCGAAGATACGAGCGTTTGGTAATATTTCTGCTAAAACCTCGATTCGCGATATTTGCTTAAACATAGATTCATGAGCTCTAATTTACTTATTTGTAATCGGGACACATTTTCGAGCAAAATGGTCTATAGTACGTGTCGCTACGACAATTATTGGCGAAGATACGAGCGTTTGGTAATATTTCTGCTAAAACTTCGATTCGCGATATTTGCTGAAACGTCGATTCATGAACTCTAAGTAAATTGTTTGTGGTGGGTCAACTCAGCACCGGCTTTGTTCGCCAACTTGTCGGCGATTGTTGTGTGCTAATTGAGAACCACATTTAACGATTTTGGTGTACTGCAATACCACAGACAGCACCCAAGTCGTCTGTGAAAGGGATGATCACGGTACCCATGGACCAACGGAGTAATCAAAACTCTGGAATGACGGTAATGGACTCAACTGAAGTCCGCCGACTGTACTCGGCTGAAGCTAAAGCCGATCAGACTCGGCTAGTACCAGAGGCTGATTCAACTCAGCTGGGCGTCGAGGCGAGTCGACTTAGCGGGAAGAAAAGCTGACTCAACTCAACTAGAGTCGGATCCGACGCGACTCGACTAAAGCTGGGAGCCGACTTGATTCAGCTAGAGCCAAGAGAGATCCAACTCAGCTAAAAGCCGAGTCCGGTTCGATTCTACGGGAGAAAGCTGAATCAACTAGGCGTAACCGACGTGGAGTTTCAGATCCAAGCCGGGTTGCTGATTTAGAGCCAGCTGAAGAGTCGGTTGCTCGATTGGAACTCGACTGAAGGGTCGCCGAACTCGGCTAACAACCCGCCGAGATCCGAAACCACTTCATTTCATTAGATATTTGTATACGAACTATTAGGAAGGGGCTTTATAGCCCATCAGACATAACAAACAAACAGAACAGAATTTTCTAAATCCAAGAACAGCGTATACTTCCATAAGTCACTGCGCGGGCTGGATTATGCCTGCCGTCAACTCCGAGAGGCATAGCTTGTAGGAGTTGACCACTGGCAGCGCCAAGAAGATAAGTCGGCCCGGGAAGGGTATATCGCTTTGTGCGCTTTCGCTGCGTTGCGACTCAACAAACCCCGCGAACTCAGCGGGTCGATACGCCGTACAGCCCGGGTGTCGTTCGTCAAGTCGAGTTGCACTTGCACTCGGCGACCTGTAAAGCGCTCGCGCGCCGTCGCCCACCCTTTGGTGGCGGACACAGGCTATTGTGAAGAGAAGACAAGAAGTCAGCTAGCTCGGCTGACTTTTGGAGAAACTACTGGCTTGGTTGCCTGGTCTCGGCGAAACGACACACTACTGTCCTGGAGGGCCGAACCGCTGGGGCAACTCAGCGCAGGCTTCAACCGCCGACTTAACTCGGCGATTGTTGTGTGTGCTCACTAGGAATCCACATCTGACGAATTTCTGTGTACTACAATACCACATTAAACGCCGCACTTGAACTTGCGAGGGGTCTGGAACCGATGCAGGCCTTGCACATGTTGCAACGTTTGAGTTGGTTTGAAAACCAGAACAGCTTGGGCATCTAACAGGTTGGCCGTAGCTCTCTGGTCCAGTAGGCGTCCCACAAAAAGGATGCATCAAACGCTGACAATTTGGGCATCGATGAACTCATCCGACAAGTTCGCCGCAGCCACCGCATGGAGATGCCTCTGTAGTCGCCATTGCTGGGAACGCTGGTGTGGAGAAGCGCCTTCGGAAATGACCGAAGATGACACGCACAACGGCTAAGACGGGTCGGGACTACGGCAACTGACAGGAAAAGCGCCACGGACGGATTGATGGGAAGCGACCGAGAGATGGATCGAACCCGCGATATCCGATCGTGAGACACCCGGACCGCGCACACCAAGAACACCCCACACGGCCGTTCTATGTACCCGATCTAAAAACCCGATCTAGAGATCCGATCTAGAGAGCTCGACCTAGAAATCTAGGAAGAATCCAGTAAAAGGCAGGGTAGGTTTAGGGAAGAGGGACAGGTCCAGGGGACTCGTCGGATAAAGTAAGGATCAGTTCCGAATATTCTTTGTGATACACAAACCAAGTCTTCTTCGCCTGATTTCTCCCTGGAAACAAGCAAGCAAGTGGCATAAGACCTGTACACGTCGACGCCAGCCGCCCCCAATAACCGCGGCCCCGTCTCCGTCTTCCGAGTCAGTTCTCACCCCCAAACACCCCGTGTCTGAAAGGAAGGCACGTATAACGCTACCACCAAGGCGCCGCCCGATAACCCGGCGCCGAACGTGAAGGATCGCACGGCCTGATAACCGCCGTGCAAGCTGACCAAGGACACGCCCTGATAACCGCGTGTGCCAAGGTCAAGGAGAGAGAAGAAGGGCGTCATCTGTGACTGTGCAGAGCGCTGAAGCTAGAGAAGACACAGAGTGAGGACCATCCGCTTTGCGCCAGGATCGCATCTACGGACCCCAAGACGCACAAGACCGCACTCCACTGGAGATACGCTACTCAAGAACCGGGAAAACCCGACGCAAACACGCGACGGGCTTGTAGAGGATTGGATTCACTGATTTCTGTGAAGACGCTCTTCCACACTGGTTTGAGTAAGTTGTGAAATGATAAGAAGGCGTCTTGCTTCTTAGAATGACTGGCTATGGTCTGCCGGGAGCAACAACCAAGTTGTAAAGGAAAGAAATTGAACCCTTAATCGAAAATTGGGTAAAGAAAGAAAAATGGGCAATATTAATAAGAATTGGGCAAACTGCCTGCTCATTTGACGACACCAATCACCCTAATCCTAAGAAAGAAAGAAATGCTATTCCATCTCTGGCGCTTGCGCCTCTGGCATGTGCCGAATAATCACCGCACGCAGGGACTCGAACTCAGGTCCTGGGGATGGAGCGGGCGACACCAAACCACTTCGCCAAGACGAGCCCAATTTTAATGCAGACTAATTCTGAATATTTTTGCTCAGACTAATTATGAATTCGTTTTTCTAGCACACATGAATTAGCCTGGCATAGACTAATTTTGAACGCAGACTAATTGCTGTAAGCACTGTAGTGAGGTGCCTCAGCAGCATTGCCATTCTTCATACTTTTGGTCACAGCTTCATCGTTTACAAACTTTTTGGCGCTCAAAAGACCACGAAAATGCTTAGATCAAACTGCATCGATTCCGCCAATCACCGCGTGTCAAGCGGGGACACAGAAGAAAACACACTTTGACATCTGTTTGGGCGGGCAATCATTCCCAACCGGAGGAAGTACTTTTATTATAGGAAGTGTCTACGTTCACCAATTATCTTACATAAACCGAACATAATTGACCTAACCACCAAATTCGCCGGCCGAAGGCCGGCGAGATTAAGCGCAGCGCGTAGCGCTGCAAGACTAGGGTGAAGCCTAGCGGGCTTAGGTTTAGCATTGACGTGCGAAGCGAAGTCTTCGCGCGGGGTGCTAAACTCGACATTTACCGTTCCCCCAAGGTTATCAGGTTTAGGGCAGGGTGATATAGTCGCTTATGTTGCTGCTGTTGCTGGCAAGTTGCGCTAAAGTTGCAGTAACGGCCGTTCTATGTAAGATAATTGGTGAACGTAGGGAGCGACTTTATTATAATAAGAGGTCTGATTATACCGGTACATGTGGACGGCGTTACTACAACATAAAGACGACACAACGACAGGCCTTACAACACCATTAGAGCAACACAATAGCCTCTATGTTGCGCACAAGCAACACAACACCTCCATAAATTAATACATTTCGCATAACCTGTCATACTGACTTACTGCACCGTATTGTTAGTCGACGAGGACCACCATATTATTCCAGGACGGATGTCATCTCTCTTCAAATCACCAATGTTGAAGGGTCGACAGCAAATATATTGCCCTGCCTCACCCCAACAACCCTTCCTTGTAGGTTTTAACCCTATGGGGCCGAGCGAGTAGTTACAGGTTTGTCCTGGGCTGAAAACTGTGTGCTTCGCGCACGGCTCTTAAACCACAGGCGCTGTTCGGCTTGCCGAACGAGTGGGTTTTCACCCCTCCTTACTGCCCCGTCTGCTCTAATGTTGCGGTAATGACACCGGGTACACGTAGGGGCCCTGGGGGGCTTTGCCCGAGAATTTCCGACGATCGTTGCAAATTGGAAGCGTATCAATTTGAGAGCGGTCGACAAGTTAGTCGATCAATCAGCCATGTCAACTGCTTCCTCCGGCGGCGGCGACATCAACGTGCTGCTCAAGGTCCCGCCCCCATACTCTGCTATATAGCCGCCTGACGTGTGTCCTCTCTCTCTCACCCTCCCACTCACTCACTCCCCACAGGCCATCACGGAGCAGGCCGAGCGACTGCGGAAGGCGCAAAAGACCCACGGAGAGTGTGCGTGCATCCGCCAGTCGCAGCGCTTACTGTTTAAACGCCACCCAGACTGACCTTTTGTACGGCGTCTTTCAGTCCACGCGGAGGTGTCGGACGATCTGAAGCAGTTGGCGCTGCTCTTTGTCATGAATGGCGAGCACGACAAGGCGCTCCCTCTGCTGCATCGGCGGCTCGTCATCCACGAGAAGTTCGGCCCCGGTACACGCTCGTCCAGCAAATGACGCGCCTTAGGGGCGCCTTCGCTCACCTTCTCTCGAGTTTGTGCACGGTAGACGACTCGACGGCCGAAGCGCTGCAGGAGCTGGGGACGGTCTACAGGCTTCACGGGACGCCGGACATTGCGGTGCAGCATCTGCTGCGGTCGCTGACGCTGCGTAAAAAATGCCACGGGAAGAACAGCCTCAAGGTGGCGGAGACGCTCAACAGCCTCGCGCTCGTGAGTCGAATGTGAGAATCTCTGCTTTGAACTGAGGACGGACGTGGAGAGAGGGCAGCTCTTTTAATTTGCTGTTTCGTTTGCAGGCAGAGGGAGATGGAGCAGGCGAACAAGTACCAACTGCGCAGTCTTCAGGTTCTGTACGACAGTGCAGAGCCGGAAGACATCGAGAGTGAGGACATCCCGTGGGAGGTCTACAAGCGGCTTAAGCAGCAACGTGGACCGTCGACGGCCGCCAACAGTATCACGCTCTTGAAAGGTAATATGCGCAAATGTGTCATGGGCGTCGTCTACAAGTCCTCCGGTTCTCTGAGTCCAACAGAGAAGTCTGAAGGACTTGATATGGGAAAGACTACTGGTCTCTTGAAGGAGAAGAGACTCGGATCGAAGGATGACACTGTTGCTGTGGAGCACGGTTCGGTGGACGTGAATCGAAAACGATCCCTGCGATCGCGCTCAGAGACGACGCTGAATGCTACACATGGCAACGCCAGTGACCTGTTCCCTGTTTTCCGCGCGAACAATGCTGCTGGGGTCGTCCAAGACATTCATGACGCTGATTCCGATCTACTTGCTCAACCGAGGATCAACTTACCCTTATGTCAGAGCTCACGAACACTCCGACCGGATCGCAACGCGTCAGCAATAAGCAGTGTTGTAGTACCTCCTACGGATGGTGACGTCTCCATCCGCTTGTCGTCGGCAGTGCCCATTTCACAGAGCATTCGTGATTTCCCGACGCTGCAACAACGTGTTGAGGCACTAAAGCGCCGCATCTTGGCTGGGTACCCGGATGCCAACGCTGACGTTGCCAGACTAACCGCCGACGTGGAACGCATCAAAGCACGTGAACTACGAGCAGTGGGGGCCTCTATGGTCGCTCTGGTGCGCGATATGAACATACTTTGTATACGCACAGACCTGACGCAGCAGCAGCTACCCGTACTGGAAGGGATGTTGGAAAGAAGAGTGCATCGATCTTCCGTGGTTGGGAAAAACGATGGTTCAAGGTGGACCCGAAGACGTTCATCCTCAGCTACCACTTCAGCAAGGACGACTACGCACGAGGATTCACGCCTCGCGGAGGCTTCGCAGTCTCACGAATTTCAAACATTCTGGTCCAGCGCCACGCACGTGGTAGCCACTTTCACTTCGACGTGGTAGTGGACTTGAGTACCCGCCTGAACCCTCAAGGTTCGCGCACGTACGAGTTGCGCTGTGAAGACGAAGAATCGCTGCGCTATTGGGTGGAGACGCTGCACTACTACAAGGCCATGTCCCAAAAGACCCCCAAGACCCTCAACGAGCTAGCAGCGTATCGCGCTTGGACACCCAGGAAGACTGTTTCGATCCAGAATGTGTAATACGAAGGGTAATACGAAGGGGTGCCTGCCCAATAGCAAAATCTTCTCTGGTAACGACTTTTTAGTTGGGGCTGGGGAGACAGCGCGGAGACTATGGAGCCACAGGGCGACAGTATCGTGCTGGAGGAGGAAATCGACCCGAACTATGAGCCGACGGAGAAGGAAGTGCTAGAGTACGCCACATGGCTTGGGATGGATTTGGAGGCTGAACGTGATCTGTTCTGGATCGCTCGAGAGGGGCTAAAGGCGAGTGGTCACTTATACCTCCCCCTCTTTTCCTTCGTGAACACTGCTGACGACGTGATTCGTTCGCGTTGCGTTGTCTGCTTTACAGGCCCCTTTACCAGAAAACTGGAAACCGTGCAAGACGACCGACACGGAAGAGATCTACTATTTCAACTTTACTACTGGCGAAAGCACCTGGGATCACCCTTGCGATGAGGTTCGACGCAAACAATATGTGGCTGTTCCAAGATATCAAGTACTAACTTGCTGCTTCAGTTTTATCGCAACCTGTACGATGAGCATAAGGACAAGCGCCAGACGAACGATGTACAGGTCGGTAGCTAGCTATATCGATGCAGCTGGTACTTCAAGCGCTAAACGCCCTGTATTCACGATAGGAAACGGACGAGAAGAAGAAGAAAGCGAAAGATGACGTGGCAGAGCTCTTGGGCAGGAAGGGCGGCAAGAAGAAGAAAAGTGCTATAGCGAGGGCTGAACCTTTGGGAGGTCCTTCGCTTGGGAAGGCAACTGGATTGGAAAAGAAACCACTGCCTGGGTTGTCCGGGAAATTGGGATCTCTTGGTCCAAGTGGCTTCGGAGGAGGCCTCAAACCCGTTGCAGGTCTTGGGGTAAGTGCGTTACTGTTTTTATGAGGAAAGGCAGATTGTTCATTAATAATCTGTGGTGATTGATTTGTCGCAGGCTTTGAAGAGCGAGGCAAAAGAGCTTGGAGGGCCTGGTATCGGTCTAGATAGTGCCGATAGCTTTAAGAGCGATGGCATGTCTAAACCACTGTCGAGGGGTCCTCTCACCAATGTGCTGGGTAAAAAGCCTCTGCTGTCGTCACCATCGGTGTCATCGGCGGGCATGAGTGAGACAAAATCAAATGCTGGCATGACTTCCGATTTTGAAGAAAAACGTGAAAGACTTGCCCAAGAACATGCTGTGAAACTTCGCGAAATTCAGGATTCTCACGAAATCGAACTGGAGTCTCTACGAAAAAATTGAAGGCGCAGATGGAAGACGTTCAAGACGCTGAGGAGTTGACGCTCAAGCAGCTCAAGCGCGAGCTCGATAAGAAGAAAAATCATTTAGAGGACCAGTTCGATCGAGAGGAGAATACTCTGCAGCGCAGTCGCAAAGACCAACTGAAGCGCCTCGAAGCAGATACTGAAGATGCCCTCAGTCACAAAAAGCGGGATTTGGATCGCGAGCTAAAGTCTGAAATTGATAAGATTCAGCTGAAGAATGAGGCAAAGCAACGAGAAATTCAAGAGGGTTATGACCAGGAAGCAGAACAGCTGACAGAAAGAATGAAAGTCATGCTCGGAGACAAGAAAGAAGCCGTACAGCTCGTAACAGAGTTGAAAGCTGAAGTTGAACGACTAAAAGATCAACAGAACAGTCTCAGCGAAGAACTGTGTGAAGTTCGCAAAGAAAAGGATATTCTTCTTCAAGATAAGCATGCTGTGGAGAAAGACCGCGACGAGGCTCAACGGGACACTGAGGAACTTCGAAGGCAGATCTCGGAATTAAAGCGTTCGGAATCATCCACAAGTATTCTGCAAGAGTGCACCAAGTGCATTGCACTGAATGATCAGGTATCGTATCTCAAGACTGAGTGCAACGTATCCAAAGAACAGTTGGGGAATGTACAAAAAGAGCTTGCAGTGCTAATGCAAGAACTCCAAGCTCGAACTGCTTCAGAAGGAGCGGAGAACGACGCAGTAGCAACTTTCCGTGAGCAAGACGGCATGCTGAAGCAGGAGATCGCGACCTTGCAGCAACAGCTAGCTTCACTTGAAGCGGATTCTGGTGACTTAAGATCGAAGTGTGCTGCTTTTCAATCGGAGAAGGACGCGATGGGTCAAATTCAAACTTCTTCAGCGGGCGAAAATCAACAAATAGAAGCACTACAACAGCAACTCGCATCTGCCCAGGCGAAGTGTGCTGCTCTTCAATTCGAGAAGGACGCGGTAGCTCAAAGCCAGGCCTTTTCAGCAGGCGAAATCCAACAATTAGAAGCACTGCAGAAGCAACTATCATCCGCCCAGGCGGACGTGGCCAACACGAAGCGTGAGCTCAGTGACCTGCGAGACCAGCACTCTGTGACACAGACGACCAATGCTCAGATCAAAGAGCAGCTGATGAAAGAATTAAACGAAGGGAAGGCTCTCCGAGAGCAGTTGGATTCAAAGGCTGAAGAAGTCACACAGCTTACAACAGAGATGAAAGCGTGTCAGCAGCAACTCCAATCGCTCCAGCAACAAATGGAGAGTGAATTGCGGACACGACGAGACCAGGAGGGCTGTTGCGATGCACTGGGCAAACAAATCCATGATCTAGAGCAAGCAAAAAGCAAAGTTGAAGCCAAACTGGGTGAGCTGGAAAGCGAGAGGCATAATCACGAATCCGAGATGGTAGACAGCAGTGGGGAGAAGGTGCGCCTAATCGATCTTGAAATGGAGGCTAGCCGACTTATTGACCGGCAGCGAAGTCTGGAAGAAGAACTGAACACGGTACGCAGTGACAAAGATGCCCTTCTGCAAAATAAAATTGCTGCGGAGACAGCACTTACTAAAGCTCAACGTGACGTCGCTGAGCTTCGACAGCAGCTATCAGAAGCAACTCGGCCGGGCATACCGGTAGCACTTTCTCAAGAGTGTACAAAGTGCTCAGCTTGGGAGGATCGGGTGGCATCACTGGAGAGCGAGTATGCCCAGACGCAAAGTGAAGCAGAAAAACTGCGAAAGGAGCTCGTGGTAACGAAAGAAGAAACACAAGTTCGGATGGCAGCTGTTCATGAAAGTGCTAAAGCAGCCGCGGCTACCTTGAAAAGAGAGAAGGATGACGCGGTAAACGCTTTACGTGACCAAGAATCGCTTCTGAAACGGGAGATTGCGGGCCTACAGGAAAAGTTATCTGCACTTGAGGGGGACTCGAGCAAGCTGAGAGCAACGTGTGGCTCTCTTCAAAATGAAATAGATACTGCAGGTCGACGACGGTCCGATATGTCGTCATCGGTGTCTGCAACACAAGAACAATTGAAATCACTCGAGCGCCAACTTGCAGCTGCGCAAACTGAGGTCACCAGTACGAAGACTGAGCTCCATGATCTGCAACATCAGCACGCAGCGATTTTAACGACAAATACACAGATGAAGGAGCAGCTCGAAAAGGAGTTCAATGCCAAGAAACTCCTTCATGAGCAACTGGATGTCCATGCAACAGAAGCCGTGGAGCGACTTAAAACCACGGGGAGAAGCATCAGCAGCAGATCCTGTCACTCCAGCAGCAACTCGAACCTGAGTCTCACGCTCGAAGAGAACTGGAGGGCGCGTGTGATGCACTGCGCAAAGAGATGAACGTGTTGGAACAAGCCAAACGCAAACGTGATACAGAATTCGATCAGCTGGAGAGCGACAAGCGTCATCTGGAATCGGAGAAATCCATACTTAGCTTGCGCCTAGAAGAAATGGGCAAGTCTCGCAAGCGTGACGAGAAGTCCGTAGTTTCTGTGGAGGAGGCTCTAGCCGACAAGAAGTTGGAAGCAGAACTGTTGCGAGCAAATTTGAAGGTTTCAGAAACGGATAAGGAGCACTTGGAAGCTCGTATGAAAGCGCTGAACCAGGAGTTCGAGCAACTACTTGCAAAGACACATCGACTGGAGGACGAGTATGAAAGCGAGCGTGTTCGATGCCGAACGATCGAAAAAGAGAGAGATGCAGTATCGCAGAAGCAGCAAAGTACAGTTGACGAACTTGAAACGAGTCAACGCAAATCTCGTACTCTCGTCACTGAAGTCTCGGAGTTACAAGGTCTACTCACTAAGACGAAAGCAGCCGAGCAGGCCTCCTCAAGCAAGGTAGAACAGATTGGTCAGGAGATACGTCAGATGGAGCAGCAAAAGAACGTGACGAGTTTGCACTGAAAATGAAGCTGCAGCAGGCTGAAGTGGATCGCGAAAACGTTAATCACGCGAAGGAGAGAGCGGAACTGCAGCTGCTAGCCAGGGAAAAGGAGCTCGCTTCTGCGAAAGACGAAATTACCCGGACGGAGAGTGAAATTGAGTCCATGCAAGCGCGCGTCAAGTCTCTACTCAGTGACAAGGAAGAAGTTCAAGCTGCTCTACAGAATGCCAACATGGCGAGCGTGGCATCCGCATCTGTCAACCGGGAATCAACCAAACCTATCAGTGCCAGTACGGACGTAATGCTGGTGAAGCTCCAGCTTGCAGACGCAAACAGGAACGAACTAGAACTTCACTTGGCTGACATCTCGTCGCAGCTCGAGCATTCCACTCGTCGGTGTGCATCTCTGGAAACACGATGCCGAGATCAAGCGGTTGAAATTGAATCGTTGCACGTTGAAGTGGCATCGCTTCGTTCAGCATCTCAAAAATGCACATGTCCGCGCTAGAAACCCTAGTTCTTGTGGAAAGACTCGAATACGAGCACAAGAAGCGTACTCTGAGGAGCGACTTCCTGAACCAGTTGCGTGACTTCCAGGGAGAGAAGAGAAAGTACTTGTTCGGCATAAAGCTCGGCTTCGTGCTCAATACGAGAGGCACTTGGAGGATCTAGTGGCTGAGCTTGAGAAGGTGCGGCAACAGCGCGTGGAACAAGAGGAAGCATTATCGGTGCAAGTGGTCGAGCAAATACGGCAGGAGCGAGAAGCGAAGCGAACCGAAGCAAAACGGCAGGTTCGAGAAGAGCTGAAGCACTTTGAGCAAGAGCTGCATGAACGCAAAGTACGTGATATCGAGATCATCTCGAAAGCGATTGAAAAGGAAGAGGATGAACTAGGCGCGAGACTGCGTGAGGTACGTCAAGTTGCACGTGAAGAGGAGCTTTCAAAGCAGCCAGGTCGTGACGGTGATACTGCGGGAACACGCGATCGGTTGACACTTGCCTCCCCGGGTCAACTTCTTAATCGCCGAAGTACTTTACGGGGTCGGCCTGAGAGCCTTGACGAAGACGGCGATGACAATTTCCAAGCACCAGCAGCAGGAAAGCAAACGAAATCGAGCAACCAGCTGCAACACTTGAAGAAATTGGAGCGCACTCCTGATCGTCGTCAGAAGAAAAACCTGAAAACGTATAGAAAGTGGAAGCAGCGACTCCAAGAGGAGGTTGAGCTACTTGTGAATGCGCGAACTCTTGTGTCGAACCAACGCCAAGGCCTGACAAATCAAGCACAACAGCTGAAAGCGAGCAAGAACGAATGGAAACGAGACTCTCGTTCGGCGCAAGCAAATCCAATCCAGCGAGAGGTGAAGCGAATGCTTGACGAGGTAAATTTTGTGTCAACTCCTAAGGTATTGTTGATGAGGTTTTGCTGACGAGTGCACCTTTTGAATTACTAGAACATGGCAAATTGGAGTGAAGGCATGAGAAAACTGCGGAAGCAGGAAACGTGGATCAAGCAAAGAGAAGAGAAACTATCAAAAATGAAACGCACAGGTACGAAAAGGCATCGTCTCTGCTTGACTCCTGTAATAGTACTTACCTTTTGCTTGGTGTTGTAGTGAACAGGTTGAAAAGAAGAAACAAATACTCGTACGACCACGACAACAACCTATCGGGTCGAAGTGAAAGTAGCAGTAGCGAAGATGGCGAAGAAGCCCGTGCCGTCTGGTCCGATTACTCTAACGAGTCGGAACTTGGATCGACGCTGGAAAAGCTGGAGAGGTTGGAAGGGGAACTTGCTTTTGACGCTGGAAGTTTCTCCGAGGCGTTTCCCGCGATGCTGACGATGGTGGTCGTGGCAGCGACTTTCACGCAGTGTATCAAATGCCTCCGTCGTACGCACTTCAACGTGAACCTGCCTATCGGTACCCGCTCACGTCGTCGTTGGGGATTTATGCACCTCGAAGGGCAACGATGCACAGTGCAGGAGATGCTGCCAACTACAACGTGAGATATATTCGCTCTCAGCGCACAGCATTCGGGCTACGGTAAGGTTTTGTGTGTGTATGGATATCCCTTGCTCACGTTGGATGATACTAACGATGCCTTAAAACTGCAGCGGGGATCGGTTCGCTGCCACTCCCATGCCAATTGGAGCCAATCGCTCTGAGCAAGTGTATCACCAGAAGATTTCGCGCTGGGCAAAAGGCCGCGAGAGGATGCAGCACGCCGCCACAAGTCACGCTACGTGGCTGTCCGGTCTGTGCGACGAGTTGAAAGAGTATGGCGCCAAGTACACGAGGGCGGAGGAGGGCGAGGTGGAGTTTCTTCCAGACGACGAAGAAGAAGCAGCAGATTAACTAGCAACTCGCACGGCCTACTGGTCGTCCTTCTCCTCCTCCTTGTTCTCCGGTTTGATGTTCTGGTTCACCCACTTGGTCTCCTCCTTCCCCTCCGCCACAGCCGCAAAGCGCGCAGACACGAAGAGGAAGTCGCTCAGGCGGTTCAAATACCTCTGCACGACGCCGTCCACGTCCCCCGCAGCCACGAGGGGCACGACGCTCCTCTCAGCCCGGCGACACACGGCTCTGGCCACGTGCAGCTGCGTGGAGGCCAAGCCGCCCCCAGACGGCAGGATGAAGCACTTGAGCGGCGGCAGCTGCGCGTCCATCTCGTCGATCCAGAGCTCCAGCTGCGCCACGTTCGCCTCGTCGAAGATGCCCGCGCGGCGCTGTTTCGTCTCGGACGCGGACGTGAGCGGTGTGGCCACGCACGCGCCGAGGTCGAAGAGGCGGCTCTGGACCTGCTCAAGCTTGGGCGGCAGGAAGCCGTCGGATGCCGCGCGCGCCTGCTCCACGGCCACGCCCAGCTGCGCGTTGAGCTCGTCCGTGTCGCCCAGCGCCTGGAAAACCGCGTCGCTCTTGGGGCGGCGCTCGCCCGAGAAGAGCTGCGACGTGCCCCTGTCGCCCGTCTTGGTGTACACCTTCATGCCGCGCACTCGAGGGGCAAAGCGCGCAAACACTTTAGCAATGGGCGCATGGTTGGAGAGGGTGTGACAAAGATTTGGCAAACGGCGACTGGCGAGCAGTTACGCTTGGCGAGCAGTTTGAGCAGCTTCAACTTGCCTTGGACAGCAGCAGCCAATGCTGCCATTTGTCGATTGACTGCCAGCAACTTGGGGATTCTCACTGGAAGTCGTCGGATGAGATAGAAGCGAAGCCGTGCAAGACAAGACACAGGTGCTCAACTGGCAAGGCAACGGCGCAATGACGGTTCTTAACTAAAGACTGTTTTTAGTACTGCAAAGATAACCCGAACGACGGACTCCGGTCATCCATCTCATCGTCCAGCAGTGACAGCCAATGCGAGGCAATGACTAGCAACTGGCCAACGCTTGCAGCGGAGACAGACACTTCAACTACCGGTCTCCGCTAAAGCCCTCTCAAACTCGTTCATCCTATTCTCAGCTTTGCAGCATTCACCTTCCTAATTCCTAGCACAAACTGCCCGCCAATGGAGGAGAACCGTCCGCTGCTGCCTCCGTGGCATGAGCGTCGCCCGTCCGCCGCCTCGGTGACGCACAGCGCGCAGGTCTTTGGGCAGGACGCCGACAAGAGCGGCTCGAGCATCCGCAGCGACGCGTACGGCGCCATGATGCGCCTCTCGCAGCCGCTCAACCCTTGCAACACGCCAAGACCCGCTCGCTGGCCATTTGGCTCACCACGTCCTGCATCCTGTTCGTCACCAACCAACTCACGACGCTTCCCGTGGGGTTCTACCCGTCCTACGCCGCCAAGAAGAACCTCATGACGCCCGTGGAGCTCAGCGTCTTCTTCTCCGTCTACCCGCTCTGCATCATGCTCAGCAGCCCCTTGGCGGCTTCTGTAAGTCCCACCATCGGGCGACAGACGCTCATCTGTCTGGGACTCATGCTCAGTGGCTCCAGCACCATCGCGTTCGCTTACGCCACGGGAACTGCGTCGGCGTTTTTCCTGCGGATCTTCCAGGGACTTGGCTCAGGTGCAGCAGGTGAGGAGAGGCGTCCTCTTGACTTGTTGACTTGTTGGCTGCTTGGATCTTGACTGTACTATACGTCGTTGCAGTGGTCGGGTCCTTCTCCATGCTCTCGGAGGAGTTTTCTGCCCATGTCGGACAGATTCTCGTCATCCAAGAATTCGTCGTCGCGGCCGCTTTTGTCACTGCACCGCCGCTCGGGAGTTACCTGTACGAGACGCAGGGGTTTGAGATGCCGTTCCTGGCCTCGGGGGTAGCGCAGATCGTGGTCGTGATCATCGTCCCCTTCGTTTTCATCGAGTACTCGCTCCCTGACGGCATCTACGCTGCATCCAGAACTCGACCAGCATTCGGATCGCTGTCCAGGACGCCGTCGTTCAGTCTCGTGCGGTATAAGGACGTGCTAACTCCCACGTGCGTGATCTGTCTGGCAGTGACGAGCTTCGCCATGTCGTCGTTCGGGTTCATCGAGCCGTATCTGGGCACGCACCTGCACAAGGTCTTGGGGGCAGAGCACATGGCCGTTGGGTTGGGCTTCGCGCTCAGTGCGTTCGTCTACTTCCTGGGTGGACTTGTGTATGCGTGGCTCAGTCGCAACTGCGGCTCGAAGCAAGTGATCCTGCTGGGCTTGCTGCTGCTTTCGGTCGGCTTCTTCTTCCTCGGCCCACCGCCGTTCCTCGACGGCGTCTTTCAGAACGCCAACAGTCTGTGGCTCGCCCAGTACTTGTCCCTGACGCTCACGGGTTGCGGCACTGCGTTGGCCATCGCTCCAGGTCTCCCGCTATCCCTCGCAAGCGTGCAGGACAAGGGGCGCACGAGTCGAACCTCGTGATCGGTCTGTTCGCCGCGGCCATCTACCTCGGCCAGGCGGCCGGGCCGTTCCTGTCGTTCGTGCTCATGCAGCTTCTGCCGTCCACGCACTCGCTCAACTGCACGACAAGCCAGGCCACCCCGTCGTGCGACTCGTCCTTGCCGTGGGCCTTCGCCGTGTACTCGGCGCTGACGCTCGGACTTTCCGCCTTCGTTGCCGGCCGTTTGCCTACGAGTGAAGCCACTGCGGAATTGCTGCGTCAGAAGAGGAAGCGCGTGCCGCTCATGCGACAGCCGTCCGAGTACGGGCAGTTCGTGTGCTTTGACGAGGAGCAGGACACGGACGTGGTGGACTTTTAACCCAAATGTGACGAGGCAGTTCTTGTACCACTCTTTTGTGTAAATTACAGTCTGCCTCTAATAATAACAATGAGTGGAGACGTCGCGAGTGCGAAGCCTCCGCTGCCGCATCGGCCGCGCGGCGCCAGTCGCAACCTCAAGCAGCGCGAGCGAGAGGTGCCTGAGGTGGACTGGGGACACGCGCTGCAGCACTTCGCCGCCTGCATCAGCGACGAGCTGGACGAGCTGCACACGCGCTTTGTGCAGGAGGTGCAGCCACTTTCTCTCTATTGCGAGAATTGGAGATCGGTAGTGACATAGATATTTTGTGTATTTGTAGAACGTCGTCACTTTCGCTGCCTGGAAGCGGCTGTGGGGAGAAGCGAAGATGAGCGCGGCTTTCCACGTGGAATTCTGGGAGAGTACGCCCACCAACACGCACAAGACAATTCTGCAGCAAGCTCTGGGTGGGTAGTTCTAACACTGGTTTGCTCTACGATGGAGCTGTATTGACGTTTTTTGTATTTTATGGTTGGGTAGATGGACTGGTCTGGTGCATCGAAGAGCGCGGGGGCGAGTTTGGCCATGCTGCGGACGTTGCTGTGCTGATTGGGCGCGTGTTCGCCATGTACTGCGCGTATGCCGTGCAACTGGGGACTCCGAAGCACAAAATTGACGTGAACCCGCAGGAGTGGACGGCGCTGCTGTCGATCAACTGCGTCATGTGCGGCGTAGGCGCTACACTCTTCCCGTCGGCGGCGCGTGAAGTGAGAGCAATGATGCATCGGCTTGTGGTTCAGGAGAATGCATTTCTTCGGTGTCTGCAGGGATTTGGACCAAGTGTTCGTCTGCAGGAGCGTGCGTCAAGCACCCAGGGCGGTGGTGGCGCTCGCCAAGATTCGTTGCAGGATTCAAGATCTACGTCTGAAGAGAATGTACCGGTCAGAGCGATTATTTTGCTCTCGAACTCGTTTGAAACAGCATGGACTTACTTGTTTGTTGCGTGCCATTTGCTGTTTCAGGTCAAGCTGAGGAATGTGGCGAGACTGAAGGCCCTCGACGATCGTTATCAGGAACTAATGAGCCGAACTCGCGCTGCTGGTTCGACCGTACCTGGCTCGAGTGCTCGATTAGGTGATCGTCGAACTCAGACTGCGGTGACCAACCCACTGTCTCATGGAACTGAAAATGACGGCCAAGCGCTGGCTCGTGCTTTGACTAGTTACCTGGAGTACAAAGCGAAGGAGGACGCCCGTGGAGTTGATCGTGTTGCGCGAGCAGCTGCTGCTCGTGAACTTGAAAGCAGAATGATGGCTGAAATGAACAAGAGCGAACGTGATGACCGCAGCAATATTATGGATCTGAGTGATCGCGGCAGTATCGTCTCGGTGCCACCTAGTCCAACGGCTCGATTAGCTGCCTGTCGTCGGCGGCCACAAAGCGATAGTGGAGGTAGCGAGGCATTCCTTGCAGAGCTTGAGTCGGAATTGCATGCGGACATCATGAGCGACCAAGTTGAACCATCAGCATTTCAAGCTTCTCACCGAGTACCAGCAGAACACCGAGACAAGCAATCTTCAGCCATTAGTGAAATTAGCGAAGTAGACAGCGACGCTCTCGCAGATCTCGAGAGAGAACTGGAGCAAACTGCTCGAATCATTCCGTCTCAAGCACCACCAAAAGGCCGAACGAATGTATCACCTCCTGTTCAACGCAAGCGTGGCCGAAAACCTGCGAAAGAGGCCTCCCATACACTAACTGCTTCAGTACAAAGACCTGCTGCCACTTCCCGGATCGTGAAGCCCCGCCTAGCAGTACAAAGAACAAGGAGCGAGTCGGTGGCGAGCTGTGTTTCGCTTGCGGAGTCGTGGGCTGCGTCTTCCACCGCTGACAGTGATGGACTTGCCGATATTCAAGCTGAGCTGGACGCGATTCCTTCTCTAGCAGGTCCAGCCCGGTCTGCCACCAGGCCGGTTCCTCGTGCTGTCGATGATCACCAAAGCTCGTCCAAGGCCAACAAAAGCTCATCAATCGTTCCGACAGCAAAACCAAGAGCAAAACCATCAGCCCGGCAGACAACAAGTAGGAAGCGAAAAGCCTCCGCGTGTGTCGTCGAGGGTGACCAGCCCAACCAACCAGTTCAAACTCGTGCTGAAGGACAGCACAAGGAAAGCAGATCAAGAGCGTTATCGGTTGCATCCGATAGCAGTGAGTTGATGGCTCTGCTCCAAGCAGAACTTGACTGTTCTGCTGTTCCTCTAGCAAAGGCAACACCCAGCGCGACCACCAACCGAAAAGCTACCCCAGCAGCCCAACCCACACTGCGAAGATCATCTCGGCTAAGCTCTGTGGGATCTGAAGCTGACAGCAACGCTCTTGAAGAGCTGGAGAAAGAATTACAAGCTACTCCTGCAACGTTTCAATCGGCACCACAAGTACAACCAACTAAAACGTCAAGAGTAGTGCTTTCAAAGCGGCCTACCCAACGTTCGAGCGCTGCTCGAAGTAGTGCGAAAAAGGCTCGTATTAACAAGGCAGATTCTCCTGCTGTGACTGCAGTGCATCAGCCACGAGCAGGTCGGAAATCCTCGAACACAAGTGGCAAGCAACAAGAGTCGAAACGCAGGCCGATGGCTCAACGAGAATCGACTCGCATAAGTTCCGTGTCGTCCGATACGGAGAGTGACGGCCTGGCAGAACTGGTGGCAGAGCTCGAAACTTCTGTCGCGAAAACTTCGCAAGAAAAGCGGAATCCTCTCCCCAAGAAAGCGATCACACGTCGTACAGCTGCAAAGAAATTACCTGCTTCATCCAAGGTAACAACGCAACGTCTAGTCTCAAATGATTCGCCTCGTGTACCAGCACCTGCTGCTATCCGTCGATCTGCTCGCCTAAGTTCTATGGCGTCAGACACCGAGAGCGATGGTTTGGAGGATCTAATGGCAGAACTTGACAGTGCTCCTGCTTCCACTCCCGCTTCCAAACCGCCAGCAGCAAATATCAAGAAGCCAAGATCAGGAGCGGGGGCAGCCAGAAAGCAGCCTGTTCGATCAGAACCAATGAAGACAAAAGCGAAGGTAAAGCCGAAGCAGGTGACGAAAAGTATGAAGGCGACGTTTTCTGCTGCCTCACGTGTCACTCGAACACCTCGTGCTACTCGGCAAACTCAACTTACAGTTCAGGCGTCAGGATTGATAGCGATACAGCCCCCAACTCGTCAGACTTCACGCACACCAGTTAATGGGCTCAGTTCTCGACGATCTACCCGATCCAGCTCTGTTGCTTTCGACAGTGATAGCGATGGTCTCGCCGAGTTGGAAGCCGAGTTGCAAGCTGGTCCCAACTAGGTCCCAACTACATCGCAAAATGGATGCACAGTCCCATTGCCACCGACGATCAACGTTGCCTTTTGCAGTAGTTGCTCATCGGAAGTTGTTATTTCTCGCATCGAGTCTTTCAAGGCGAGTTCAAGCCAGCACCCGTGTACAAGTGCTGGCTACAAGTTCGTGGCAGACTCCGCTATCCAACGGTTATCATCGACGATACCGTCGACTGATTTCAGAGAATGAAGGCGAAGCAAGCTCTGATTTGGACGAGAATAAACGACGGCAGATAGCTAGCTCCACTCTGACTCGGATTGGGTAGCGCACAACCGCAAGTCACATCAGCGAACTGCGCTTAGAGAAGGTCTGCAGTTCAATACAATGTACTTACAAGTATGAATTTATGCTCCGGTCCTGGAACGCTGCGGGACAAGGTGAGTGGAGCCACAGCTTCCAGACGACAACGCCTGCGGTACCAACACGAACGACGGGTGCTGGGTAAGGCCCTTCTAATCAATGGCCTTCTTCATCGATCTTCGGTTGCTCTTGCCATCGACATCAGCAGCATGTGAATCACCCACTTCAGCGAAGTGAGGTGAGAAGCAGAAGAGTCCTGCACTGATAGCAGCAAGGCAAGCAGCGCCATACGCTGGTCCATCGATCGATGCGATGTACGTCCACCCCGACAAAACTGAATAGATGGAAAACAAACATCGCAAGTGTGAGATACTACGTAGTACTTCGAAGTAGATGATAAGAAAAATAAAGAGAAACTGTTACTCCTAAACACTTACTTGGTCCGACCGTTCTGGAAATGGACTGTAATTTCAGTGTAAAACATAATGGTAAGGAAACTGGACATGCATGTCGTTCATAGTGTGGACTCACCGTCAAAGAGGAAGAGATGCCCATGAAGGCACCGACATGTTCCTGCGACACAAACGTCGTCTGCAGCGCCACTGAGCTCGCACGAATGATACTGCAAACATAATGGACAGCTGGGTTAGCTCCAACAGTTGCAACACCTTAAAGCCTTCATCTCACCTAATGACGAAGACTTGCGGCACAAGTGTCATGTAGACTGTCGTAATCGTCGTGGCGCCCGACAGCGCAAAGAACGTCATCACGTACACAACGGCCGCCAATTGCAGCACCAGCCTCTCCGACTTCATGTACTTGGTCACGTACCCCACGGAAAAGCTCCCGCAGAAGCCCAGCAGCCCCATGTAGCTCAGCACAAAGCCCCGATCTTTCGAGTCCATGCCAAACTTGTCCTCCAGCAGCACCGAGAAGTGCGTGCGATACAGAATCGCGGCCATCGACAACAGCAGCCTCGCCACGAGTAGCGTCTGTGCTGGCTTGGATTCATTCACAATATCCTTGAACCCAAGCAGTTTTGCCCACGCGTGTTGCAGCAAGTGTCTCCAGTCCACCTCGTGGTGCTCTCTCTTGTCTCCCGTCGTGGGGATGCGTCCGTGACTTGTGGGTGGGTCCTTGTAAAAGAGCGACACGAGGCAGTAGTTGAGTCCGAAGAGCGCCGTCGTCAGCAGCGTCGTGTAGTTGAAGCCATTGGGGATGGCGCTCACGTACCCACCCACCACGGGACCGACGATGAAGCCAGCGTTGGCTGCCGCGTTGAGGCGTCCGATGGCGGCGGAGCGTCTTTCAGCCGGCTCTGCGTCTGTGACGGCCACTTTGATGATGTCCAGCGTGTGCTTGAAGAGCGCGGCCGGCACCCGCGAGAGCAGCACCACGTAAATGTTCCACGAGAGGCCGAGCAGCAAGTACCCGGCGGACGTCCCCACGAAGCACGCGAGCAGCACGCGCTTGCGTCCGTAGTGGTCGCTCAGACTCCCCACGACGGGCGCGGCGAAGAACTGGATGAAACCGTAGAGCGACATGAGCAGTCCGAAGACCAGCGCCCCCGTCCATGCTCTTGACGTACTGTGGCAGCGAAGGGATGATCATGGACACGCCCAGCATGTCCAGGAACGACACGGCGTACAGCACGCGCGGCCCCATTATCGCCATAACTGAGCCTGCCGCTTTGGTATAAAACGTTACAGGTATTAAAAAAACCTGTCAGATCTTATACGCACCGTAGTGACCAGTAGAAACTCATTTCCGTATTTCGCCTTTTGTAGTGACTATGGCGTCTGCGCGCGTGACGATTAGTGCTGGCCGTCTCTCGGTGGTGGACGTGTGCTCCGTGGCTGCGTTGGACGCGGCTGTCGTCCTGGACGCTTCGGTCGAGACATCATCCTCCTCCTCCTCCTCCTTCACGCTGCAGTTGTCCTCCTCGTCGTCCTCCTCGGTCGTGAACCGTGCGGTGCTCGTGCTGCTGCTGCACCGTCTGCTGCGCCTCCGCTCGCCCCAGAACGCCGCCCACGTGGCCGCGCTGCTCAACGGATCAGAAACGTCCACCCAGGCGTCCTCCATTGATCTTCCCGTGGCTCTCTCGCCAGCTGAGCAGGCGGCCATCGCCACCACGCCACTCGTCCTCCTGGCCGAGACGGTTCTGGCGGTGGGCGGCGCGCGCGCTGCTGCCCGTGGCCGACGCGGTGGCTGCCGTCACGTGCGAGACGCTGCGCGCCGACGCCGCCGCCTTCGAGGCCGAGTTCGTGGACGCCTCCCGCCCGCACCGCGGCATCGTCACGTCCGCGCAGAACTTGCGCCTCATGCTGGACGGCTCCAAGTTCGTCAACAGCCAGAAGGACGGAGCGACCGACGTGGCCGCTGTGCGCTGCATCCCGCAGTATCACGGCCCTGCGCGTGACGCGGTGCTGGTCGCCTACAAGGCGGTGGAGGCCGAGATCAACGGAGCGGTGGGGGACAGTGCGGCGGCCAAGAAGGCGGGCGCGGGTATCCACCCACAAGCGCTCAAGACGGCGCTGTCGGCTACGAAGGAGGCGCTCTACGTGCTGCTGCAGGGCAGTGGCGACCGTCTCCAGGTGCTGGCCAACACGGCCACGGACGCAGTCGAGACGACGGACGCGGTAGAGCTGGTGCAGGCGACGGCGTCTGCCCTCGCACGCGAGTTGGCTCCGTCCTTCAAGTTCTTTGACGAGGAGGAGGCCCAGCTGAAGGTCCGCATGGCGGAGAAGAACGCCAAGGCGCAGGAAGCGGCGGCCAAGGCGGCGGCTGCGGCTGCGAAGGAGGACGAGAAGCTCGCCGCAATGCCCGAGGCACAGCGCAACAAGATCCTAGAGAAGCGTCGCAAGAAACTCGAGAAGCAGAAGGAAAAGGAGAGCGCCAAAAAGAGCTCCAAGGACGAGCTCAAGGTCGGTCTGGGAAGTCAAGCAGTGCGTCAACACCTCTTGTCTCTTGGTGACGCCTGGTCGACTGGTGTGGAAAAGTCGGCGTTCGACCTGCGTGTGTCCAGCTTCTCACTCTTCTTAGAGGAGCTTTTTGTGCGTCTGGGCAGCGGTGGTGCTCGTCGCAAGCCCAAGATCGCCAAGGGCTCGCAGGACTTCTTGCCACATCAGATGGCGCTCCGTGAGAAGATTTTCAACAAGATCCGCATGGTGTTTAAGCGTCACGCTGGAGTGGAGATCGAGACCCCGTCTTTGAGCTGAAGGAAACGCTAACCGGCAAGTATGGTGAGGACAGCAAACTCATTTACGATATAGCTGACCAGGGTGGCGAGCTGCTCGCCCTGCGCTACGACCTCACGGTGCCGTTCGCTCGCTTCATGGCCCTGCACAGCCCTGGCAACATTAAGCGCTACCACATTGCGCGTGTGTACCGTCGTGACAACCCGCAGATGGCGCGCGGCCGTTTCCGCGAGTTCTACCAGTGCGACTTCGATATCGCTGGTACGTACGCGCCGATGCTTCCGGATGCCGAAGTGCTGTCCATCGGTATTGAAGTGCTGCAGCAGTTCCCAGAGCTTGGCCCCGTGAAGGTGAAGCTCAGCCATCGTCTCTTGCTGGACGCCATCCTTGCTATCTGCGGTGTTCCCGCTGACAAGTTCCGCACGACGTGCAGTGCTATCGACAAACTCGACAAGGAGCCGTGGAGTGAAGTACGTCGCGAGATGGTGGAGGAGAAGGGCATTCCTGAGGAGGTGGCCGACCGCATCGAGCCGTTCGTGTGCAAAGTGGGTTCGCCTCGCGAGCTGCACGCGCAGCTTGTGAAGGAGAACATGTTCGGCGACAATGCCAACGCGCGCCGTGCCATGAATGACTTGGCTCAGCTGTTCAATTATCTGGAGGCTATGGGTGTCCTGGACTTCATTTCGTTCGACCTGAGTCTCGCCCGCGGACTTGACTACTACACGGGTCTTATTTACGAGTTCGTGCTGACGAGCCCGGAACACCACGTTGGCTCCATCGCCGCTGGTGGCCGCTACGACAACCTTGTGGGCATGTTCTCGGCCACGGAACAGCAGATCCCGTGCGTGGGTGTCAGTCTTGGTATTGAACGCATCTTCGGTATCCTTCAGGCTCACGCTGAAAAGGAGTCGGCGAACACTGCACCCCCGTCGCAGGTTCTGGTTGCCTCCACCAGTAACGACCTGATGATGCCGCGTCTGGAGTTGTGCAAGCAGCTGTGGCTGGCCAACATCTCGGCTGAGGTCATGCAGACGGAGAACCCCAAGTTCATTAAGCAGCTTCACTACGCTCTGGAGCGTGGTACTCCTTACATGGTGGTAATCGGCGAGGACGAACTGGCCAACGGCGTCGTGAAGGTGAAGGAGATGGCGTCGAAGGATGAAGTGACTGTGCCGCGCTCGGAGCTTGTGGCTGAGCTGCTGCGTCGCGGTTGCCCTACGACCAGCACACTCAGCATTTAAGCTGGTAGCGCAGAAGGACAGCAGGATAGAGTCTATCCGATAGACTGTAAGGCTTCTTTGTCAAATGTAGTCGTTTGAACTGGACCAATTTGTCTACTTGTTTATTACTTGAGTACACAATTGCTACGATTTGATTTACGGTCCTTAGTTGACAGCAGCAGAGTACGCAGAGACGGTCATCTTGGCGTTCGAGCCTGTGAACGGCTCCGTGCCGGCCTCCAGCGTGGTCAGGTACTGGGTGGAAGGGAAGCCCTGGTTGTTCACCAAGTACGTGAGGAAGTTGAGCAGGTCAGCGGAGAAGTTGGTGATGGTCTTGGTGGCGACGAACGAGAAGACGGTGGTGCTGCCGTTCGGGCCCTTGTACAGCTTGAAGCTGTTGCCGCCGACTGTGACCGTGGCGATGGCCGTTCCGGTGCTAGAGATGGGGCCAGCGCCGCCGTACGCAGCCAGCCAGATCATGATCTCGTACTCGTTGCTGCCGCTTGCAGTGGAGCTCGTGAAGAGGTCGTACGCGACGTCGGCGATGAGCGTTCCGGAGTACGAATACGAGTACTTCATGACGGTCGGAATCGATGTGATGCTCTTGATCTGCTTCTTGGAGAACATCAGCGCGGCGTTCGAGTAGGACTTGACCTGCGTGGGAGCACCAGCCCAGCTGTACGAGGTGTGCCAGGCGACGGTGGAGCCGCTCACCGAGTCGACGCCCGTGCACTGGCTGCCAGAGGTGGCCGCGTTCGTGTTCCAGAGGTTGTTGTAGATGACGTACTTGCCTGCCTTGGACAGCCGCCATTGGCCACAGAAGTCGGCGGCGGACACGGACAGCAAAGTGGCGATGACGACCACGAGGAAGCTCTTCATGTTTTGGTGTTCGATCGCGAGGCTTGTTGGGGCTAAGGAAAATGGAGGAATGAGCTGTTCGACGGCCAAGGAGGTAGGTGAGATCTGCATCGAGAAGACCAGGCAATACATGTACATGTACCTCGCGGCATGGGCCATTGACACGACGGTGACCTGATCCTCTGGTCCTTTACGGTGGCATACGTCTACAACCAGCTGGTTGTCAAGCGTGAAGCAGACGCGCATCCTTTTCATCGACATTTGACGCTTTGTAATTCTGCCTTATGGTTGCCTCACCCAGCGCGTGACTCGAAGGCAACATGCTGTGCGGATGATCGTGCGTTTGGAACGAGCACACGCCGGCCTGGATTGTTGTACCGAACGAGCTGCAGGTGAAATTGTGCCCATAGTGTAACTTGTAATCGACGCTCACGTGTTGCAAGAGCAATGCACCACGCCTGATCCATCACCTGTTTGCCACATCCTGTAGTTGCAGTGAACTAATGTGTGTAATCTGCTCATGACATCTTGATGTTCACTTGGTGGGCAGGGCAGCCCCCGTGGGCTACATGCAGCATAGGCGGGTGTCCGCTTCGCAAGCAACGCCAGGCTCCTATGAGCCGAGGCCGCGCCTCTGACCGGAAGCCGGCCCCTTGGCAGGGAAACGCCAAGACCCAGTAGGCGCGGGGCGGCCTGCTGGGGAAGAACTCTGTTCTGTTGAGCCTCTGAGAGGAGGTCAGCAGGGCTTGCCCCGGAGAGCTGCGTGCTCTATATCACGGAACGTGTATGCAAGCCGGGCTTGCTGGTCGTCGAAGCGACCGTGAAGGGCTTTAATAAGCCATGGGTAATCCTTATCGATTCTGGTGCGTCGGGCAATTACGCTCGACGCGCCACGATGGAAGGAAGTCAGCAGTATGCTGAGGCGCAAGTGGCGCGAGTGCGTGACACGGTCACTGTTCGCCTGGCGACGGAAGCCCGTGTTACGGTGCCTAAGGTTCCTGTGAACCTGGGCATGAAGGTTTTGGACTTCGATAGCGTGGAACGCTGTCTGGTCCTTGACCTGGATTCGAGATACAATCTCATCCTAGGCATGGCCTGGCTGGAACGCCATGAGCCATGGATCGATTGGAGATCTAAGACCATAGGCGCTACGCGCCTCCTAGCGGAGCTTTGGCGAGTCATGAACCCACCTCTGCTAGGAAGCAAAAGCGCTATTGGCGCGAGCACTGGACCGAGACGGTCAATGTGCTCGATATTGGAGTGTCCGAGTTAATGGACACTGGCGTCACTGACGCAAGCCCTGAGCAACGCTCTTGGGCTGAACGTGGAGTGGCATGTAAACCGCTGAGCGGCCCTCGTTGTGTTAACGAGCTGCCGCTGTCTGCTTCAGAAAGCATGGTCAACCCGGTGTCGAGACACGCGGGGCTGGTCCCTTCCGAAGCGCGTGGGGTGACACGCTATTTGCCGAGCGACGCTCGCTCTGATGAGCAGCCTTCGCTGCATGCCAATGATGGCGTGGTCGACGGAACGTCGAGGCATCTTGGCCCTGGCCCTAGTGATGCGTGTCGAGTGGCACGTAATCCACTGGGTGGCGACTGCGAGTCATGCAGCCCGCTGCCGGATGTCGGTAATGACATCGAGTCTCCGTTGGAGCAACAAGAGGTGAGGGCACCCGAAGACGCGTTTGGTCTTAAAACTCTGGTCTCTCCGAGACGTTCGGTCTCCGCGAGGAGACGGCAGCGACGCCGCATGTCGACTGCGAGACGCAAGGCGTCTGTCCTGATACAGGAATTATCCCGAGTGGAGGATGATAGCGAACAGCTATACACACTCATGGATGGAGTGACTGGCGAGGCCACTGGTGAGATCACCTTGGAAAATATTCCCACAGTCGATGCTCTGCTAGAGCTGGACGAGATGTCCGTCGCCGAGTTTGGCGAGGCCTTAAAGGCGGGCGATTTAGCCAAAGTGGTCATGATACGACCCGAAGAAGAAGAGTTGAACTCTTCATCGCTTATGGATGAAGCAGTCCTTGAGGACACCAAGAAGATCTTAAGTGATCGTAGTGGATCCGCGATCCTGAAGAATCCCTCGGATCCCTTCTATCCTTTGGTGAAGGACTTCCAAGACGCGGTCTCTAATGACCCTCCGTCATCTCTACCTCCTGATCGAGGCGTGCGTCATGAGATTGACCTGGTTCCTGGAACCAAATACTGCGTTATACGACAGTGGCCCTTGCCAAGGGAGCAGTGCGACGTCATTGACGCCTTCTTCAGTGCTAAGCACACGGCAGGAATGGTGCGAGAGAGCAAGTCTCCACATTCCACGCCGACATTCTGTGTCGGAAAGCCAAATGGGAAGTGGCGTATCGTTCACGCTTTTAATAAGCTCAACGCGGCCACTATCCCGGCGCAGACGCCGATTCCTAGAAAGGATGTTCTGCAGAACAACATGGTTGGCAGTACAATGTACAGTGCGCTCGACTTAGTCGATGGTTATTACCAATTGCTCATGCGTACGAGCGACATCCCGCTGACAGCGGTGAGCACTCCGAGCGGTATGCTCTGGGAGTGGCTCGTGATGCCCCAAGGGCTGTCGAACGCGCCTGCGACGTTCAATCGTCTTGTGACGCAACTATTCAGGCCTCTTCGAGCGTTTGCACAAACGTATTTTGATGACATCTTTGTCCATAGTCGTGCGGAGCACGGGAAGTCTGACGTGGAGAACCACATCGACCACCTACGAGCGGTGCTCGAGTGCATGCGCACTAACAAACTTTACGCTAATGCGTCGAAGTGTATCTTCGGTGCTGAAGAGATTCCCTTCTTGGGATGCTTTATTGGAAAGCGTGGCCTTCGTGCGGATCCCGCCAAGGTCAAGGCCATCGTGGACTGGCCACTTCCTCGCAACCAAAAGGATTTGCGGAAGTGGCTTGGCCTTGCCAACTACTTGCATAAGTACAGCAAGAACTATGCTGAGATGGCTCGGCCATTGTCCAATCTCCTTAAGAAGGATGCGGACTGGTTTTGGGACACTGAGCATCAAGATGCATTTGAGGCGGTCAAGGAGAGTCTCCTTCATGCACCGATCCTGGCGTTGCCAGACCCTGAACGTCCGTTCAGCGTCGTCTGTGATGCATTCGACTTTGCCATTGGCAGTGCGCTTTTACAAGCTGATGCCGATGGGCACGAACGCGTGATTGCGTTTGAGTCTCGCCAGCTTAAAGCTGCAGAGAAGAACTACCCAGTTCATGACAAGGAGCTACTTGCAATGAAGTATACCCTTGTCAAGTTCAGGGTGCACCTGCTCGGTTCTAAACCGTTTGTGGTCTTTACAGACCATGCGTCGCTACGCACTGCGATTCAATCGCCTCATCTCTCGCAAAGGATGACCAGGTGGCTGTCTTTCTTCGCGGAGTACAACTTCGAGGTGAAGTACAAGCCTGGCAGGCAGAACGATCTGGCGGACGCGTTATCGCGTCGCCCAGACTATGAGCTTGCTCATGTCACGACTGTGACTTCGTCTTGACGACGCTAATCCGCGCTGCTTATGCGCGTGATGATACGTGTGCAGGTCTGCTACGTGCTCTTGGGGGCAAGGAGTTTGAAGACTCGGACATTAAGTTGTCGGCGCGCCTGCGCGCGAGGTTACATCGCTACGCCATTGATGATGGCCTGCTGTACTACAGCACGGATGTTGAGGACACTCCCGTGTCGTAGTCCCACATGATGAGGATCTCAAGCATCGAATCCTCTATGAGGCGCATGATACGCCGCTCAGTGGCCACCTCGGTCGTGAGAAGACCTACGGCTCGGTGAGCCTGACGTACTGGTGGCCCAAGCTTTACAAGTGGACAAGCACTTACGTGCGCACGTGTGAGACGTGTCAAAGGGTGAAGTCTTCACCGCATGCGGCTGCGCCGCTGGCAAGTTTGCCTGTACCCTCTGGGTGTTGGGAGTCCATGAGTTTGGACTTTGTGTTCGGTCTTCCTAAAGACCAGGATGGGAACACAGGCATCGTGGTCTTTGTAGACCGATTGAGTAAGATGGTACATCTTGCGGCTGTGCCGGACACCATCGATGGCGAAGGTACAGCGAAGCTGTTTATCGATAGGGTGTTTCGCCAGCATGGCTTACCCGCATCGCTCGTCTCTGACAGAGACCCCGTTTCACGGGCCATTTTTGGTCATCCGTGTTCACCGTGCTGGGCACGAAGTTGGACATGTCCACGGCGGATCATCCGCAGACCGACGGTCAAACCGAACGCGCGAATCGCGTTGTGGAGGATATCCTCCGGAGCACTTGTGCTGAGAAGCCAAAGCTTTGGAGCACCATGCTCCGACTCGTTGAGTTCGTATTGAATAATGCTGTGCATGCCTCTACAGGCTACACGCCGTTCTACGTGAACGGCCTCTCTCACCCACGCGTCCCGTTGACGCTACCACTCCGTGGTTCTGGGCTTGGTAGGGGAGGAGAGCTCGATGAGCGACTTGCTGAAGTCAGCCCTAATACTGTTAAGAAACAGGTTAATGATTTTCTATCAACGCGTCTGAATGTCCTTCGACATGTGCGTGACGCAATGGCTGAAAGCCAAGACAAACAGAAGGAGTATGCAGATGCCAAGGGCAGAGGAAATGAGCAAAGCTTTGAGGTCGGAGACCTGGTTTTATTAAATGCCAAAAACCTTCCTACGCATGCAGTGACCGCGGCCTTCAAACCAAGCTGCGTCCGCGCTTTGTGGGACCTTTCAAGGTCGTGGCCAAGAAGGGCCTGGCATATACGCTAAACCTCCCCAAGAGGATGCGAACGCATCCCGTGTTTTACGTGGGCTTGCTCAAGCCGTACCGAGACGCGTCGCAGGTTAGCTCGGAGGAGCTCGCGCCGCAGGTGGCGGAGCCACAGCGGCGGGCAGAAGACGAAACAGACCGTCAATCTGCCCCTGCATCCGAGCCACCGACTCCACGAGCTTGTCAAGCTTCTCCACGGTCGCGACATGACCTCGCTCAAGAGCGACCAGCCGCTGAGCACACGACTCCGGTTTCTCAACCCAGTCGAGTCGGCTTGCAAAGCCATCAAGCGCCACAGCGGGACATCGTCCTCTAACGGCTCATCAGCCTGCTCCTGTGACGCGTGCACCGCCGGCGCTGCTCGATGAGCAAGGGGAGCTCCACTTCCACGTGGAAGAGATACGGAAGCGACGGAGTCACCAGGGTCATACCTAGTATCTGGTGAAGTGGCGTGGATACCCTCACTCCGAGAACTCGTGGGAGTTCGAGGGCCCGCTCCGGCACGATTGCCCTGGCGTCGTGGACGCTTTTGATCAGAGTGATCTGATGCGCTCCGCGAGTTCGCGACCGCGTCGTCGGTCGCTCCGTGTTTTCCGCCAATAGGCTGGGGAGCATACGGATCAGTCGCTGAGCTCAAGCGCTGATCCTGGGCTGCTGCAGCCATGAGTCCACGGATGTGGAGGGTTGCAGAGCTCTAGGGAGCATGATGGAAATACGTCGAATGACGGTAGCGAAGCGCCAGTTGGCACTTCGCTTTGAGAATTGGTTTCTCGCCGCGCAGCCTGCGCACGTTAACTTCTGAGAAGATGGCTCTTAGAGCTAACACCGGGGACATCGATTATGTCAACTAGTTGGCTGCCACACAGAGCGGCGGCCCGTTACGTGCTCACGGAGCCGACGCTAGTATTGGGGTTGGAAACCCGCGTCCGTGGACACGTACAGTGCGGATGACAGGTACCATCCGTCATACCGACAAATACCATCCGTCATACCGATGACAAGTACCATCCGTCATACCGATGACAGGTACCATCCGTCATACTGATGACAAGTACCATCCGTCATACTGACAAGTACCATCCGTCATACCGATGACAGGTACCATCCGTCATGCGGATGACAGGTACCGTCCGCTATGCGGATACAGAGTATGGTGTACATGCATGGATATGCGTAAGTGTACACGTACACGGATACACGATAGTGTATGGGATGTTGCTCTTCGAGCGTACGCTGACGGTTAAGGATGCAATCCTCTTGTCGTTCAGCTCGTACATGATGTACACTTGAACATAGTCAGCAGGGCTGACGTGGTCGACGAAGGTATCGCTAATAGCGAAGAAGCACATGCGGTGAGGCCGATGGCCGAATATGCACTTGGTGCTGTGGACTTCGGTCGAGAGACTGATATCAGTCTGCGGTCAAAGGACCAGAAAGTGTTCTTGAGCATACACTGAGGTCGTTGACCAGCTCTTGAAGAACTCGGAAGTTCTCGAGCAAGGTGTTGACAGCTAGTGACCCCGTCACACACGTCTGTTAGACGACATCTCAAGTGAGGCAATGTGACGAGTGTGGACACTTGGTGTCCTCCGTCTGGTGGGGGAGAGTGTAACGGGGTTACGCAAAGAGTTACGATTATGTAGGTCACCCTATTTGGTGTGACCACACTCTCCCTAAAACAGTACTCAGTACGTGAAAGTTAACAAGATATCAGTAGGTGGCTTCACAGCAAATAGATATGCATTAGACTAGGCTCTACTATGTTAGATAGTGAGACCTATAGATTTACACCAGGGCGGCTCTGCCGCCGATAGCAATAATACATTCAGTTCACCTTTAACCTTAGGGCCTCTTTGTTTTGCTTTTTCGTCTGGTGAAGTTAAACCAGGCAGTTAACTACGTCGCTGACATCGTTAAAGAAAATGTATCGGGTGAAGTCCGGTAGCCAATCAGAATAAAGTCGCGTTATGGGGAGTGACTTAACTTAACGAGATATTTGAGCGAAACAAAGGGGCCCTTAAGAGTTTCATTGTCTTGTAAAAACTGTTACTTCTTGGAGTCTGTACGCTACTGTCGTACGCTCGTCCCTGTTCTTTGTATAAGAACGCCAAGGTAAACTACCTGCTTAAGAGACTCGCTAAGTCCGACTAAGTCTTCCTCTACGCTCCAGTCTACGGCAGCCCCGCTGCATCCATCGTCCAGGGGCGACAGCGCCAGCAACGTGCGTTGGAGTCGACCCCCAACCACGTAGAGTGCGTAGACGCCGATGAAGTGCATGGTCAAGTGGCTCCAGCCGTCGAACATCAACCCGAAGAAGGTATCCATCTCCTCGGTGATTACGACCCCCAACTTATTAGCCACCGTGATCATGTCAGCCTTGAGCGCCTTGGAGTTGGTTGGGAGCCACTTGGACATGGATCTTGTTCTCTTGTCGTCCACCTCGCACAGCGGCATGCTCCGCTCACCAATCCACCGCAACCAGTGGTAGCGATGGGTTGTTTCCTCCGAAACGAAGCCAAATTCTTGGAGGGGTGGCTCGGTTCCGCGGTGATGGGCGGCGAACTTCTCGCGAAAGTCCTCGTGGCGGCTCGCCAGGTGCGAGATCAGGTTGGAGTAGCCCGTACCGGACAGCTGCTTCCGGTCCGCGTCACAGAGCTTGCACCGATGACCGCCGTGGCCTTCAGGCTCGAAGAAAAAGCGCAGAGGTCTCTGTTTGCAACCATTGTCGTAGATTTTGAAGTGAGATTGACAATTACTCCAAAGGAGAGCAAGCTACGAAGCCAACAAGCGTTGGGAGCCACTCACCATACTTTAACGATGTTCTTTTGTTTTGATTGACACCAGCGCCAGTGATAGTTGACCGCAAAGTGAACCGGGCTTTCCAAACCGACCTGCCTCCTATTGGACATAATTGTATTGTCATTATTGCGTCAATTTATTACGGTATTGTATCGATTTGAGATCAATACAAAAAGGGTATTTCCCAGGATGTGGACCCTGTCACTATGATTTTCCCAAAATGTGGACCCTTTCCAAAACGTGGACCTTCGGCACTATGCCGCTACGACAATGTACACGACCACGACGGCATTATCATGTATGAGACCCACACGACACCGTTCGACGGCACCCGTATTGACTCCATGACCCCTGAGTAGAAGACGCCAGTGGTCACAATTTCGCCATGGTTTGCGACCCCCCGTCAGCTCCATCGACAATCGACAACGAATAATACCACTGATTCCAACACGGATGCGCTTAGCCGCCTGAACATTGTATTATTTCTTTGTAAGGATCACTTGCAATTGTGCTGAAGGTCCACATTTTGGGAAAATCATAGTGACAGGTCCACATACTGGGAAATACCCTACAAAAATACAATTCCGCAATCCTTTTTTCCGAGGCCTGGCCAACTACATCGTGTACAACAACATGTGGAACAAGAACGCGGCCACCTCAGGCTGTCAGTGCACGGGCGTCGACAAGATCAGCGGCTCCACAATTGCATGGCACACGTCGTGGAACTGGGCGGGTGCTCCCACCGAGGTCAAGTCCTTCTCGAACGCTGCGTTGATCTTCACCCCGAAGCAGATCAGCAGCATCAAATCGATTCCGACCAAGATGAAATACTCGTATTCGTACTCGGGCACAGCCATCGCCGACGTATCGTACGACCTGTTCACCAGTTCTAGTGCGAGCGGCAACAACGAGTACGAGATCATGATCTGGCTGGCTGCTTACGGCGGCGCTGGCCCCATCTCCAGCACCGGCAAACCCATCGATACGGTCACCATCGACAGCAACAGCTTCAAGCTGTACAAGGGCCCGAACGGCAGCACCACCGTCTTCTCGTTCGTTGCGACCAAGACCAGCACCAACTTCTCCGCCGACGTGAAGCAGTTCATGAACTACCTGGTCAAGAACCAGGGCTTCCCTTCCTCGCAGTATCTGCTCAAACTGGAGGCCAGCACAGAGCCGTTTACGATCTCGAACGCGAAGATGAAAGTGTCGTCGTATTCGGCCGCAGTCAACTAGAGGGCACCAATTTGCTACGAGCAACACGTTTCAACCATAACACATACGTGAGCTTATGAACGAACACATGTATGGATAGTGACAGTCAAAATGAGAGTTGTCTTCGTCTTCATGTGTCACTGTTCGAAAGTTGTCTTTGGGAGTGTTGGTCGTTGAAAACTGCAACCGCTGTCGTGTCACTCCAGCTATAATATCTCCGCCCAACAATGAAGCACAGAAGCCGGTCACCAGTTGTGGGGCGAGCCTCGGTGCCCACATCGACAGTGTATCTCTCCGTGTTGAAGCAATCTCAGTCTCGAGCAGCAGGGTTGGCAAATGGCACGAAAGGTCTTCTAAAGCTTTACGACGATGTTGACGGCCCTACCAAAGGCAACAACGTCCAGGTCATGGACACCACTGCATCATACAGCAACGATCTGGTGAACGCCTTCAAACGCAAGACACAAGAGCTCTGCGACGAGACACGCGAGCAGTACGAGCAGAAGTTCGAGCGCCAGGAAGCGCAGCATGAGCGGCAGGTGCAGAGCATGCAGCGCCAACTGCGAGAAGTGGTGGGCTCCTGTGTGTCGCTCGCGGAGCACGAGCAGATCATACACGCGGCAGTCAAGGAGAAGCAGCAACAGCTCGAGGGGGTCCAGAGACGACATCGGTCCGACTTGCGCGAGATCGAGCAAAACTGGCAGAGCAGAGTGACTGCAGCGAATAAGCAGAGCGAGCAAGACAAGGCCGCTCTGTTGCAACGGATCGAACAGCTCGAGCTGCAAAAGAGCGACGCAGCAGCGGAAGCGAAGGAGCGCGAATTGTCGGAGCTGCGGTGGGGTGAGACGCTGGAAGCCATGGAGGAACGAGTTGAAGACGGGAAGAATCGCCTCGAAGACGCCTGCCGCATCATCGTCGCTTTCAAGACCAAACTGCGTCACCACGCAAGGCTCAAACGTGACTTGGAGGCGCAGCGAGAGGAGGTGATGAAGTGCAAGTTGGCGTCCGCAGAGCTGAAGGGTGACATGGCCGGTTTGGAGAAGGAGCTGGCCCATGAGCAGCGTGCAATGGCCGACGAGAAGCTCAACGCAGGCACATTGCAGGTGGGTAAGCTCTAAGGCTCTAACGTTACAGCAGTTTGACTGCAAAGCTGTAGAGAGGTGGCCTGACCAATGTGTTGTTTGACAGAGCGAAGTTGGTGCCCTGCGTGAGCAATTGCAGCGACAGAAGTGCACCGCAGTGGAGCTCACTACGAAAGCCGAGCTGAGTGCCGAGCACCACGCAATGGAGCGCATGAAGCTCGAGCAAGAAGTGGAGACGTTGCATGGCGCTCTGCAGCAGGAGAAGCAGTCGGCCACAGACGCCAGCGTCCGGATGGAAAAGATGCAGCAACAAGTTGCCGACACGCAGCTTCAGCACCAGGTTCGTCACCTTATTTGTGCGTCCTCAGAGAACGGAATGGCCATTTGCGCTAACCTCGCAGACACTGGTGCAGGATCTGAGAACGCGTTTGGAGCTGCTGCAGACGGCGGAGTCTTCATGGAAGCGGAAGGTGCATAGGCAGCAGCAGCGCGCGGATCAGTTCAAGAAGCTGGCGGAGAAGCTTCACGCCCAGAACACGCAGCTAGGAGAGGAAGTTCAGCAGCGAGACGCGTCCACCGAAGCGTGGGCCAAAAAGCTCTTTGGGCGGCGATGAATTGTCCCGTCTACTGCACCACATATTGGCCAGTCCCGTCTTTTTTAAATAACTTACGGCAAACTTCCATTCGAGAACCTTCTCGACACGTAGCCGGCCGGCCCGCGGGGCGGTGCTTTGTTGGGACGAAAGCGTTGTGGGGCCACCATCTTTGCATCTCGTGCTGCCTAAGGAGACGCCCGGGGCGTGAAGCGAACGCTGCTGCATTTGCGGCGGTAGTGGCTCGGGAAGTCGCCGGAGATTGAGTGGCTGCCATCAAATCCGAGTCTCTAGAACTGAGCTTTCCAGAACGTAGGTTTATCCTAAACACCAGGTCTATTTGTATGCAAAACGCTGAGATCAGGCATGCTGTAGCACAGTGTATGCAAAGTGGACGGTTTCTCCGACTAGGTGCGTCCTCGAATCGCCTGGTCGTTGTATGGCTCCCCCAGCCAAACGCGAGCCACTTTCGTTTCGTCCGGTAGAAGCCTCGAAGCCTCTCTCTCTCCTTTTTCCCCTCCATCTACTTGACCATGTCGGTGATCGGTGTGGACTTTGGCAACGTGGACTGCGTCATCGGCCAGGCCAAGCGCGGCGGCATCGACATCATCCTCAACGAGAACTCCAACAGAAAGAACCCGTACGTGGCGTAACTAGCTATACGCGCGTGTATACACATATACACATTTGACTAACGCGTATACTATACGGTTTGTATACAGCAACATGGTGTGCGTCCAGGGCAAGCAGCGCTTCATCGGCGAGGCGGCCATCAGCATGGCCCGCATGCACTACAAGAACACGGCCACGGACGTCAAGCGGCTCATCGGCCGCAAGTTCAAGCACCCGGAGGTGCAGCAGGAGATCGCGCAGCTCGCGTACCAGTGCGTGGAGCTGGCCAGCGGTGACGTGGGCGTCGTGCTCAACTACAACGACGAGCCCGTGACCTTCTCGTGCGAGCAGGTGGTGGCCATGATCCTCAACAAGATGCAGAACATCGCGGCCGCCGCCAACGAGGGCGTCAACCCTGCCTACTGCGTGCTCTCGTGCCCCGGCTTCTACACGGACGTGCAGCGTCGCGCCCTGCTCAACTCGACCAAGATCGCGGGCCTCAACTGCCTGCGCCTCATCAACGAGCACACGGCCATCGCCCTCGCCTACGGCATCTACAAGTCGGCCCGCAACCTCTTCCACGAGACGGAGCCCCAGCACGTCATGTTCATCGACCTGGGCCACGCCAGCTACACTGTGACCATCGTGGCCTTCGTGCAGGGCCGCCTCACGGTCAAGTCGGCCGCGTTCGACCGCTTCCTCGGTGGCCGCGACTTCGACATGGTCATCGCCGAGGACGCTGCCGCCAAGTTCGCCGAGAAGTACAAGACGAACCCGCTGGAGAACCCCAAGTCGCGCATTAAGCTGCTCTCGGCTTGCGAGAAGGCCAAGAAGAACCTCAGTCCGTACGGAGTGTCGGCCACGCACCTCAACATTGAGTGCTTGGCGGACGACCGCGACTACCACTCGCAGGTGACGCTGGAGGAGTTCGAGGGACTCATTGCGCCGCTTCTGGAGCGTCTGGACGCCCCCATTGAGCGCGCGCTCAAGGACGCTGGCATTGAGAAGTCCCAGCTGACGAACGTCGAGATTGTTGGTGGCGGCACCCGTGTCACCAGCGTGAAGCGCCACATCGGAGAGGTGCTGGGCCTGGACAAGGAGCAGCAGAACTACGGACTGAGCTCGACGCTGAACGCTGACGAGTCGGTGGCTCGTGGTTGTGCCCTGAACTGCGCTATCCTGTCGCCCATGTTCAAGGTGAAGGAGTTCAGTGTCACGGACAGCGTGCACCTGCCCGTGCGTGTGTCGTGGGACGGCAGCGCGTCGACGGCCACGGACGCCGCGGACGACGACGAGGACGTCAACATGGAGACGCCCGCTTCGGAGGACAGCTCGCTGGTGATTTTCAAGCGCCAGGACGAGTACCCGAAGACCAAGCGCATCACCTTCCGTCGCGACAAGCCTTTCTCGATTGACGCTGTGTACGACGAGTCTGCCAAGACCTACCTGCCCCCTGACTACGTGATGGACATCGGCAAGTACACGATCTCGGGCATGCCCGCCCAGGAGGCCGGTGCTGAGGTGCCTAAGATCCGCGTGAACGTGCAGCAGGACATGAACGGCCTGTTCTCGGTGGCGTCGTCGCAGCTGATGCAGGAGATTAAGGAGGAGGAGAAGCCCGCTGAGACTGAGGGCGAGGACAAGAAGGAGGGCGAGGACAAGAAGGAGGACAAGCCCGTTGAGCCCAAGAAGAAGCGTTTCCGCAAGATCGAGTTGAGCGTGCAGTCGCAGGTTGGCGGTCTCTCGACTGCTGATGTGTCCACGGCCACGGAGCAGGAGCTCAAGATGGCCCAGCAGGACCGCGTGATCGAGGAGACGTTCAACAAGCGTAACGAGCTGGAGAGCTTCGTGTACGAGATGCGCAACCAGGTCTCGGACAAGCTGGCTGGTTTCATTACGAGCGAGGAGAAGAACACCCTGGAGACCAAGCTCAACGACACGGAGGAGTGGCTGTACACGGACGAGGGCTTCGACAGCACCAAGTCGGTGTACCAGCAGAAGCTGGACGACATGCGCAAGCTGTCTTCGCCCGTGGAGTTCCGACTGACGGAGAGCACGGAGCGTGCCGTGGCCCAGGCTGAGCTGACGGCCGTTCTGGAGGAGTACAAGCGCATGGTGAACTCCGGTGACGACGCGTACTCGCACTGGACCGAGGAGGAGAAGACCAAGCTCCGCCAGGCCTGCGTGGACGCCGAGACGTGGCTGTTCGACAGCCTGACGAAGCAGGCGGACCTGAGCCCGACGGACGCCCCGGTGGTCACCTCGGCCTCCATCCGCGCCAAGATCGTGGCCGTGCGTGCTGTGGCTCTGCCGATCACGACGAAGCCCAAGCCGCTTCCCAAGGTGGAGACGCCCGCTGCCGCTGAGCCGGCTGAGTCGACCCCTCGGACGAGAAGGACGAGGCCGAGAAGATGGACCTGGACTAAGTGTTCCGCCCAATGACGGGAGACAGCAGAGAATCAGACATTTTGCATATGACGGGTGCTGCTCGCGGCCTCGCGCTCGAAGTAGACGCGCACGGCAAGTTAGGCAGGCGGCACGCGTGCGCTGGTAGAACCATCCATACAACCTCAATCTTTTTCGTTGACACTATCCCGAGGTCGCCGTAACAGCATGTGCATCATGTCCTTATCGACAGGGGTCCTTATCTCTCCTCTAAGTGCGATTTTGAAAGCTCCATTCATCTTTCCAAAGCGGCGGGGAGCTACAGACACCATGGCCAGGTACGTCTTCTTGTGACGGCTGCTGCCGACTTTATGAGAACCCCATGGAGACGGCCGTAGCGCTGGCCTGATGGCCATTTGTCTAACGTATGTGACCGCTTTTGTTTCAGCACTGGAGAGGGCGAGTTCAAGCGCGTGCAGGAGGACGAGGAGGAGTTCCAGAAAGGGCCCCTCTCGGTGCTCATGCACAGCGTCAAGAACAACTCGCAGGTGCTCATCAACGTGCGCAACAACCACAAACTGCTGGCTCGTGTCAAGGCCTTCGACCGCCACTGCAACATGGTGCTGGAGAACGTCAAGGAGATGTGGACGGAGGTGCCCAAGTCCGGCAAGGGCAAGAAGGCGGCCAAGCCCGTCAACAAGGACCGATTCGTCAGCAAAATGTTCCTGCGCGGAGACTCGGTCATCATCGTCATGCGGAACCCGCACGCGTAGATGAGAGAGACGCCTTATGTGCCAGCAGGTTTCGGTCGGAATAGACGTCACACCTCGTTTGGGTTTTGCTAGCGTCATGTGGTAAGTGAGTTCTATTACTACCTCCTATTCCTTTGTGGACTCTGCCGATGGTTTTGAGTGTCGGTGGGTGTCTGTCTGCCCAGTACAGAATTGCAGACGACCATGGCGTCGTTGTTGGAGCTGCCGTCGGAACTGTTGGAACTTCGAGTGTGTCAGTATCTGGACGTGGCTAGTGTTACGCAGCTCAGCCTCGTGAACCACCAACTGCAGAACGACATCTCCAACTGCTCGGAGCTGTGGAAGGCGCTGGTGGCGAGACACTTTGGCTACATGCACAAGACGCCCATGACTGGGAGTAACAAGGAGACGGCGGAAATCAAATGGAGAGCTGTGTTTGCTGCGGCCTGGGGCGATTCGCTAGCACTAGCACACGGAAACATGCAGGAGGGCGATGTGCTGCGGGTGTACCACCAAAAGTCTACACGATGCTGCTTCAACCTCGAGAAGTTCAGGTCCGACAGGAAATCGTTCTGATGCAAGGACTGCGGCGGATCCCGATGAGCGTCAAGCTCATTCACTTATATGCGGAGGTCATTCGACAGGCGCACCTTGTACCTCGTGTTAATGCTGCTGGTACGGCAAAAGCTTTGCGCAGGCTGGCGTTGTAGTCGCGTTAGGTGGTCGAGCCCCTGAGTGGAAACGAGAAATATATTTCATACGGCGTTGAATTTTTCAGCTTGATTCGATGCCGTCGCTGCTGCAGCATTGATTCCTGCACCACAAAACCGAAATTGCGTTATCCTGCACTTCAACAAGTGTCAGCAGGTGTACCCAAGTTTTTCTTGAGCTCACCTCAGCGCAATAGAAGATAGGATAAGCCCATGACGCTGCAGGTCCGTCTCAAAACTACGTCGCACAAGCATCAGTTCAGTTTATTCAGTTCTTCTCGACTTCACTAGGGCTTCTTATCGCCATCGTCGAGTGCTTTCTTAGCACGTCGTCTCGTGCATATACGGAGGCGCGCGTGGTGAAACAACCAGTAGTTGGCGCGGTTCCGTGTACTTCAAGCTCTAGTGGTCAGCGCCATCCACACGTGGAAAGGATGGTTGCTTCGACCACGGCGGCTGTTTCACCGACTTGGACTTGGACTCCCTCACACCACGGAAGATGGCGTAAGGAGCGACTTGGGCTGCTGCAGCGACTGCTTCTTCGGTGAACTCGCCAGATCAATTTCTCTCTCCGATCCCCTGCTTCTGTGATCACGCGCTCGCCTTCGCTGTCACTAGTGCTCGTGCTTGTGCTGTCTGGGGCGTCAAGGTCGGTGGCACCATTTTCGTCTACCGCGGGGGCTTCTGTTACTGATACATTGTGAATGGGGGTACTTCCAATATCGTCCAGCGATACCTCAGCTGCAGCTTCCTCTGCAGCCACCTCTGTAGTGTGCGCAGGCGTCTGAATGATCTCGATAGCGACTTCCTTTTGGCCACTTCGTTCGTGCTCAGGCGCTGACGTCGGCACAGGTTCAATCGGTTCAACCGAAACACTTGGCATCGGCGGCATTACAACAGGCAATGACGCCGGCGCCGTCATTGGCGCTGCGATTGATTCTGGTGTTGCTGGGGATGGCAATTCCTTGGGAACTGTCTCCGAAAGCCGGGCTACTGCACTCGGAGGTAGCAATACAACTGGTGAGGGTCGTGCTTGGACTTCGGGCTGCTGGGCGGGGCTAGGCTCATCAACAACCGGAGTCTTCTGGTCTGGGGGTGTCTGGCTGGCTGGGGCAACAAGAGACACCGGCGCAGGCGGTACAGCCACTGATGCAGCTATCGCAGAAGAAGCAGGCGGCGCCGATGCAGGTGCCGCGACTGGTGCATTGTTTCTGCTAGAAGTCGATGCCGAAGTGGAATCAGCTCTAGACAGGCCATGAGATCGGCTCGGAGCACTATTCACACCAGTAGAAGCAGTCGGCACTACCGGGTCCGGAATGCGCGCATCCGGATGGAACATACAAACATCCTCGAAAATGAGTTCCTGGAGCTTCTGCTTGGTTAGATCAGTATTTTCAAATGCGAAGTCGAACGGCGTAGGGCATGTCTTCTCCACAGATCGATCACGCACGAGACTCAGGTACGGATGTGCCAGCGCCTCCTGAATCGTGATTCGTTTACGAGGATCGAACACCAGCATCTTCTCCAGCAAATCCAGGCACTGTGGCGTCGCACGAGGGTATACCGATGAAAGCGGCACCTTCGGCTTCTTGGGCTGGCGCAAAATGAATCGCTTCGCCTTCGGGTTGGTAATGAAATCCAGTGAGTCCTCTGACGGAGATCCCACAACGTCCATAATAATCTTCAGCTGGTGTAAGTAGTCGTGTCCTGGGAAAAGTGGTCGGCGTCCCAACATCTCAGCCAGGATGCACCCAATGGCCCACACGTCCATCTGCTTGTCGTACTTGGACGATAGCAACAACTCCGGAGCGCGATACCACCGTGTGACGACGTACTCGGTCAGACCCGAGTCCATGCCCTGGATACCACGTGCAAGACCAAAATCGCACAACTTCAAATCGCAATCCGAGTTTACCAAAATGTTGGATGGCTTCAAGTCGCGGTGCAATACTTCTGCAGAATGCACGTAGTTGATAGCCACAAGCATTTGATACAAGAAGTACTGCACGTGATCATCGCTGATTGACTGGTTCGAGTGAATGACACGGTGAAGATCAGTCTCCATGAGATCCGTCACGATGTACACGTCATTAAACTCTTGCAGAGTCGGCGGGCGAAGCAGGTCCAGCAGATTCACCAAGTTCGGGTGGTTCAAGTGGCGCATCAGCCGGATTTCACGAAGAATACGCTTGGCATCGATGAGATCGTTGAAAGCATTCGGGATATTCTTGATGGCAAGAGCTTGGCCAGTCTCAGTGTCGCTGGCCGCAATCACACAGCCGTATGCACCTTGCCCCACTGCCTTGATCATTTGGTAACGCTTTGGAACATCGAAGTTTGTGTTTCCAACTCGGAACTGGTGGTTGTCCCGTTTGGTATCGCGGAAGGAGCAACCGCGAGCCAATGCCACGCGATGGCTCATCGACTGCACCATAGCCCCGGACGGACGAACATGTGGCGTCGGAGCGTTGGGGTCGACGCTGGGCGAATTTTCGTCGATGCCACTTCTGGCACTAGCAAGGTTCGACCGGGACATGGCAGTGAACGACGACATTGAAGCTTCGAAACTGATGCTGAGCTGCACTCGTCCACACGTAAACTTCGTCTCACTCGCAGACAGCAACGTGTACCACTGCGGTACAGCACCACGAGCGATGTCGGAGTGGATTACACTCTCTCGAACCGTTCGCGATGTACTGGCCAGCGCCAGGAAAGGTGCCAGATTGACCTTCGCCACTCCAACAACACGCTCTGATGCCTCCCCACTACCATCGCTGTCCTTGACTTCCCACGCTTCGATGAGGATAAAACACGGTTTGCCTCGAGACGATCCTGCAAACGGAATCTCGTGTTTGGAGTTCCACTTGGGATCACGCGCCTCCTCTGATTCGCACGTACGAGTCCGGGCTACGCAGTTTGCGGATGACGTGGGTGCGTAGACGTTCGTCTTGCCGTCCGTCACCAACCGCAGCCCCAAAACACACGCCGCGCTGACGGTTGTTTTTCATCGTCTGCTTCCGACCCTCCTGCTCTTCGTCGTCAACGAATCCCTGGTCCGAAATCTGTTCACCACGGAAGACGACAATGTGCAGTTTCCCCGCCGGGTTGTCGTGAACAGTGTTACCGACCACCGCAGCCATGGGGAGCGACAAACTGGACGTGGCGCTGCAGCCAAAGACCGCGGACGCAGCGATGGGGTCGGCGCAGATCGTGAGGCTCTTGACACGTCCGTCCGGTGCGAACTCGATCGTGTGCTGCCACTGCTGCGTGAACTTGCGCCCGTTGTCTCTGTTCTTCATGGTTTCCCGCCCAGCCACAACCGCCGTGCAGCCCTCTTTCGCTTGGGCAATGTCCGTCACAAAGAAGGCTGTGATCTCCACCGTCTCGTACAGGATGGAGAAGAAGTGCAGCACGCCGTCCAGCCCGTGGTACTCGCCCCAGAACGGGACGGTCGGCGCGTAGTTGGACGTGAGCACCACGTCCCTCGACAGCTTGGGGAAGAATTGGGGCGACGACGAGTGCGAGATGAGCAGCTGGCGGAAGGCGAAGTAGAAGCCCCGCAGATCCACTTGCGTGGGCGACGCCTGCATCTGCAGCGCCTCCACCCCTCCATGGCGGACACGCTGCTCTGCGTGTGGCGCACGCCCTCCTCGATGGCCGCCTGCATCATCTCCACCCACATGTCCTTCTCCAGCTCCGTGGCGCAGCACAGGTGGAAGTGCTTGTGGCCCTGCGTCTCGAGGAGGAACCCGTGCGCTTTGCCGTAGTTCTCGGGCCGCACTTTGCTGATGATCATGCGGCCGCGCAAGTTGCGCGCACTGCGAGCCTCCTCCTTCGAGTTGTAGTACGTGAGCGTGGCCCCGTCCAGGATCAGGTAGCGCTCCTCCCAGCGAGGCAGCCAGTCCCCTTTCTTGCGTACGTAGCCCTCCCAGTGCACCTCGTGGGTCACGGCGGCGGGCGTCGACGCGGAGGCGGACGAGGCCACGAGCAGGTCGTCCAGGTTGCCATTGCCGTTGTTGTTGTTGCTATTGTTGCCGTTCGAGAGCGCGCCCAGCAGCAGGTCGCGCCCCTGCGCGGGGAGCTCCGCCGCGGAGGATGCGGAAGCCTCCATGGGCGAGAGTGATGGTCGGGTAGGCGGGGGCTCCGTCGAGGGCGACTGACTGCCTTCCTCCTCGGCCTTGACGGGACTGAATCGAGAACTGCCGGTATTTTTAAATGACGACGCCACAATCCCGAATGGAGCTGTCTTTTCCGTACGATAGACTGACGTTTAGATAGGGCTGCAAGGGAAAACAGAAACGACAAAGTCGTGCATTGACGGAATGCGTATGAAGTGCCAGTTTGCGACTGGAGGTTTAACTTAGATACCATAGCTAAGCATGCGTGTGGTTAGCTATTACAGAACAGCTTCAAAGTTTGCCAGGTTTCGGTACTTATTCCTCGCTCCAATACGTGCTCCAGCGCAAGCGTCACTTTGACAAAGGGAAAAAACTTTGTGGACAGCCGCTGATACCCGAGTCTATGCACCATCCCAAAATTATGTTTAGCTCACCTCCGTAAATCGTCATTGAAGTGGTTGTTACGAAAAAGGAAGCATGGACGCGAGCATGGACGCGAGCATGAACGTGGAGCTCGAGCTGGAGTTGCCGGTGGAAGGAGATGGCTCCTTCGAGGCTCTTGTGGCCGTGAACCACCGCTGGCTGGGTCGCTACGCTCGGCTGCACCCGAGCTTCAGTGTGGAGTCAGCCCTCCTGGAGCGCAACAGCCTCTGGATGAACGCTTTCTTCCAGAAGAGCCGCTTGACCACGAACGCCGCGTCTCCACAAGCCAAAACCTCCTCAAGAAGCACCGGGAGACGGTCGTGGAGAGGCTGCGGTCGGCCCCACTGCCCCACTCCGAGTCGCCCTTCTCCACGAGCACCGTAGACCCCATGGCCGCGCTCATGTTCGCTGCATCCGCCGACCGATGTCCACACAGCAACCTGGTACAGTTCACTCTATAGGAAATCGCCCGTTGTTTTCTAAATTATTAATGGCGGACAATTGCAGGCGCATCTGCTAGCAGAAGCCTGGGAGCTGCTGCAATGCGCATCCATCCGCGTGCATGCACTTCGGTCAGGTACGGATCTGTCTGTAGATTGCTGTTTTGTGTTGATATTATACCAGTGTGGCTAACGCGCACTTTACGGCAGGTTTTGCGGGCTGCATTTTCCGGTTCCTGATCGAGTTCACCGAGACTCAAAAGCGTGTAGGACCGCAGCACCGTTTGTAGGAATTGTTTTACAACTGACAAGTGACGATACCTTTTGTTGTCATTGCAGATTCCGTGTCTACGTCTCTTGGTGCTACTCGCAGAAGAGAACAGCTCCGCAGTGGTGAATGCGTGCAAAATCGCTTCCCAAGGGCACTTTTGGCAGCCCAACATGTTTGTGTTCTCGTTGCAGAAGCGTCACCACGACAATTCGACGCTGTGTGAGCTGGCCGCGAGATTGCTTGATTGTTTTTCACTGGAAATGCCAATTCCACCGCCGATCGCTCTGGATCAACCGCACGCAGAAGATCTATATGGAGGTGTGGCGGGAGAAACCAGCCCACTACAAATTGCCACGTCCCCGTTGCGGAAGCCTGATAGCGGCATGGCTCTTCCGCTCTTGTTTTCCGGTAGTCAAAGCCCGTATCGCCCACTTTTCTCGCCAACAACGACGATATCCAGACTGTATCAAGAAGCACCCTCTCCTTACAGCACCACGATGAAGTTACCATTGTCAAGACCACCAACTTCTCCAGTTGAGCAGAGTCGGCGCTCAAAGATTTTTAGCATGCCAAAGCTTGCCGCAATTGACGGACAGCGGCAGTACCGCTGCAACACGCCTAACGCTTCACCTTCTCGAATCGAGAGAAATATCGGTATCGAGGTAAACCGAACTCTTGACCCGCTTTTCGGGTCACCCCCGCAAAGCCCAAGCGCCAGCAGTCCCAGCAACCCTCGAGTTGCGGTCTCCGAGAAATACTCCTGGAATCCAGAGTGTATCAACTCCGTGAGTGGCTTTGAGTGGTGGTGGCGCTCACTACCACAGAATCACGCCAGTCTAGAGCCAACCCAAAACTGAAAATGGTCACGAAGGCCGCCGTTCGCTTACACTCGAAAGGGGAGCTACAACGCGCTATCGAGTTGTATTTGCTCGCACTATCGTCGGAGGCAAATTACGAGGTGAGCTTCCGACTACGAATTAACCTGGCTTGCGCGTATGAAGCAGCTGAAGACTTGATATCGAGTATTGATGAGTTTCGCCTCGCGCTGGAACTAAGCCCCAACGACCTCTACGCAATTTACAAACTTGGATCCGTGCTCACGTCGGTCGGTGAATTCGATGAAGCACGAATGCACCTTGAATCGATTCTGAACAAGTACCCTCAAGCTGCTGATGCATTGAGAAATCTCGAAAAAGCAGTGGAGGCTCATCAACAGCAAGAAGAGGCGACAAAGGTTGCGATTGCCGCTGCTAAAGAACGCCGTCCCCCATTGAAATGTGTTTCTCCAAGATACTTGACTCCTCGAGAGCCTGTCACGCCGTCCACGCCATCTACGCCGGTAGCCCAAGCTCCTGCTCCACATCGAAAGAAAACCCCAGCTATAAAACGGGTACGAGCCGCACCAAGCAGTGAGCCTAGCGAAAAGAGGAAGCTGTCGTTGTCGCCGAAGCAGTGCTTCCTCACAAACCAGAGACAGCTACTGTAGCCACGCTGACGGACGATTCGTTGTCGTCACCGAACCTGTTGGAGCTACTGGTAAGGCGTTGTCAGGAGGCTCATATTAACATGCTGGAAGTGCTGCGACAACTAGACCCTCAACAGCGCGGTTTGGTTCACTGGGAAAGTTTCATCAAGCTTCTTCAAATTATCACTGGCGTTAGCGAATTGGACGATGAAGCCCGAATGGCTCTCATCATTTCTGCAGCCGACTGGGTGTCTAACGAGAACCAAGTCTTTTGAAGTATGAGGGGTTTGTACGTGCGTACACGGAGAAGCATCAAGTCGAAGCGGCACTTTTAAGCTCAGGCGAGGTTGTTCAGGTAAAACTACGGATCGATGACCTCATTCGATATGACATGGCACACTTTGAACGAGCTGCCGCAGAACTGCACAACGCATCTCCTTCGTCTGCGGAGCTTAGCTCTTGTGAAGATGAAGCATCTCATTCTCGTCATCCATCTGCATTGGAAGATGCTTGCGGCGCTCCGAATTTGCTTGGCCATGAGCAAAACAGAATCACGCCTCGCACACGCGTTAAAAGGATCGGGCGCGTGAGGAATGGCTCTTGACGGCAGAAAAAGCTCGCGTTCTCGTTAGGAGACAGCAACACTGTGTTAAATCTCTACGTGACATCGCGACACGGGCAAGAGCACATATCATATCTCGACGTACTGCTATGGCGTTCTTGCTAATGGTAGCTCAGAATGCACGAGAAGAGCTACGTGCACGAAAATGGCGATGCTTAACCGCGAGCCATGACGAGGCTGCAGAAGATGAATCTGCGCTGCTAATGCCAATGCCAGCTCTGTCGGAACCCAGCGATACAAGTGATGAAATGCGCCTGAGTTCTGTCAAAGTACTTTCGGAAGAAACCTATGGCGCCTCCGTCCGAACTGCCATGGCTCGACTGCATCAAAATGCTGGGCTTGACGACGTCAAATCTGTTGCTGCTCGTTTTGCAGAGTTCTGCCAGGTACCGTCCTACTTTTTGAAAGTTTAGCAGCGGATGCAGGCGAACCACTAGAGTGTAGTGAGGTACTACGTAGTAGGTGGTAATACGAACGACACTACTACGATCATAGGCAAAGAAAGCAGGTGCATTTTTCAGGATAGAATACTTGACTTGATGTGCAGTACGTCCACTCCCTTGGCAGACTACTGCGCACATGCAGGTGCTCACGGGTTGTACATGAAGTCACGAAGGTACTGGGTCAGGTTCTCCGGCTTCGGGACGGTGGCAAAGCCCTGTTCATAGCCGTATTCAGCCACAGCCTCGGCAATCTTCAACGATACTTCCCGGATATTGGACAGCGGCGGGTAGACGGAGCCAGTCTCGAGGTCGGCGTAGGTCGTCAGATTCGCGAGCGTCTTGGCAGCGATGATCATGATCTCGTCGTTTACGTGTGTCAGACCAGCGGCCACCACACCCAGACCAACACCGGGGAAAATGTACGAGTTGTTGCCCTGACCAGGAACGCAGAGCTTGCCGTTGATCTCCACAGGGTCGAACGGGCTGCCACTGGCGAAGATGCACTTGCCATCCGTGAACGTGTAGGCCTCCTCGGCCGTGCACTCGGCCTTGGACGTGGGGTTGCTCAGCGCAAAAATGATGGGGCGTTCGTTAATCTCCTGCATCTTCTTGCAGACCTCCTCGTTGAAGGCCTTAGCGATCGTGCACACACCGATAAGAGCCGTGGGCTTGATACGGTCGAGAGTGTCCACAAGGTTCGAGCACGCGGGGGCGTTGTGTGCGTACGGAAGCTTGTGGTGCTGCAGCGATTCCTTACGAGACTCCACCACTAAACCGCGCGAGTCTACGAGCCAGATCTGCTTGCGGGACTCCTCCACCGTCTTGCCTGTCTCGCGCGAGATGGCCATCGCGATCAGGTCAGCGATACCCGTTCCAGCAGTTCCGGCACCCAGGAAAACAAACTTCTGCTCGGAGATCGGCTTCCCCGTGAGAGGCACGGCAGCTAGCAGACCAGCAAGCACAACTGAAGCCGTGCCCTGGATGTCGTCGTTGAACGTGCAGTGCGTGTTCTGGTATTTACGCAGCAAGGGAAGGCAGTCGAGTTGCCAAAGTCCTCGAACTGCAACAGCACGTTGTCGCCGTACTTGGCCTTGGCGACGTTCATGAACTCGTCCACGAGCTGCTCGAACTTCTCACCACGTTCGCGCTTCTGACGCAGGCCGATGTAGAACGGGTCGGCAAGGTACTCCTCGTTGTTGGTGCCGCAGTCCAGCACGACCGGTAGGCACATCTGAGGCGGAACACCAGCACAAGCCGTGTACAGAGACAGCTTGCCCACGGGGATGCCCATGCCATTCGCACCCTGGTCGCCCAGACCGAGGATGCGCTCACCGTCGGTGAAGCAAATGGCGCGGATGTCCTTCTCCGGCCAGTTGTCCAGGATCTCGTCCACGTGGCCGATGTCGTTGATGGAAATGTACAAGCCGCGCGGGGTCGGGCGGTAGATGTGGCTGAACTCCTGGCAGGCTTGACCCACCGTCGGGGTGTAGACAATCGGCATGAGCTCCACCGTGTTCTCCACGAGCATGCGGTAGTACACGTCCTCATTGGTGTCTTGCAAGTTCTGCAGGAAAATGTACTTCTCGATGGGCGACGTCTTGCGGCGCAGTTGCATCATGGCACGCTGCGTCTCGAGTTCGATGGAGGTGATGGCTACAGGCAGAAGACCTCGCAGTTTGAACGTCGTGCGCTCCTCCTTGGTGAAAGCTTGGCCCTTGTTGGCGATGGGCGTTCGCATGAGCGTGAAGCCTGGCTGGGACTGCACCGGGGGAAGTCTTCGGCTTCGTCGTCACGAGCTTCGACCGCCGCGGAGCTCGCCGGCCGCTTGTTGGCGAGTTGCTTGAGAGTCGTCGACGGCCTCTCGGACGTGACGTACGAGATGGTGCAGGCGGCGAGCACCTGATTCCGCCGGAAGGTGCTGGAGCGGAGGCTGGAGATCATCGGTGGCTGGGGCAGGACGAATCGAAAAGTGTCGAAAAGTGAGCTGCGTATTCGGGGCTCAAACGTGGGGACCGATCCTCCACTTCGACATTGACGTGTGAGACAGACCCAGCACCACGCGTTGGGGACGTTGGGGACCAATCTCGTCGGACACGCTGCACTTTCGATGATCGGCGCGTGTCATCGAAAGTGCAGCGGCAGAAACAAGGGCGGCTTCTGCTTGGTCGAGAGCGCTTGGGCTGTTTGCGCGTTCACTTGCGGAGAAAAAGCTCGTGGTCGCGCTCTAAAACATTCGCAGCCGTCGACGACCTGTCGTTCCGATCCACAGCTTGTGACTCGACCGCGTGGCGAGTTCAGGCTCGGCTTCAATGGCGCTCGTCATTTCCGTGGCCTTTCAGCCGTGAGCAACGTCCGCGTTGGTCTCACGTAGCAAACGCCGGGATTCCAAGTTCCAAGAAACGTTCCGCTGGCACTGTACCGCATCATGTGGTCCACATGTACCCACTCTCCAAGTTGTGCTTCTTCTCACAACTACTGCACCTTCGAGAGCTGATTGACGTGTCTCCACCGTCGTCGCCACAACTCTATTATGTGAGCGATTGTTGTTACGTTTTAGCGCTCCCATCGACAACCTCGCTGACGCTTTGGAATACAACGTCGCCTGCCTCGGTAGACGAATGCTTGGCAATCCAGAAACGCTGACAGGCCGCCGCAGCGGCGACGATGCTCTTGGATGCTGCAATTGCTCTATCTACTCGCACAGTGTAACAGGTTATTCTGCACGAAGCCCCACTTGCGTCCACAGTGCGATGACCTTCAGCTTCTGCAAGCGACAAGAAGGCGAAGGATGCCGAGACAACTCGCACCTGTCCGCGTCTTGCCTCTCTCTGCCTGCAGATTCCAGTATGGAGTGCGATTCAGGAATCGCGAACTAGACTGGAACCGAAGGTGCAAGCAGCCGAGTGGAAGAACTGCACCGGAGACACGCAGGCAGGCTGGCAATCTTGGCAAATGAACATACCGGCTTCCTCCGCTTATTGGGGACACACCAGGTACCGGTACACTGTACCAATGCCTAAAAGCGACGTGCCGATTCTGGTACGTAACCGGTATCTATACCGAAAATAAAATTACACAATTGGCACACAAAAATGCCATCTATTCATCGTTCACCTCCATGTCGTCTCTGAATCAACCTCGCCGAAGTCCGCGTCGATGGCACACTGGCGCGACATTTTCAATCATATATGCGCTGCGATATCAGCGTCGTCCAGCAGATATTCAAACGCCTTCTTGTACCCATATGCAATAGCAAATGGTACAAGAAGGCGTTTGCGCGCTCTCATTGACAACTTGTGTCGCGCTTGAAAGGCACGCCTCAAACCATTATATGTAAACTATCCTCAGTGCAATTCTCTACTATTCTCAGTTGCGAGCTCTTGAGCTTGCAGCGCTGTACAAACCCCTGCTGGGCATGCCTTCTTCTTGCTGCTTCCTTACGGCGTGACTCGTAGACACTCACACTTAAGTGAGGATAGCGTTCCTTGATTACGCGCGCGATGTCTTTCGTAGCCTCCAGAGTGTTGTCGGCGTCCAGCTTCTCCCGCGCCGTGAAGGATGCTCGCCGTTTTGGTGCAGCACGTTGGAAATCGTTGGGATGCAGGCATCGCCAAATGAATGGCTCGCGTCTTCAGATTTTAGTCTTACCGGTATGATACCGGTCAATATGTATCGATAAGATTGTGTATGTCTCTTATATGCGGAGGTTGAAGAGAGGCCAAAATGACGATAATGATTGGTCGCTCTTACATGACGTTGTCAACAATAAGCGGAGGAAGCCGGTAATACGAAAACACCTTCCAAAGACCACGAGCACCTTTCCTAAAGGGTTAGGTCGACCATATTAGAAGGCGGTAGTGAGCGGGTGCGAGGAGCGTAGCCATATAGCAAGCCCGCGCGGAATTTGCGGAGGCGGGCCCAGCGACGAGCTCCGCAGCGAACGGACACGTTGCACTCACTCGGAGCTAATTTTTCTAATGCGGGTGCAACCCCAGTATGCCTTAATAGAAGGACGTGATTTGCTTGGGTGTTTTTGGTACGTTGTCTCTGCCATGGGGGGCTTGTATGCGAGTGGATTTGCGGATCGCAGTCGCTTTTATCGCGAATCTTCTTGTAGCAGCATCGAGACAAGCACAACCTTGCACCAATTTGCTAATTGCGGCGTATGGCACTGTGAATCTCAATGCCTTAGCAACCGCTGCCGACCGCCGGTCTCACGTTGGACTTGCAGTCGAGTGTCTCGCGCTCCGATGGGGACGCTCGACCGCTGCGTGCTACTCGTGGGGGACGTTTTCGGCCGCTGATCTTGCAGGCAGGATTTGCGGCAGGGTTGCTTGGTCGTCTCGGGCACCGAGATTGACCGGAATAAGTGGGAGGGACTGTTGCGGTGGTGCCGGCAGCTAATTTTAATATGGCGGCGGCCTTGCCTGCCACGCGAATTGCCTACAACAACTCAGTGAGTGACAGGTAGGTATGGATAGTGAGTTACTCACTATCCATACCTACCTGTACATGTATGGGTATTCGATAGCTGGCAATTGCTGGGGAGTGGAATCAGTTGAAGGACATACATGTATCCATCCGTTCCGTATCTTTTTCTGCTTGGGACGTAACGGTTTGACCTTCAGAATGGAGCGCCGACTCGCTCAATCAAGCGGAGACCCGCTGCTGCCGGTATGCAGGACCGCCTTTCGACTCGAAGCTCCTGATGCCTGCAGGAAGGGCATCAATTGTGCGTGGCGAGCTCGAGATCAAGGGTGTGACGTCACGGGCGTGGCACCTTCTGGAGTTGAAGCTGAAGCGCGTTGCGCAAATCGTACGGCGCTGCGTCCTGCAATAAGTGCGCCATTCAGCGCACCGCGCCATCAAACGCCCTATATGGATAGGATTGTGGACGGCACTCGACGCTGATGGAATGCAAAGATCTGCTTGGTGGCGATGCTGGTCTCCGCCTCCTATGCCCAATTTAGGCGATTGCTCACTCGCGCCGCAACAGAGAAGACACACGTGGCTGTGCCACACCATCTTTCCCCAACTTCCGCATACAAAAAGCAAGACAGCCCACTTATTATGGATCGCGCCCATCCTCCTGGATGACGCAGTCCGAATCCAGACGAAGCGCTACGTACCCCCATTGCCCAAGTTGCCCAGAAGAAGCCTCCTCCCTCTCCAGCCCCCAATGCTCCCTCCTTCGCCCACAACCAGCGCCACCGCGTGGCCGAAGAGCCGCTCGACCTCCGCGTGCCACCCGCTGGCGCTCAGCGCCTACCGCTTCCCCGCATTGGCGCTCAGTGCCAAGAAGGAGCCCACGGCCGAGAAACCGGGCGTGAAGCTGCTTGTGGGCGCCGGCGTTTGCCTCTCGTACGAGTTCGCGCTGGGCCACTACCTCGAGTTCATCAAGATCATGAAGCAGACCAAGCCGCAGTTCTCGTACGTGCACCTGACCAAGGAGATCATGCACGCCAAGGGCCTCGTGGGCATCTGGGACGGATTCCTCCCCTGGGGGCCATCCAGGGCGTCGCAAAAGGCTCCGTCTTCGCCTGGGGGCACTCCGTGGCGCGCACGGCACTCAACCCCATGGTCGAGAGCGAGAAGCTCAGCAGAGGAACGTCCGAAGTCATCGCTGGCGGCATCGGCGGCGGCTTCCAGGGGTTCGTGCTCAGTCCCACGCTGCTCCTCAAGACGCGCGTGATGACCGACCCGATCTTCCGTGAGCACATGACGCCCGTTGAGACCATGTCTCGCTCCATGCGCATCGGCGTTAAAGTGATCCAGAAGGAGGGGTGGCTGCGCTCATGAAGGGCTCGGGCATGTTCTCGCTCAAGCGAGTGGCCGACTGGTCCACGCGCTTCTTCTTCTCCGTGCAGGCCGAGAACATCGTGTACAAGCGCAACAACCCGGACCGCAAGCTGACAACGGGCCAGCAGGTCATCTCGTCGCTGCTCGGCGGTGTCGTGAGCGCGGCGGTCACGCTGCCCATGGACGTCCTGGTGGCGCAGATCCAGCAGGCGTCCAAGGCCGGCGTCAAGGTGTCGGCGGTGGAGCTCTTCCGGCAACAGTACCGCGCCGGCGGTCTGAACCAGGTGTTGTCCTTCGGCACGACGGGCTTCTTGGCTCGACTCGTCCACGCAAGTTTCACGACGATGATCATGAAGACGGCGACGACGTTGGTATACGACATGGTTGAGAACCGGAATTAGAGCTTCATCTTCTTCTTACCTACCCCAGCCAGCTCCTCGTCTTGTACGACGAGTGCCCGAGCTCGAACCTGGCACGAGAGCTTGGTGCACCGATAGAGGAGCCACCACCACTTGCCAATAATCAAACTATTGTTGCGTTCATACGTTGAAGTTGTACCACATGGTACCCCTACGATTCAATTTGCGATGACTCTCCATGTTGTTGGAGCGAATGCAGGCGGGAGAAACTGCGGGTAGCGGTTGAGAATGTCGTTCTCGGCCTGTTGCATGCGCTCGTAGTCGTCGTCCTGCTCGTGGTCGTATCTGTCCACCCGTACAACCAACCAAATAAGTATTTTGCCAGTCGAATAGCTACACTTACGCAATCTCACCCCATCAAGTGGCAGAGTCCGTGGGCCATCAACACCGGTAGTCGCTCCTCCAGTGTCGTGACTTCTTCAAGCTGCGGGTCTTGACACTGACGGCGCACGTACGCCGGGCTGACGTACATATCGCCGAGATAGCGTTCCTCCTTCGTCTTGACACGCGGAAATCGTCCTGGCGCTGGTACCTAAGGCAGCCACAGCATTGCAGAGGCACCGGCGTCAACGTCGAGCTCGTCTCCAGCCCACCAGAAGTCAACTCCTACTTTGTGGAACGGGAAGGACAGGATGTCGGTGGGTTTGTCCTGCTTGCGGTATCGGCGATTGAGCTTCTGCACGTGGTCGTCCGTTGTCAGCATCACGCCCACGTCCCTAGCAATTGCAAGCACAGCCAGTCAACGGACATTTCCAGCCCGGGGGCAACTCTCGTCGGTTGCTGCTCGTACCAGGGCCCACCGGGGCAGTCGAGGCAGCACACCATGGCCTGCACTTGCGCCTGCAGTTTGACCAGCAACCGCGGCGACAGCGCCGCGCCCGTGCGTGCGAGCGCCTTGGCCACCTGAACCATCAGCGGGAAAATGCCAGGCGTGAGGCCAATAGTTTAATCAAGTGAATGGACCATGGCGACCGCTGGAAGTTCCGATGGTGAGCGCTGGAAGTTCCGATGGTGAGCGCTGGAACTTCCAGCACTCGCCATCGAGCAGAGGCCAGTGGAAGTGCTGAGAGCGTGATGGTAAATACATGTAGCTGGACTTCGCTCAGGCCGATGGGCTAGCTTGGGCTTCCCTTGTGCAGCACAAGTTGTGCTCGCCGAGATGCTCACTCAACGCTGCTCACGTGATTTGGCCTGGACCTGCTGCTGAGCAAAGCTGACCAGCTCGACTTCTTGTGCTCGAAGCGAGCTCCGTGACAGCGCCTCGTCAATGGTGACCGAGTCCGACAGCGCAGCGAAATGCTGATAATGCAAAGCATTTGGTGGACGGCGGAACTGCAGCACTGCCATTTTGTGCCACGTATTACTTGACGCCGAAAGAGAAACGGTCTCAGCTCGGAGCGAGCAGCCTCACTGCGGCTACAGCAACTTTGCTAGCTTGGCAACGTGAAGCAAAGCTACTGATAGCATCGAGATCGCAAAAACGCTTACACTTCTGCTGCTCTACTGCTGTCTCGAGCTGTTGCACTCGACTGATGAAATGCTATCTGCGCTTCCAGTTTGAGGAGCAACACAAAAGAATGCTTGATGCATATTTTCGTGTACGCAGCCCCCATGGGAGGACTCAATACAGTCGAGGGCTTCAATCCAGACGCACGCAAAAAGCGCGGTGATCTTGTCCTGCTTGCGTTGCAGCCGCGTCGCATTTCGGAGTCCTAGATCAAACACGTGCTCCAAGCTGCCTAACCGCGCTCACGACAGGTTCCGTCGTGTCCTTCTTTCCATCGCGTCCGACCCACGAGAACGGGAATGCAATGCCGCCGTACCGTTGGTAGAGCGCGCGCCGTCCAGCAATGCTGCCAAAACGAAGCGTAAGCCTGGTGATCACGGCTTTTTGAGATTACCAGCATAGTCGGTGCATTGCCACGTCGCCGGTGTCACGGGTACCCGTTCGCGCCGAAAATCAAATCTATTGTTGAAGCCCCAAGCAGCCCATGCAGCGTCTGTCCGTATTTTGCCCTTCGGCTGCCTCGACGCTCCACGTGTCGTGTGGAGATCCCGGCCTCGACGTCAGAGCTCAGCAGTTCTGCTTGCTGCGCTGCGTAAGTTTCCTCGTCTCGTTTCGAAAAGGCGACCACCGTCGGCGAAACCGCGCCAGCCAACCATTCGTCATCGGAGCAAACGGAGCATTTCACGTAGATTAATCGCCTACCTACGAGTCCAACTCGAAGACATGCAGAGGTCTGCAAGACGGGAACTTGGCCGCCCAAGCAGCCGACGCCGTGCTTGGAAACGCACTCCACCAAGCAGAACTCGCGGACATAGACCCGCCTTTTGTGACACTAGAGAACAATGTGACGGAGCACTTGTATGAGGCATACCATTTTCAAGTCAAAGTCAATACCCGTCGACGCGCCCCTTCGCAAAAACTCTGACGTGGAGATCGGTCTCTCATTCTGGTATTTGCCGGCTCGAGCGCACTTCGACTCCACCCTCTCATTCCTGTCAAGATGTCCACGCCCGGATACACCGCCATGCGCACGCCCGTCGCCAACAAGGGCCTGGTCTACTCCACGGAGGAGCGCGAGCAGCTCGGCCTGCGCGGCCTCGTGCCGGCCGCCGTCTCCTCCATCGAGTTCGAGACGCAGCGCGCCATGGCCCAGATCCGCCGCAAGACGTCGCCCATCGAGAAGTACCTCTTCATGCAGAACATGCAGAACTCGAACGAGGACGTGTACTACCGCATGCTCATCGACCACACGCCCGAGCTCATGCCCGTCGTGTACACGCCCACAGTCGGCCAGGGCTGCCAGGAGTTCAGCATCAACTACAACCAGCAGCCGCGCGGCCTCTTCATCTCGGTCAACGACATCGGCCACGTGGCCGAGATCCTGGACAACTGGCCGGAGAAGGACATCCGCGCCATTTGCTTCACCGACGGTGAGCGCATCCTCGGTCTGGGCGACCAGGAGCGAATGGTATGGGCATCCCCGTGGGCAAGCTGTCTCTGTACACGGCCTGTGCTGGTGTTCCGCCTCAGATGTGCCTGCCGGTCGTGCTGGACTGCGGCACCAACAACGAGGAGTACCTTGCCGACCCGTACTACATCGGTCTGCGTCAGAAGCGCGTCCGTGGCGAGGTCTTCGAGCAGCTCGTGGACGAGTTCATGAACGCCGCCAAGGCCAAGTACGGCGCCAAGGTGCTGCTGCAGTTTGAGGACTTTGGCAACTCGACCGCCTTCAACCTGCTGCGCAAGTACCAGAACACGCACTGCACGTTCAACGACGACATCCAGGGCACGGCCTCGGTTGTGCTCGGTGGCCTGATGGCCGCTGTGCCGCTCTCGGGCAAGCCCATCTCGGAGCAGACCTTCTTGTTCCTCGGAGCCGGTGAGGCCGGTACGGGAATTGCCGAGTTGATCGCTCAGGCTATCGCCGAGGAGACCGGCAAGACGGTCGAGGAGTCCCGCAAGCAGATCTCGCTCGTGGACTCGCGCGGCCTGATTGTGGAGTCTCGTAAGGAGTCTCTGCAGCACCACAAGCTGCTGTTCGCCCACGACGTCCCTGCGTGTCCCGACCTTCTGTCGGCCATTGACCAGATCAAGCCCACGGCCCTCATCGGTGTGTGCACCATGGCCAAGGCCTTCAGCAAGGAGGTGTGCCAGAAGATGTGCGAGCTCAACGAGCGCCCCATCATCTTCGCTCTGAGCAACCCCACGTCCAAGGCCGAGTGCACGGCTGAGGAGGCCTACACGTTCACGGACGGCAAGTGCATCTTCGCCAGTGGCAGCCCGTTCGACCCCGTCGTGTACAACGGCAAGCGTTTCGTTCCTGGCCAGGGCAACAACTCGTACGTGTTCCCGGGCATTGGCCTTGGCATTGTAGCGGCTGGCCTGACCCACGTGGACGACGAGATCATGATCATCGCCGCCAAGACGCTCGCGAGCCTGACCACCCCCGCCGACCTTGAGACGGGCTGCGTTTACCCGCCGCTCTCCACGATCCGCAACGTCTCGCTCAAGATCGCTGAGGCTGTGGCCGAGTACGCCTACGAGCAGGGCTTTGCTACCGTCCCCAAGCCGGCGAACCTGACCCAGTTCCTGAGCGACTTCATGTACAACCCCTAAGCGCTCGATGGTTGCGCCGCAGTAGATCGTGGCCCAACAGCGCCGTGGGAGAGCTGGCGTAGGTTACTGTGCTGAGCTCTTTCCGGTGGTAATTAACATGAGTGTTTTGAAAGTTGAATGCACTATCCATAATTGAAAACCACTTGCCTTGACGTGTCAATTCTCCCGTACAATCGCAAGGATGACAGTGTAACACCTAGGAGTCGGCCTGGGAAACTACATTAGAGCATCTCAATCGGCAAGTTTCAAGAGCAGTCTTAACCTTAAAGTAGTGCGGTTGAGACCGCGTGAGTTTTAATGGCATACACCGGTAGGTACTATACAGGGTCTTAACTTCAGAGGGACCTATCGGATAGATCTCGGGTCTCAATATAAGACCCCAGTTTCAAGAATCTAGGGTTGAAACATCCAGTGAGCTAGAAGATCGCACTGAGAAACATGGGCAAGGGCCCCGAGTGGAGCGACGCAGATACTGTCCAGCTCTGCTACTCATGGCTGGCGACTTCCGAAGGCAGACCTCGAGGTGCTGGGCAGAAGAAAGATACGTTCTACGGCAAAATCTACCAACACTGGCTGCTAAACAAGAGCCCAGACACTGAGGAACGCAGTGTGACTGCAATTACCGGAAGATGGAAGAAGCTTCTGCCTGAAGTGACGAAGTTTGAGGGGATCTTTGCAAAGCTAAAGGGTAGAGAACGTTCAGGCTGGAACGAGGCGATGTACGTTGCCAACGCGGCCAAGATCTACAACGAGCGCCGCAAACAGCCGTCCGAGTTCATGGCAGCCTGAGAAGTGCTTCGCGACAAGCCAAAGTGGACAAGCAAGTTACGACGGCATCGGCTACCAGAACCAAGCGCAAAGTAGACGACGAACCAGTTGTGATTCGTCCGGGAGGGCAGATAGCTGCTAAACGCACTGCCAAGCAGGCGACAGGTGCTATGGCTCCTGATGTTCACTTGCGTTTTGTGGTTGCGTCTGAGAGGAAGGCAGCTGTGATGAAGCAGCAGATGCACTATAACATCTTCATGCAGGACCTCGAGTGCGAGGAGTCGAAAGAGTTCTTTGCACTTCAACGGAAGAAGATTCTGGCTAAAGTTCGTGAAAGTGTCAGTGGTGCAAGTGAGGAAAATGCGCAGTCGGAGGAACTTGCAGAAATCAACGCTGCTACTAGCCCAAACGAGCCTTTGCCCGAAGAACTGGACGACCAAGGAGACTTGACAAACCAAGAAAACGAAACGAACTGCTCTCACCATAGCGACGCTGATATTCAAGACGCGGTTTGGATTTAAAGCGCAAACTATTGTTGCAAGATGTGGTAAGCTGAACTCCCTCTTCACATGCACTCTACTACATGTTGCGCCACAGCTAACTTTCACCAAATCGACGCCAGATATGTTCAATCAAATCGTTCTTGAATTCGTAGTGCTGGTGTTCATCTTCTGTTGCACGCATCGCTTGAACAATACCCGTCACCGGACACGAGCCGAACGGAACCGGTGGTGCTGGGCTAACCCATCCATCTTCGAAAAGATAATCATTGCTGTAAGTGATGTCGCCAATTTCATCCTCAATGATCATATTATGAAGAATAATACACGCCAGCATAATATCTCCAATCGCAGTGGGCCCCACAGTTTGCAAGGAAGCGCTAGAATCCTGAAGCGCTGCTGCAGAACACCAAATGCGCGCTCGATGTCTTTGCGGACAGATTTTTGTATTGTTGCATATAGACGTCGTCTGGCGAAATTATACTCTGCTGGAATACTGCCCACGCTGGATATATACCATCAGTGAGGTAGTATCCGCTGTCGTACGTCGCGCCATTAACAGTAAAGTGAACTCGTAATCCATCTCCATTCGCTAACTCATCAAGAAGCGGCGATCTCTCTAGCACATTCAAATCGTTATTTGCACCTGGAGTCCCGAAAAACGCATGCCAGATCCACAGCGACTGCGATGCCACAGCCTCCGATATCAACGTAGACTCCTTGTCCTTTCCTTGGAATGCCCCTGCCCATGCTGTTGGGCAGTTCTTCCACGACCAGTGCATGCAGTCGAGGCTGCCGATCATCCCAGGAAAGCCGCGTTCCGCGTTCTCTGCAAGCAGCGCCTGTAAATCTGCTTCTGTGGGCTTTCGAAGATACTCGGGGCCGAAAATGCGAATAATGCTGCTACAAAACGTTTTCAACGTTTTAAGAGCTGTAGATTCACCAATTCGTATAAGTTCATCTAGTTGGTCGGCACTGGCGCCGTATGCAAGCATTCTCAGCGCGCACGTCACCTTCTGTTCCGGCAAGAACCCAAGAAGACCGGTCGCATCTGGTTTTGAAGGAAATAATTGCAATGATCATCTTCTGTCAAAGCAGACACGAGGGACTGAAACAGACGCCGGCTCATGCGAAATCGCCGACGGAAGTCCGCTGCGCATACCATCCATGATAATATGGTTAGCTCTGCAACCGAAAGGAGGAAGTAGCATCAAACCAGCGCGGCTTACCTGCATTTTAAGTTGGATCCTCTCCAAAATAATCATTCATGAGCCGTTCACCCCACTTGGCTCTCTCGCGATCCTTTGCTGCCCTCTTTCCGCGTGAAGACCCCCGTGCTTTTTTGGTCAGGCTCCTTGGTCAACGTGGGCAGGATGAAGTGGGTAAAGAATTCTTCGTCAGAGTCATCGTCGAGGCCAAGGCCAAGGCCAGCGACGCCTGCTGTCTCCGCTGGCTCCCCCACCATCGCCATTCACACTATCACCCTTTTTCCCAGGCGACCTTCTGATTGGTCAATTTTTTAAGATAGGACTTGCTTGAGTCTTCCCACTGGGAGAAACCCGACTGTGTGGGGCTTAATATAAATTTCGGGGTCTCAAAGCCCTCGTTAAGACTTAGGATAGGACTTACCGATGGAGATGCTCTTAGGGGACCCGGACCCAAGGATCCGGGGAGTCGCAGTTCTCGCGCGGAAGGAGAAACAAGAACACAAGTATTTGGTACTACGTAGTACGTAGTAAGCAGTGATCGGTAAAAATAAATTCGTCTTTCCGCCGGAAAAGTACTGCAAGATAAATGCCAGACTGCAACGCCATGGAAAATACAAATGATCGATTGCATGACGGTAGGTTATTGCAATACCTGATTGCAGGAAAACATGCAATACCTTACTGTGTCCTTTGCGACTTTCGGATGCTCATCGAGTGCATATTCAACTATAATCGAGAACTAGTCCTCGGCAAAGACTCAGCTCCCAGTCGACCTCCTGTGGCTTGCTACTAGGTCGTCCTCGAGCCTGTACCAAAGGCTCCAGTCCATCTGGCAATACTTGCCGGTCATTACTGCAATTCAACTGCATATTGCAAGGAAAACAGGACGGTGCTCGCTTATTGCAAGACACAACTGCACTTCGGTCTACGATTGCAGTAAACTGCAGTCAGTGGCAATCAAAACCGTTGCAAATCGATTTATACCCACCACTGGTAGTAAAGTTTTTTTTCATTTGATAATAGAACCGGTGACCCCAAATGGAAATGAGGGGGGCTTCATATAAAACGCGTAGCAGCAGCAAGCTAACCCACATAGGTATTTGCGAGCCCTTAAGGGAAAGCCCCCATTCCGACGAGTCGACTGAAGGAAAAGACCCTAGCCCCGAGGCAGCTCCAGGGTGTCTCGATTTGCCCACAACTCGCCGACCCACTCATTTGCAGTCCATTCGGGCTAAGGCACTTGTCGTTCGGAATGTGACCCTCGAAAAAGTCAACGTATCACTTTCTTCCTCGCTTGCTCATTTTTGTGGCGTGATACGTTGACTTTGCATTTTAAAATTAATGCAGAAGATCGGGGTAGTATCGAATATAATGAAGATCATTTGAGCAAATATGAGCAAGCGAGGAGGACATTGATCGAGTGCCCTCTTTCGCGCGTGTAGCTTAAAAGCACATTAATACTGCCTAAGCAAAACAAAGCACAGTTTTTAACTACTACTCTTAATTTCCAACTTGTTTTTGAATTCTCTAAAATTTATTTTCAGAGTTTAGACATCCGTATTGGCGTTCTGCTTCGTGACATCGCCGCTGCCGACGAGCCTGCGCCATATATTGATGTTGGTGAGGCGGAAGCTTTGGTTGAAGCAGCAATCAACCAACGCTACTTGATTCTGAAAAAGGTTTTAGATGGTGGCAGGTTTTCTAATGGCAACGCGACGCATTGGGATGCCGTCGTTCAAGCTCTTGAAAGTTACGAGGGGATCCATCCATATCGCGGATATATTGCTGCCGCACTATCCTACTGCTCGGTTGTACCTGCACGGTTTCAACCACCCTCGCCTTCTGCGTTTAGCTGGCGGATGAACACTTTGAGATCGTGAAGTTGCTGCTAGAATGCGACCCAAGAGGAACGATTTACAACATGGAGGAGCTCATCGAAACTTTACAGGAGAAAGCAGCTGAGGCCACACAAAATCTTTGTTCTATCGTTGCAGGAGAGGACGGTATGGATAATTTAGTTATTTGGGATGCGGCTGCTTTAGCACGCGGTATTTTGTCGGGGAGTGTCAGGTTAGTGATATTTCTGGTGAATCATACAGGTTTCTGCCGAGAGGAACATTGGAAACAGCGCTAAAAATCGGAAACTTGGACATGATCTCATCCTGTTCGCAGAAATTGAAAGATTATTACGAGGATTTTGACTCGGAGGGTAAAGAAGGAGAACGAGATGGCATGATGGTACTACCGTCACTGATTTCCCAAATTCAGAGCGTGATATCTCGAATAGGAAGTGATCAGCAGTCCAAACCCGACGATAGCGATCCACTTGACGTCCTAATTCAATCAAAGATGGCGATATACTCGCTATAACCCCTCAATTAGCGGAGAGCCCGGACGCACTACGCACAGCCAGTCTCTAAGCTGTAGAACAAGCGACATCTTCAGCAAGACAATCAGTGATTTTGACATTTTGACAAGCGATGATGTCGTACAAATTTCAGGGCTGAACAGGATTCTGGTGATGACTGGAGTGGCGAAGCATTGATAGACCGGCAGCCTGATACTGCTCACTTGGCCGAGAAACTGTCCACGCTGCATCAGTATTCGACTAAGGCCGTCGATCAAATTATTTGTGAAGGAAGATTGGCGGCTACCGGTAGTCGATACAGAACCAAGGACAATAATCGACAATGTCGACCGCATAATATGCAATATTCATAATAATAAATATTCAATCCACTGTCAATCGGTTGATTAAATTCTTTCTTATTCATCACCTTCATCATCGGTGAGCTTCGATTCTCGTCATATAATATATAATATATGACGAGAATCGAAGCTCACCGATGATGAAGGTGATGAATAAGAAATGATTTAATCAACCGATTGACAGTGGATTGACAATTCCGATTTGGACATGTACTCAAGCTACCGGTGCCATCCAGACAGAGAGACGAAAGTCGCATCGTCTAGCTATGCATGCGTGTACCAAATAAAGTTGCTATCCAAATTTCAGAGCTTCTTCGTCCAGCGCGCGACTTTAATTTATTGAAGCAAACACTGCAAAGTTGAACATTGCCTTATTTTCGTCTTCATTTTGGCAAACATTGCCTAAATAAAGACGACAAACAGTGGCCATTTTTAGGGGTTCAAGGTTGCACCAATGGGGGTTGGGCAACATTGGGCAACATTGGTGAAGGACTTCAAGTTGCACCAATGACAAACTTTTGTAGGGCCGCTAACACAGTTCTTCGAACTGCGAATTGTCTTCTTCACTTAATGGTTGAGCTTCCGTCCTGTGTACTCGGCAGTAATTCGTTGTACGCTCAACACCCTTTGCCGCCTGCCACGACCAGGCAAGACGTTGGTTGGTAGACCGACAACGCGTGCACTACCACCACGAACGGCACGCCCAAACCCATCAACACCAGCCGACCAATGCCACGAACCATGGATGTGCCGCTATGAGCCCTGACGACTTGGGCCTCGCTAGTATTATTAGGCAGAGCGATCAACCACAGCAGCGAGATCAGCTGCATCGCGTACGCGATGAAAACGTCACCATCAGCTGCTCCCTCACGGGTGTCGTGTCCAGCATAATATCCTCATTTGTCACGTGAAATTGCGCGTCGACGTACTTGGACACCGCCAGACCAAGCGAACCCGCCAAGAACGACACACTCGTTACCAACGAGTTCATCGTAGTTTTCTCGCTCCGGTCTGCCAATTCACTCAAGATGACCGTGGAAATCGTGTAATCGAGCGCCGACGGGATGGCCTCCAACACCGGCAGGCCGATCCATAGCTATTGACTGCGGACGACGCCCCAGATTGTGAACAGTGTGGCGCCACAGTCCAGTCCAAGTGTAGTGACTGTGCCCACGATGATCAAGGTACGGAAGTTCACGTCCCAGCCCTTCTTGTCGACCCATTTCAGAGCCCACAGCACCACGCAGATGGCCACAAAGGACACCACGTTGTCATTCATAGGCTGTACACCAGCGTAGTAGAACGCAACGGGGTTCACTGCCGTGGCGCTCACGCCAGCACAGACGCCGCCCATGAAGCGACAAACGAGTACGTTTTTCAGTTCGCAGTTGTGCACCAGCGACCAAATCGCACGTAGCGACTGCCTCAATGACCGACGCTCTCGTGGCGTTTCATCCACGCTGAAGACCACCACCAGCACGAGTAGAAGCGCCGTCAGCCCTACTAGCAGCATCACTTGCGTGAACTCGAGCGAGAAGTCGAAGTCGCCACCATAGTCCCATCCGCTCATTCCAATGCCCATGAACAAGAAGCAGCAGAGCATTGCAATGACTCGGTACTTGGTCATCACTGGCTGAAACAGCACGTCTTTATCTTGCGGTGACTCGGACACACGGGAGTGGTTCCCGCAACCTTACCTATGAGGAGGGGTGATAGTGCCGTGTCAGAAAATCAAAATCAATGCTCTTGATTTCAGATCCCTGCTTTAAACACGGTTCTTTCATAGGAGGAGCAGCTACAGTTAGATATAAGGGGTAAAAATGGGTGAAGAACCCGAATTTGCGGTCCGTTTTAGCGAATTCGGAGTCCTTCCCCTTCAAATCGCCTGTTAGAGAGTGCAAGAAAAATCGCTGTTTTTGTTTGCAATTGCATGCCTGCCACGTCGTGAAATCCACGATCTTGATAGGCTAGTGGAAGAAAGCAGCTGTTATATTCCCATCCTGCTCGATAAATTACCAGCTCTTGAAAGAAAAACGTGATTATGGGAAAAATACTAACCGTGTTAGAAAAACTTGCAAATATAATATGGACTATGTAGAAAAAGCCGATGGGTCACTCGCTATCCTCAGCGTCGTCGTCAGCATCACTCTCGTCGTCTTCAGATGCCAGCGAGCACTCGTCGGCGCGTGCCAGGTAGCACTGCTCGAACTGTTGAGCGTGCTTGTATGCGCTCGTCCATGCATCTGACGTTAGCGAGTCAAAGCTGTCTTTGTCGCCCAGATGTTTTAAAACCTTCCATCTATAATATATCATATTTCGACCAGTGAAATGTTAGATGTGTTATATAACATTAACATGTCGGTTGGCGGCTTACCGAGGTGAAGTCGGGGTCATGGTGTTGCTCCCAGGCAGCCCATATTGAAGAAATAGTGCTCTTCGCGAAGCCCAAACACTCGTGGACATGATTGCGCACGTCACATTTCCATAGGTGCGGCGAGGCGGCCTTCTTCGCGCGGATATACTCGTAGGTCTTCACCACCAGCCGCTTTTCGGCAGCAGATAATTTCTTACCGGCCGCCATTCGACTTGTGGTGGTTGAGCTGCGCGGTTGCATGTTGCCCATGAATATTATTAGAAGCATAGCTTTCTAATGCGGGTGGTCCCATCTAATTTGGGCAATCGGTTGCCGAGAACCATTCTGCTAAAAGTAGAGGCTAATAAATTACCATTTCCGTCCGAGGTTCAGTGGCCGGGATAATACCGGTAACTGCCAGTCAGCGTAAAAACGTCGTAAAACGGGCGTGCACAATAAAAAAGGCGTAATGATAAAAGACGATGCGCATAGCTGTCTTATTAACCAATCAACTCTCTCCAAATATTGATATCTTCGTAAATTATTGTAATTCATTGCTTTTGCAAATCTTGAAAACAGAAAGGGCTCGCTACCGGACAGCTGTTTCTTCAACGTTAGGTGGCATTTGCATTCTGTCCGTCGGTGTACGTAGCCCATAGAGGCCACAGACATGAGCATGACATAATAGGCACCGTGTGACGGAGCGTCAACATTGACCGAACTCATTTGCTGTACTGATAGCTTCACAGTGTGGCGTACCGACCATTTTCCGGTCACGGAAGTAGGGTGTTGGCTGGTCCCGGAAGAAGATGGCGATCAGCGCAGTCGACGTGATTCCCCAGCCAAGTATCATCACACTGCGTAGACGCAAACGACTTGGCAGTGGGGAGCACTGGGTAAACAACACGAAAAGCGGTTTGAGCGCCCACGGAAGTCCCAATAACGTGTGTGCTATGACGTTGCGCGCTTGAAAGAAAGTTGCGAAGTGAGTTTATTAGCAGTTAGACAGTTTGATCCTAGCCTTACTTGCCTTACAAGGGGCGTGCCCTGTGGCAGTGCCCTCTTTCCTCGCTGCACCAACCATTGGTGAGATTACGTGGGCCGCTTGTTGATGCGGCACACTGTTTACGCGGTCGTAGTGATTATGTGGCCCTTGCGTGTCGGTAGCTGTTGCTTGGGTGCCGGCAGTGCGTCGTCGGCGGCGATGTCTTCGTCGTCGTCGTGGTCTTCGTCGTCTGGACCAATACTCCACACTGCCCGCCAAGACGACAAGACATCTTCAGAGTCCCCAAAATCCTTAAGGAGTTCTTGCAGTTCGTGTTCCGTCGCATACTACGACACCAGCGCCGGGACGTCACGCTTGATAGAATGGGCGGGTTCCCACGAGTTCTCGGCATCCTGCAGGCCACGCCACACCACGAGTAACTCCAGCTCCCCAGACGAAGCGTTGAAACGGTGCGATACGATGCCACGGACTTCGAGGATAATGCCTTGCAGGGACACGTGTTCACGGATCTCTGCGGTCTCGTCGAGATCCGCGTCGTGGTAGAACTTCAGACGTGATCCATGCACATCATATTCGATCCCAGTGAGTAGATGACGGATGAGGAACGAGTGAGGGAGGGCCTTAGCCACCTGGAATTGCCCAACCCAGCGTACGAGTAGCTTGTTGCCTTGCAGCCGCTTGTCCACACGCGACCAAAGAACGTAGTCCCCTCCGAAAAGTTGCACATGGTTCCTTTGGAGCGTGCCATCGCGGTCGCACGCTGTTGTTCTCGGCGGTCGCGAACAGTGCGGTGCAACCCGTGCAGACTCCGGCGGAGTTCGTCGACAGCTTCCCGTAGTTCATCCTTGTCCATCGGCAGGTCGCGCAACACGCGCTCAGCGGGTGCAGCCACCACGTCGAGAGCCGAAGCAGCGGGTAGTCCTGTGAAGAGCTCCACAGGGGCACAGTTTCCCAGCGAAAACACCGGCGTATGGTTTAAACTCGCCTGGATAATGGGCAAGAGGTACACCCAGTTGCGGGTGTCGAGTCTGCTCTCCAGCAGCATGACTCGCAGCACTTGTAGTATGTCACGGTTGACACGTTCCACAGTGCCGTTAATCCAGGGCGTGTAGACGGGCGCGAACTTGTGACTAGCACCAAGCCGCTCAGCGAGCAACTCCACGACTTCATTCTTGAAGTGAGAGCCATTGTCGGACATCGGCTCCAAAACGTTTGTTCCAGTCGAGAATGGCGGCGACAGCAGTCGGGCTGTCCGCTGCGTCGGCTGCCACGAGCTCACAGTAATGAGTGAGCTCGTCCTTGAGAACCTACACGTACATAGTGGCGCCGTAACTTTCGCCGAGGTACAAGTAGTCCAGATGCAGACTCTCGTTACGCTGTGCCACCGGTCGATCGACTGTCCAGTCCCGTCGAATCACAAGGCCACCCTTGACGTGTTTACACAGAAGGCACTGGTTCATGAATCGAGTGACGACGGTTTGATGGACGTTCACCAGAACGAACCTGCGCTCCAAAAGCTCCACCATCACGTTCACACCTCTGTGCCCTTGAGGACCGCAATGAGCCACTACAAAGAGGCGCTTCAACAACGCCTTCGCTTGGGACGTTAGCCAAAGCTTACCATTAAGCTGGATCCCATCACTAGTCGCCACTGCATCGTCGGGAGCATCGGCCTGATGTTGAAGTTGAACGCGGGCAACCTCGGACCTAGTAGGCCACGAGAATGCATCGTCCTGCAGAGGTCGTAATTCGGACAGTGTCTGCGAGGACCTCGTGGTCACCCGTTTGACGGCAAGAGGCTCCGCTGTTTCAGGAGGGGCCGGCTGACCCCAGCGCGAAATGATGTCCGCCCACAGATTGATCTCGCCGGCAATATGGTGGATAACGTAGCGGCAACCCACCAGTTTCAGCGCCCAGCGTTGAAGCTTGCCCTTCACATGCTGCTTCACTCCTCTATCCGGCGAGAAAATCTGGATGAGGTTGGAGTGGTCGCAGTACACGTGGAAACCTTTATCTCTCACGAGCACGTAGTCGTAGTCGAGATCTCCACAGGCCTTCACGATCGGGTAGCCCTCCTTCTCGACGATGGACCAATTCTTTTGTGCGTTCTTGAACAACCCCTCCCCCACGGCAGATCAGCAGTTCATGATGTTGCTCCTCCACCGAAACGCCATCCTGCCAGTTCCTGACTTGGGTCAGCACCAGTGCATACCCCGTGAGCGAGGCGTCCGAGAACATGCACACTGTCGCGCCTTTATCTGGAAACGCCAGCTTGCACGAGCGCTCCACCATCTCGAGGGTATTCCGGAAAGCCCCAGCTTCAGCTTCACTCCATTCGAGAATGGCACCACTGAGCTGTGCTTTGCGGCGTCCACGAGACTGCATCACCCGCTCCAGCTTCCCTGCAGTGGTGCAGTGGTGCGAGCGTAGTCCACCATCGAGTCTCTCAACCAGTTGAGTGCGCACAGGAAATGCTGAAGCGCGGCACCTGTCGGTGGTAGTGGCATCTGCTCCAACGCGGCCAACCGCTCGGGATCATGCTCGACACCCTCACCGTCGATCACCTTGCCGCACCACTTGACACGCCGGGCAAAAAGCTTGCACTTGCGAGCATTCAGCTTCAACTTGCGCTGCCGTAAGATAGCGAAAAACTTGCCCAGATTCTCTAGATATTCCCCGGTCGTACGTGCGTAGAGCAGCACGTCGTCAATCCACACCAGCACACTGCGAAACAACAAGTCTTTTAGCACTTCGTTCATCTGCGCTTGGAAATGCACCGCTGAATCGCTCGCACCTTGTGGCACCCGTGTTGGCGTGAAAACGCCGTCCTCGGTGACGAAACTGAAGATCTCTCGGCTGTTCGGGTGGAGAGGCATCAGCCAGAAACCCTTGTGGAAGTCGAAAGCCCCAAAACCATAGGACCCTCGCACGGATTCCGTCACCACAGCAAGATTTGGGAGACTCCGGCCAGCGGCACCTTGAGCCTGTTCACGGGCCGGTAGTCGATGGTGATCCGGAACTCATCGGTCCCTCGCTTGGCTACGGGTAGCGCCGGGCATGCCCAGCGGCTCTGTGTGTTGCTTTCCACGAGGCCTGCACCTTCGAGCTCTCTCACGTACTCCCGCAGGAATTGACGTTGAGCTTCGGGATAGCGACGGACACCACTGCGGTAAGGCTGTGCACCATCTTCTAGGCGCACTTCGAGTGGCTGAACGTCTGCCGCCTCATCTCGGCCAAGGCGAACTCGGAACACATCTGAGTTGTCCAATACCAGTCGCCTCAGGTCATTGGTCATAGTTGGTTCAAAGCCAGCGTCCACGGCCTCATCAACGAGCCCGTGCAGCAGCACGTCTACCTCATCGTCGTCATTAGCTCCACACAGGTCCACGTGATCACTCGGGATGTCGTCGGCCTCAGCCTCATCGGCATCGAGGTGTTGTTGAGCCAGCTGCTCAAAAACGCCGTCGAGATCGACCCCGATCGATTGCAGGGTCGACTTACCCAGAAGCAGCTCTTCTTCAGGTGCTTCAAGCACCAGACACTCGATGTTGCTCAAGTGCAATGGTCCCGCAGCAGTCACAATCTGTAGATCGACATGGACCTTCTCGTGACATAGCATCGCGTTTCCACCAGCAGCAACAACTTTTAGTGGTGGATTAACAGTCGTCGTTGGCAGATCCGGCACCAACTCCATCAGCTCGGCCATCACCGGGCGGCCGATGATGTTGACGTCCGAGCCCGTGTCAGGGCAGAAAGGAACATCCAGCACTCCGTTGATCACAGCGCTGCGAAAGGCAGGTCCATCATCAGTAGTGACCCTCTTTACCCGTTCCTGCTGCCGGCTGCGCGTCTCACGCAGCATCTTCTCGACGTTGGCCTTCTGCTCTACAGTAGCCATTGGACAGTCCCGAGCCCAATGGGGGCCCTTGCACACCATACACCCGTCGCGTGGAGGCTTACGGGGCCAGATGCACCTCGGCCGCCACCATGGGCAGTCGCTGACTTGGACTGCGGTTTTGCAGGCCGACTGTGCACCTTGCTAGTCGGACCGCTGTCCTCCTTCAGACGCAAAGCCGAGTTCTGTTTCATCTCGCTCTGCATCACGTGGTACTGCTGCTGACGAGTCGCTCGTTCGATCATCAAGTCATGCAGCACGAGGTCGTTCACCTTCGCTTCACGGTGGGTCAACTCGACCAACCGCGTCAGATCGACCTTCAGCATCTCGGGAGTCACATGCTTGAGAAGCAGCTTGCATCTCATTTTCATTTTCTGTCTACCCCCTTCTCCAACGGCCGGCCCACGACCTAACATTCCCGTCAGACCGTTGTCTTCGACCAGCCTCTCGAAACTTATGAAGTACTTCGCGATCCGGGCTTCGACGTCGACCTCTTCCAGGTCCATCTTCAACTCAGTAAAAGCCGAGACACGTCGGGGACTCGGTCGTTGACCATGCCGCCGACCTTCCGCTTCATCTCCGCGAGAAGCATAGCGTCCGTCACATTCTCGATCTCTTGCTTGAGAATGTAGTGAGCAACATGCTCTAGCACCCGGGGTTTCAACGACGTCCGGATACTCCTGACCATGGTTTCCGGGGCTTCGCCCGTGGTCGATCATCGCTCTGCGATCTTGGTCTCATACTGCCTGCGCTCACGAATGAACGTGGTGATAGCAGCTTGGCTCCACACCGGCAGCTCCGGCGAGGCCACCACCTCGAAGATCGGCTGGGGCACGGACATCCTGACGTCACCTTCGGCGTCGTAGTCGTAGTCCACCATGCCTGGCATAGTGATGCTTGTTCTTGTCGTCAAAGAATTCTTTATGACGTTGCGCGCTTGAAAGAAAGTCGCGAAGTGAGTTTATTAGCAGTTAGACAGTTTGTTCCTAGCCTTACTTGCCTTACAAGGGGTGTGCCCTGCGGCAGCGCCCTCTTTCCTCGCTGCACCAACCATTGGTGAGATTACGTGGGTCGCTTGTTGATGCGGCACACTGCTTACGCGGTCGTAGTGATTATGTGGCCCTTGCGTGTCGGTAGCTGTTGCTTGGGTGCCGGCAGTGCGTCGTCGGCGGCGATGTCTTCGTCGGCGTCGTGGTCTTCGTCGTCTGGACCAATACTCCACATGTGCCGAGAGTGACTGCGTGCCTTCCATATTGAGATTGCACGTGAGGAAGGGGTAGACACACAGCGGCAGGACGGTGCTAACGATACCGACCACAATGCTATGCAAGGCAAGTCCGCACAACCTTCGGTCCCAAATGCTCACGTCGGGTGGGGCTTCTTGTCTCTTTGACTTTTCCAAGTCGCTCCGGCTACGCAGTTCTGGATGAAAGGGTGAACCTAGCACAGTGAACGCGCTTTCAGGGGTGATCTTGGCTTGCTCTGGGGGTGTTTGTTTCTGCTGTTCTGGATAACTGCTCGTATGTTCGCGCTGCGAGAGGCTCCATCGCGATAGTCTCTCCATAAGGTCTCTCCTAGACGGATCAACGAAGGTGCTCATGACTTCGTGACTTCAGTGCTTGGTCACTACTTAAAGTATTAAGTTTGCTGCTGACAACCTATGTAGCCTTGTGCCGGTGATTGTAAACTGGGAGAGTTGCTAGGCCCCATGCCACGAGAACGGCGCTTTCGAAGGTAGTCCACATATCTCTCCAGATGGGGAGAGGAAAATGTGCCACACGAGGATTCGGACCCTGCTACCGGTACTTTAGAGCATCTCCAACGCGGGTCTCATAAGAGCATCTCCACCGCGACCCTCAACCCCTCAACTGCTGATAAGCCAGCAAATTGCTGATAAATTGCGGGTGTCGCTTTCCAGCGCGACCCTCAAACTAGGATGACAGCAAATAAATTTCCGGATTGACAGCAAACAGGTCGGATTTGCTGCCACATTTAATGTAGGCAGCAAAAAGGGTGTGTCCAATCATCATTGTCGCTTATTTAATTTTTGTATAGGAACTAGGGCTATTCGACTGGACAAGCCGCCCTCTCCCCTTTTGAGATCTTCTCGCACTCTCATCTCAACAATGCCGACCCCCAATGATGCTGGAAAACATCGCGCGGACCGAACTGGGATCATTCAGAAGACAAGGCTCTCGCCAAATCGTGGTTGGTGGTGTCGTGCGACGGCATCGTGCGCACCGACCAGCGCGCCGACCTGTTCTGGGAGCACGTGGCATCGAAGTACAATGGGATACGGCCTCGTCGCAATGCCCGATATGAGCGCACCCAAAACTCCGTGATGAAGCGCTGGCAGCTTCTACGACTCGCTGTGGGAAAGTTTTGCGGGTGCATCGCTGCAATCGACCAGCTCAATGAAAGCGGAAAGAATGAAGATGGTCGTGTGGAGGACGCCATGCGCATGTACGAGCAGCTGTATGACGACAGCTTCGACTATCTGGAGGCTTGGCGAGAGCTTCGTAACGAGCCTAAGTGGAGGCAGCTGCCCCCTGCCAGCAATACCAAAACGAGCAGGAAACGCGCTTCCAACCAAGTCGCCACCGCGTACGTTGCATCAAATGTTACGGCGGAATCAGAGACGGCAGCATCAACGCCAACGTCAACAGAGAACGGTCAAAGACCCAAAGGGGTCAAGAGTTTGAAAGCGGCACGTTCATTGGAACAAAGCAGCAATCGGATGGCAGATGCGGCCGTGGTAATGGCTAAAGCCACGATGTACAAAGCTGAGTTGGAGGATGTGCGCATCTCGTTAATGAGAGAGCGCGAGCAAAACCGCGTGATTTTCGCCCCGTTGGAAGGCTTGGACGAGTTGTCCATGAGAATCCTTCGTTTGAAAAAGCAGAGGATTATGGACGAGATGGAGCAGCTACAGCAGCAGCCTGCACGAGAGGACGGCCACGCAGTTGTTGGAGATGGCGAACATGAAGCCTGTCGACGACGAAAACAATCCAGGGAAATCAATACTTCAAGTTCAGGTACGACATCATTGCTATACAAATTAGTTGCTCGCTCGTTCGCGAACTACTACATGTTTTTTTGCCCTTCAGCGCCCACAAGTGATCAATGGGGGCCTTTTTCAAAGTTTTATGGGAGAAAGCCGACTGAAGTTCGAGTCGTCTTGTGATAAATTCCCCACATCCATTTCCTCGTCTCTCGTACGTATGCCGCCGTGTCGAGCCCGTGAGGTACTTGCAATACCAGTGACAACGTCATCAAAATGCTCCAAGTCGGTCTCCTCCCACTCATCCTCTATGATCATGTTGTGCATGATACCACAAGCCTTAATAAACGATAGCATATCTTCGGCATACCAAATATGACTTGGCATTTTCAAAATGCGAAAGTGAGACTGTAGGACTCCGAAAGCTCGCTCGACATCTTTCCGGGCAGACTCTTGCTCTTTAGCAAAATGTTTATCTTTTGTCGATCCAGGACGCCATATGGTCGGGATGAAACACGCGTAGTCAGGGTAAATTCCGTCGACAAGATAGTATAGCTGCTGAAATTCCTTTCCACCAGCCTCGTATGAAAACGCGTCATAAATCTCGCTGCTAATGACATGCTGACTGATGAGAGGGGAGCACTGCACAATGTTAATGTCTTAGGGAAAGCACAGCAAACAATTCGTTAATACTAAGTCGGTTTATATCAATTCACATGACGTACCGTTGTTTGAGCCTGCACAACCAAAGAAGAAATGCCAGATCCATAAACGGCGGTCGGCTACCACTTCTAGTACAACAGAAGGTTTTTCATCCTTACCGGTAAGCTGTCCCTTAAGTGCTGTAGGACATAACTCCCACTGCCAGTGCATGCAGTCGAGAGAACCAATGCAGCCAGGGAACCCTCGACTGGATGAGAGCTTGAGCTGTCGGTCAATATCCTCGTGAGACGGGGTGCGCAAGTACTCTTCCTCGAAAACATCAATCACGGCCCGGCAAAACTTCTTTGTGTAAGCTAAAATTGTACTTTCAGCACAGCCCATTTTGTCATCCAATGAATCCGCGCTACAGCCGTACACGAGCATTCGAAGAGCAGCACAGCACTTTTGGAGTGGAGACAGGCCCTGTGCGTTGGGGCCAATCCCTTTTTGAGACCGGAAATTTTATTTTTATTTTGCGATTTGAGATCCAAATAGAACCTCCGCGTTGGAGATGCTCTTACACGCGAATAGAACTCCAGATCCGGATAGGGGTCTAAGTCTGGGTCTCGGCGCCTCCAACCAAGGTTCCAGTCAGCGCTGATTACGGAGCTCAAAACTTACGGGAACGCCGGCAAAACGTACGCTTGTGCTCTTTGGATAGGACCAGACATGAGTGCTGAGCAATTCCAGGCTCCAGGGCCCTTTTAAATTTAAGTCGAGACCGCCTTTCATGAACAACTTGCTTCCCCGACCTTCGTGCAGCTGCAACCGCGAGCTTGTTTAGTCATGCTGCGTTTGGTTGATCACGTACCATGCAGCAGTCCCGACGCTCACGTAACTTGATTGGATTTTGACTATTGCGGGTCTTGAGTAATCAGGGCCCGTCTCAAATCGTTCCAGGGCTCTGGTTGCAGACACAACACCTTTCCCTGACAAGTCTGAGACCACCAAGACTCATGACCACATAAGATGTCGGCCCAAATTCCGAGAGTACGTGCACTGACACAGCGAATAGTAGACTCACACTCAGCAGTACTCACCACGAACCACCGATGTGCCGCAACGAGCCCTAGTTTTGTTGGGCAGAACGTTCAACGACAGCGGTGGTATGAGCTGCATCATGCCGCGATGAATAAATGCTGCTTCTCATGGACGTCGTGTCCATCATAATGCCACGTAAAATCACAGCGAGATCAAGCGAGCCCGTCAAAAACGACACACTCGTTAGTTTACGAGTCGACTCATTTTCTCATTCGAAAAATCCCCACTCGCACCGTGCAGATACCCGAGATACCCTGAATGCCTTGGAACCCTTAGCGGTGGTACAACAATAATGTTGACCAGCGCTCTTCGGATCGCCTCGATCTTGATATGGCCTCCCTTCATCCGCTATTAAAGACGTCACTCGGTTTTGCGATTGGTTCACTTGGGCTAGAAGAGCGGCTGCAAGCGCCTCGTGCTTCGTGTGCTTGCAGGTTGAGTGTCATCGGAGGACCGCTCTAGCTTCGCGTACTCTCCAATTAGATATCGCGCATTCTCTTGTGCCATGTCCAGCATACCAGCATCCATGAACTCAGTGTAGTGATGCATGTGAGCCTTGCGTCTGTAGAGTCTGTCAAAACGTGCGTTCAGACGCTCGAACGTGTCCTGAATGCAGCAATTGTTCGACAGACACAGCAGTGACGACTTCTGCCCCACAGGCGGCACCGAGCACACGCCCACCTTAAACCCTTCTTGGTTCCAGTGGATCATACGGACCTCCGACTGCAGACGCTGGATATTTGCATTGATGTTCGAGACTTCGACGTTTCCTCGCATCAACAGCCCGCACGCCAAGTACACGCTAGCACGAGGATTCGCCTTGATCAACTGGTGGTCCCTGCCGTCGTCAAACATTTGGTATGAGCTTCTCATTGCTATAGCACAAATCGTTTTCCAAACTTACTTTTGAAAGGCCTCGGAGAACATTTGGTTCAGACGTCGAGGCTGCTGTCTCGGGTCCGAGGTGGCGAACACAGGACTCATACTCGAGAGCAGGAAGTGAAGCTTGGGGAACGGCACCAGGTTGGTCGTGATCTCGTTCAGATCCACATTCAACGATCCTTCGAACCGCATCGAGCTGGTCAAGTTGGTCAGCAACCGCGCCACAATGTTGTTCATCTCCCCAAACGCACTGTCCTTGGCCGATTTCTTCTGTGCACCAGCAGGACAAGCCGCGCTCTTCTTCTTCTCCACTTTCTTCGTCGGTCCTTTGCCGCTCTTGTACAAATGCTCCAGCTCCCTCAAGTCCACACTATCCGTCAGCCTCGAGCCACCCACCACACGCGTGCAGCCATTTTCCAAGCTGCCAACCGCTGAGGTCGTTCCTTTGTCGATCTTGGCGCACAAATCCATCAGCGCTTCGTTCTCAATTGGCAGCACACAGTCTGCGTGTTCTGTGAGCTCTCTCAGTGCCAGCATGGAATTGTATGGGGACGTGATCACATCGTCGTCTTCAGACGGGAAAACGACCGTCGCGAACCGGTAGACGTCTGGGTACTGGTCTTCCAGGAGGCCCAGAATGTAGGTCCCCAGTCCGGAGCCTGTTCCTCCGCCCATGGAGTGCATCACAAAGAATGATTGTAACGAGTCACACAGCTCCACGGCTCGGTGCAGCTTGTTCTCCAGCTGCTCTTTGTACTTGGGGCCGTAGACGCAATGGCCGTGGGCCCAGTTGTTGCCCGAGCCAGAGACGTCTGTGAGCAGCTGCTGCTGGTCGAAGAGTCCACCCAGAGGCCCACTCATGGTCTCCGCTACTGGCCCTTGCTCCATATCCACCAGAATGGCTCGCGCTTTGAGGGACTGGACGGCCGAGAGCCCGTTGTTGAAGGGCACGGCCGCGGAGTACCGAGCGTCCACGTTGCGGAAAAAGCTGCTCATGCTCTCGTCGAACAGTCCGTTCTTGGAGTACTGCGCGTGCTCTTCCAGCGCCAACTGCCAGAACTGACGCCCGATCTGGTTGCCGCATTGCCCCACTTGGAGAGTGATGAGCTCGCGCGGCATGAGGACTTGCGGTTGTGGTTTGTACAAATAATTTAGTAGTCATATGAATCATATGATATGATGCATAAATGACTACCAAATAAATGATGTTCCTTTTATTACGTATTACTTCGTATAGTAAATCGCACATCCTCCATGGCCGACACGCTCTTAACTGAACGCTCGCGGTGCCCACCGCGTCGAGCTGCGGCAACTTGCGCACAATGGCGTTCTTCTTGGTCATTTTGCGCGTGTTCCAGAGCCGGGCACGTGGTGATCACAGCCGGAAGACCTTCAGGGATAGCTGCAACTGCCAGAGCCACCGCGATCTTAAACCGGAAGATGCAGCCCTTGAACACCTAGCCGTAGATCGGGTCGAAAAGTTCTTGTAGTTGATGGCCCACGCAACGATGCAAATAATAGCAATGACCTTCGACAGCAGCTCGCCGAACTCGTCCAGCTCTTCGCAAGCGGCGTGTCCTCCTCGTCCTTGGAGGCCTCCTGCACCGACTGCTGGATCTTGCCGATCTCCGTCTTCATGCCGGTATCGGTCACTACGCCGCAGCCCAGCCCAGCCCATTCATCACCGTTGCAGCGAACAACATGTTGGTCTTGGCCTGAATGATGTTTTCCGTGTCCTTAGGGAGCGCGTCGATATCCTTGTTCACCGACGTGGATTCGCCTGTCATCTGCTGCTCCGCGCGAATCGCCATCGTCTTCAGGCTCAGAAGCCTCAGATCCGCGGGCACTTTGTCGCCTACGCGGATCTCCACCACGTCACCGGGTACGAGTTCCCGAGCAGGAGCGTCGCCATCTCCCTTCGCGGTTTCCGACGCGACTTAATTAATCTCTTAACTCCATGGCGACCCCGCTTGTGCATATTAAACTGATGAAAATGAGGACTGTATCCTGAATGAGGCGACAACTCTTTCTCGTCACGCTATCGTTCATGAGTCGTTCCTGTTGTCCTTCAGTTGAATTCAGCCCCGTAGAGCGAGACCGTACAACGAGATTGCATATTGCTGCTGCTGACTCAACCAACTCATTAGCATTGCCGTCTCGCTACATAGATTGGTTTTCGTTTACACAAGGTGTGACAAAATGGGAGACAAACCATGAGCCAAAAGTAATGAGCCTTATCCATCTTGCCTTATCGCCAGATGCCTTACCGCAAGACGGATAAGGCTCAATACTTTGGCGCTCATCGTTGGCGTCGTAGCAGTTCCGGCTGATGAAATCGTTGATATTGTTATCACCTAAAAAAATTCACGATCATCACGTTACTTCACGCTGAGCACGGTTTGCCCATTTCCACTCCACTTCACCACCATTTGACATGCGAGCTTATTCACTGACACCTTACACAAACCTCTGTTTTGGTAGTGCCCTCGTATATGCATGGGCCTCTAGAGATGACGTGGTCAGTGACGGCGATGGGCACCGTCGGAAGCTCAAATCGTGACGATCCAGCAACCTTGTGGGGGCTTATGAGGATGCACGGGGCTTATGAGGATGCACGCAGTGCATGTACATTTCTTGGTCACCCCGGCATGAGGGTCGGACCTACTTCGTGCATAGAAAACCATTTTTTGCAAGCTCAATTCCGCCAGTACATGTACATACCGCGTGATGAGGAACCTCGTGTGAGGTCGACTCGAGCCTCCGTGCTTCTTGGGCGGCCCACCCGACTTCGCAACTTGTTGATCGTTCTCACTTGCGTTTACGGCTCTGCGTTCGGAGACTCTGGATTCGGCGCTGTGGGAAATTTTGGCCGGCGGTCCGAAGGCAAGTCTTCGTGGATGCAACTCAAGGCAAGAGGTCTGTCTTTGCATGTGACCAGACCGACTTGAGGCAGCTCGAACTGCAATTTGGCAGGGTACAGTAAACCGCCGCACGCTCGGACTGGGGAGACGATTCAAGTGATGTCGTCTGCAATGCGGTGAGGCCTGAAGTCCTCTCTGCGGTGGCGCTGGGGCCGTCTCGGAATCTGGTAAACACTTCGGAGAGGATTCAACTGCAACGGTAAAGTGGATCGTGAGATTTGGCAGCAAACGCGCTCGACCATGCTGGCGCGTCACGGACCTGCAGGGGCCATCAGAGATAGCAGGCAGAATGTTCGTCCGCTGCCAGAGCTGCTTGAACGGCCTGTTTGAAGTTGCCGCGTGGCACGTTGCAGTGGCGCTCGATCCGCGACACGTTTTCGCTCTGGTTTAACGCGATTCCGCTTGGCACATCCAAACATCAGCGGAGCCGTCTCGACATCAGCCTTGCTTACGGTCGTGCGCTCTCTTGGTGTTGTAGGACCGATAGACGAGCCTTTCGACAGCTGAATTCTGGTGCACGACCTCCGTTCTGGTGCGAGTCAACTTGAAGTCGAGGAAAAGAGCAGGACAAACGGAGCCTTACTTCGATTTGTCTGCTTGTAGTTCAAGCCCGCCCGGTTGTCGTTGTTGCAGTTTGGCCAGGTGCTTATGCCGGCGGTGTCCAGCCGTGTGTGAAAGCGCGGGCCTTCGGTTGGCGTGGTTGAAGTGCTTGTTTGCCCTACATATGACGTGTCCGCCTAGGATCGATCGCGACGCTCCTGTGAACGCGTTGCACAACAAGGCAGCGTTAGCGAATATGGCAATGAATGGTATATCATAGGTGTCAAGCACGAAGTCTACATGTACTAGCAATATACGGGGAAATACTCAATATACGGGGAAGCACTCAGACGTTCTTGGTGAGCTCAAACTCGATCACCTCGTCCAGCACGCTCATGCTGCAGCGTGTGATGTCCCCCACCGCAGCCTCCACCATGTGTTCCGCACTGGTGGCCATATCCCGAGGCCTCAGTGGCATAAAGAACTGTGCGGGTGGCTCGCAAGCCATTTGGAAGGCTGACAGCTCGTCGTGGAACGACGACAGCGCCACTGAGTCGGGCGAGAAAGGAACCGGCGCCGGCTCGAGCTTGGGCATCGGTTCGGCAATGTGCGGCGCCATTTGCGGCGAGTGAAACTGCGGCTGCTGCTGGCCGAAGTGGAAGGACGGGCGCACGAGCTCCGGGTGGCGGTTCTTGGTGTGGCGCGTGAGGTTCCCGGCCGTGCTGAAGGTTTTGGTGCACCCAGCCACGCGACACACGTGCGTCCGGCGGCCCGTGTGGATCTTGATGTGGTGCTCGAGCTTCTCCTGGCTGGGGAACGAGCGTTTGCATCCGTTGATGTCGCACTCGAAGGGCTTGAGCGACGCGTGCAGCCGTTTGTGGCGAGCCAAGTTGCCCGATGTGCTGAAGCGCCGACTGCACTCGGCCAGCGGACACGTGTACGGCTTCTCGCCCGAGTGCGTCTTCTTGTGCTCACTCAGCGTGAACTTGCGGTTGAAGCGCCGGCCGCAGCCTGGCTCCTCGCACATGAACGGCCGGTCCTTGGGCGTCTGCGCGGGAGGAGCTCCGAAGACCAGGCGGCTGCTGTCCGCGGGCGTCAGTGGCTGGGCGAGTAGCGACATCATCTTGAGCTTTGTCTGTCGGTGGAGGGCAGTTGACTCACTTGCTGCCTACGCGGTCAATCGAGAAGTGATCCGATCCGTGGCCTGATGTGGCAGAACTGACAGCCGCGATTGTGCTCATCCCCCAGTCCGAGATGGGACATTGTGATGTGGGGACCATTTCCGAGAGCAGTGGCCCGGCCACGCCGCCCAACGCGCAGGGCAGGTGAAGGTGAAGGCGAGCACCGAACCGGATGTCGCCGTCACGCTGGAGGCGAAGGCGCGGAGGCCATCGCCGAGAACGCCGGCATCCTGAAGCGCGAAGGTGTCCGAACCGACTATTGCTGGGACCGTGGGAGGCGCATCCCCGAGGGTCGAGGCCAAATCCGAGCGGAGCCACGCGAGACGCGGATGACCGATTTGGCGCTGGAAGCGATGGCGACGACGACGGCCTTGGTGGCGGTCGCGCTGCTGCTAACTGGCGACGTTGAACATGTTCTACATACCGGTACTGTAGTTGCCGTTATAATAAACGTGCAAGCCTTTGGCAGCTCGACTGGAGACCACCAGATGGTCATCATCATGGTCATTGCGAGCGTCCTGCAGCCCGAACTTGGCTCCAGTGTCCAGGCTTGCGACCAACAGATCTTTGCCAGCGTACCTGCATGAGCTGGCCACCGCGGTGGTGGCTTCCAGCGGCGCCGACCCCGTCAAGTCCCGTTCGTTCGCATCGTGGCTGCACAAAGACTAGTCGAGGTTACGAGCGAGGGTACGGACCGGGCGACGTGTATCGCCCGCAGCGCGGCAAGTGCTCGTGACGCGCTCTGCCCTTTGCTGCATTGCTCCCGAGATCCGGACCTGCGCGGAGTACATGTACCGGTAGCGGAGGAGGAGGAATCGTCGCCGCGGGTGGAGCGAGCGCTCTTGCCCGTTGTTGTTGGACGGTCTCCTCAACTTGAAGACTCAAGTCCGCCAGCCTGGTCACATGCGGGCAAGCTTTCGATGTGCTGCACGGTGCTGAGCTCCATCCTGCGTTCGTCTGCAGCGTTCGTCCACAGTGACGAGTGAGCAGCGGAACACGGCGGCATCAACAACGTTCACGACTTATTTTACTGTGTACTCTCCAAGAAGTCTGCGAGTCCAGACAGCGGCGCCGCCCGAGCACGGACTTGTACGTCTTCAAAGCAAGACATTCCCAGCTTGCTCGCTGCCGTGTGCTTCGTGTAAGTCGTGCGTGCGTGCTCGTGTGTTTGGCTAAGAGTGAACACTGCAGGAGGGACAACGTGCAGCTTGGCGATAACAACATGGCTACACTGTAGCCATGTTCGTGTACTTAGTAGCGCTACATCTGTACACGTGATGCTGCATCCACAGTTCAATATGTGTAGGTTTGGTGTGGCACAAGTGTGTGTATCATTTTCTGACTGCCTTCATGGGGTAGAACTCATGCGCTGCTGCTGGCTGCGGCCCTGCTGAGCGTCGCGCTCCTCTCTTCCGCCGACGACGCTGTGCTGCCAGTGACGCCCGCCGTCCGCGGCCAGAAGCACCACGATCCAGAACCAGCCAATCCCAACGTGCAGCACGGCGGCCACGACCACGATCACGACCATGACGACGACCACCACCATGATCACGAGGCTATCGCCAAACCCAGTCAGCCCGGCAGATTCTCTCCGACTATTTGGGGCCAAGCGCTGTTCGCCACGGCTTTGGTGGGCGCTGCGCCTGTGCTGGTGCTGCTTGTGGTGCCGCTGGGAGTTGGTAACCAGGAGAAGCAGCAGCCGCTACTGCGCGTGTTCCTGAGTTTCGCGGCCGGAGGACTTTTGGGCGACGCGCTGCTGCATCTGCTGCCTCACTCGCTGCCCCAGGGGCGGGCCTCACCCACGACCATGACCATGAGGGCCATGAGGGCCATTCCCACTCCATGGCCGACCTGTACGTGTGGCTCTGGACGCTCGCCGGCATGCTGGCCTTCCTCATGCTGGAGAAGTTCGTGCGGGCGCAAACTGGGGAGGTCATGGCCATTCTCATGGACACTCCCACTCGTCAGCATCGGTGCAGGACGACGGAGCATATTCTGTGGGTGGCAAGGCGACAACGGCGAGGAAGCGCGCGATGTACAAGGAGGGCAAGGACCACACAGAAGCACCCACTGATGAGCCACTAACCCCTCTGGAGCCAGAGAAGAAGATCATTGCTGCTGCAGGCTACCTGAACCTGGCAGCTGACTTTTCGCACAACTTCACGGACGGATTGGCGATTGGTGCCACGTTCCTGCGCGGCACGGGCTGGACGACGACTGTGGCGATGCTGCTGCATGAGCTGCCCCACGAAATCGGAGACTTCGCTATCCTCATCCAGTCGGGCTTCACGCGTCGCGAGGCTATGCTGACGCAGCTGCTGACGGCCGTTGGAGCCATGATCGGCACGGTCATCGGCCTGCTGATGGAAGGCGCTGGGGACTCGAGCTCGGTGTGGATCTCCCCTTTCACTGCTGGTGGATTCATCTACATTGCGTGCACCAGCGTTATGCCGGAGCTACTGGAAGACTGCTCTCTCGGTCAGTCTCTCAAAGAGGCTGCCGCTATGTGTGCTGGTATCGGGCTAATGGCTCTCATCGCACTGAGCGAGTAGAAAGAGAGAAGAGGTGTTGCTTACCACGTTAGAGCTAATGAAGACGAGCTTAGCTTAAACTAAAGTGCCAATGCTGTGTTTGTTTTGCTTTTATCGTTATTGGCGGCGTTGCTCGATATACATATGCATGACAAGCAGTTCAACGCGAATGCTGTCTCGCTCGCACCTCTGTTCAGCTTCCACGGCTTTCACCACAGTTACGACTACTTCTCGGCTGATTTCGTAATGCACATCCTCGTTCGCCTTCGTCTAGCACACTCGCGCGCTCAACATTACTTCGCTTCATCCTCTTCTTTCTTCTCATCAGCGTCCGTGGGGCTGTAGCCGCTCGCAGTCGGATTGTAGCCCTCAGTCGGGTTGTACTCCGGCGAGGCTGGACTATAGCTAGGCGACGTCGGGCTGTACGCCGGAGACGTCGGCGAGTAAGCAGGAGACGTCGGGCTGTAAGCTGGAGATGTCGGGGAATACGCTGGAGACGTGGGCGAATATGCGGGCGATGTCGGCGAATACGCAGGCGACGTCGGTGAATATGCCGGTGATGTCGGGCTGTAAGCCGGAGACGTCGGCGAATACGCGGGCGTATAGGCCGGGGAAGTGGGGCTGTAGGCCGGGCTCGTCGGACTGTAAGCTGGAGACGTAGGGCTGTACGCGGGGGATGTCGGCGAGTACGCAGGCGACGTCGGGCTGTACGCGGGAGACGTCGGACTGTACGCCGGAGAAGTCGGCGAGTAAGCAGGAGACGTCGGGCTGTAAGCAGGAGAAGTCGGCGAATACGCTGGCGACGTTGGACTGTACGCCGGGGAAGTGGGACTGTATGCCGGTGACGTCGGTGAGTACGCCGGTGATGTCGGGCTATAAGCCGGCGACGTCGGCGAGTACGCCGGGGACGTCGGGCTGTAAGCGGGCGATGTCGGCGAGTACGCCGGTGATGTCGGACTATAAGCGGGAGAAGTCGGGCTGTAAGCCGGAGATGTTGGCGAGTAGGCCGGCGACGTCGGACTATACGCCGGTGACATCGGGCTGTACGCTGGCGACGCAGGGTTCAGCGGGGATGCCGGACTGTGCGCCGGTGACGCTGCCATGAAGCCTGGAGAGGCCGGGCTAGCCATAGGCGAGAATGCACCAGCCGCTGGCGAGAAAGAACCACCACCGGGACTGAAGGGTGATGACGCGGAAAAGCCAGGCGTTGACGCAAACGGGGTCGCCATCGGCGTGCCCGGTCCCTGGTCCGGACTTCTCCATTCGTTGTCAAGACCCTGCATCACTTGCTGGATCTCCGACGCCTCGTACTCGATAGCGTTCGCAAGCTTCTTCGCATCCAGCACCAAGTCCATAATACCCGTACCAAGAGGAGCCAGCTGACCGAGCATAACATTCTCCGACACACCCGTCAGCGGGTCTCCTTCCGAGAACATAGCAGCATCCATGAGAATTTCCACCGTCTCCTCAAACGAGCATCGGACAAGCGGGCCCGAGTCGTCACGATTAATGCCGTGACGCGTGATAGCCATCAGATGGCCACGGAACGTCATCACATCACACAAACAAGCCAAATGACGGTAGTTCACGTAAGCACCATCGAAAGAAATAACCTGTCGGATTTCGTTCAGAAGCGCGCGACGAACAGCCTCAATACCCAGCACCTGGATAATTTCGACAATGTCGTTCGAAATGGTCCGGGTGGAGTCGACTTGCGGGTAGCACATCACATCAAGCAGGTTCGTACCATCAGTATCCAGCATCCATTCGTTCATCATCTTGAAACCCACATCATCAAACCAGTGGGTCGACGGGCCCTCACGGATGTACACCTTCTTGACCCCTTCAATACCACGCAGCTTCATCTGCGTCAGCATGTTGTGCTCAACACGCTTCAGGAACGTATCATCTTCTTGTCCAACCGCAGTATCGCCCGATCGCTGTAGCTTCTCCTCCTCGTCGCTCATAATACGAATGCGCAACACCAGACGATCAGCGTTATCATCCGTGAAAATACATGACAGATCCTGGCCGTATTCAGACTCCACTTGTGCAGCGATTTCACCCATCGTCAGCTTCTTATCTGCCATCATCTTCGGGTTCAGCTCGATACGCAGGAGCCAAGGGGAACGAGCGATCGGCGTGTCTTCATCGGGCATCTCATAGTATGATGCAACAAACTCCTGGTCCTCCTCAACCACCGTGTTCATCGGGTCTGGATCGTAGTAGATGGAAGTGTTAGCAGTGACGTCAGCAAGTGTCGTGTACTCGAGTTGGGACTGGATGAACTTCGCCTTATCGGCATCATGCGCGCAATCCGGCGTCAAGAAGATTCGGAGGGACGGCGTTCGGACGTCCTTCGCAATGTTCATAATTTCTTTCAGTCGGGGCACACCAAGTGTCACATTTTTGGCGGACACACCGGCGTAGTGGAATGTGTTCAGCGTCATCTGCGTCGCCGGCTCACCAATTGATTGTGCACCCACAACACCTGCCATTTCACCAGCAGATACCAATGCACTCGTAAATTTCGACTCGATTTCACCCATCAGCCACTCAAACGCCGTCTCCGTTAGACGGTGTTCTAAGGTAACCGACTTGGATGCAAGTGTCGACCGCAACAGAATCTGGAAGAACAACGTTGCGTTTTCCTGGGCTTCAATACTCAGGCGGTCCTCACCCTGCACAACAATAATCTTCTTGCACAGTTCCTTCACTCCCTCGATAATGCGGGACGGGTGCAGGCTTGACGGTTTCCGCATGTCGATGCTAAATAACTGCTGGGCATTCTCCACCAGACGGCGGATATTCACTGGGATCTGGGCAGCGTTGTCGGACTCCTGCCCCTGACCACGACTTGCCAAAATAACGCGCAAGTTGACACGATCCTTTTGCAATTGTGCCAGCTCTTCTCGCAATATCTGCTGAGTACGCTGATTTGTCCGAATGTCCTTAATAATATCAGGCTCGAGGTAGAGCTGGTCCGGGCAGTTTGGCACGCAGCCTAGCTCTTCATCAGAGGGATCAAAGACGAATTTCTTGTCAAACTGGACCTTGTTCAGTTTGTGCGATTCGAAACGCTGTTTCTCAACCCAAACGGCATCCATACCATCTTCACCGTACAGGAATTGAATAATCTCGCCCTGCGCGTTTCGGACTGTACCATCGTAGCGCGTCATAACAGACTCCATAGCCTTCACAAGTCGGCGCTGAATGTAACCAGTTTCGGCTGTCTTCACGGCCGTATCAATAAGTCCTTCACGACCACCCATAGCGTGAAAGAAGAATTCCTGTGGAGTCAAACCCTTCAGGTACGAGTTCTCGACGAAACCACGACTTTCGGGGCCCAGGTCATCCTTTCCGTAGTGCGGCAGTGTGCGGTGGTTGAATCCGTACGGAATACGCTTGCCTTCAACATTCTGCTGACCCACACAGGCAATAATCTGCGAGATATTAATGAACGAACCCTTGGAACCAGACGTCACCGTAGCCTTAATGTTGTTCGTTTCATCCAGACTGCCCTGGGCCTCGCGACCGGCCTGATCACGTGCTGTGTTAAGCACAATATTGACCAGACCTTCAAACGACTCGACCATGGTTCGGCCGGGCTGGGTTTCCAGTTTTCCCTTTTGACCACGCACCACCAAATCGTGCACTTGCACTTTTGCTTGCGTAATAATATCGACAATAGTTTTCAAGGTTGACACATCGGCAATTGTGTCACTCACACCCACAGTGAAACTGCGGCCAACCAACCAGTTGTTCACCAACTGCTGAATTGCTCCAAGAAGGCGCTTCGTTTCATCGGGACCCTTCTCTAGCATCGTGATGTGAATTAAACCACCAGCTGAAGAACCAATAATCTTCTTGTCAACGATACCAGCCAGCAGTTCACCTTGCTGGATAATAACACGAGAATCGATAGGAGACAGGTCCGAGAACTTCTCGCTGCTTTTGTGTGTGGAGGAAAACCCGGTGAAGTTAATTCCCGGGATAATTTTTGAAAACAGTTGCTTGCCCGTCCAGATTGGCGTGTACTTGCCCAGTTCTCCCTTTTTCGGCACCAGAATAGCCGGAGTCGGCACCTTGCCATCCCAGTTAGAAACCCACATCAGCAGGTTCATCACCCAATCCTTGGTCACAAAAATGTCACGCTTGGTGAACTTCTGCGCACCCAACAGTGAATCTTGCACAATACCCATGACGGGACGGTTGCTCTGCGGGGTAATAACCACCTTGTGCACCATCATCAGCTCTTGAGCATCAGCACGAGCAGTCATAGACTGCGGCACGTGCAGGTTCATTTCATCACCATCGAAATCAGCGTTGTATGGAGACGTGACCGACAGATTCAAACGGAACGTCGACCAGTCGAACACCTTCACACGGTGGGACATAATAGACATCTTGTGCAACGAAGGCTGACGGTTGAAAAGCACCAAATCATCGTCACGCAGATGACGCTCTACGATCCACCCGCATTTCAGTGCAAGGTCCGACTTGTTTTTGATGTATCGCAAATCGATACGGTTGCCATCTTCACGGATGATGTACTTGGCACCGGGGTGCTCCAGCGGGCCGTTAGCGATCAGCTGGTGCATGTAGTTCATGTTGAACGGTGTGACACGTTCTGGCACGGTAAGGTTCATTGCGATCGATCGCGGGACACCAACTTGATCGATTTCGATGTTCGGGTCAGCAGTAATAACGGTACGCGCCGAGAAATCTACACGTTTACCCATCAGATTGCCACGGATACGGCCTTCTTTGCCTCGCAGTCGCTGTCGTAGCGTCTTCAACGGTTTTCCTGACCGCTGCTGGGCTTGTGGAAGCCCAGGCTGCTCGTTGTTAAGGAAAGTTGCCAAATGGAACTGCAGCAATTGCTCGAACTGCTCGATAATGTGCGACGGTTCACCCTTGCGCACACAGTTTAGAAGCGCCAAGTTGGCCTTCACAATTGACGCCAAATTATGCGTCAAATCGTCTTCACCACGCGCCATACCGTCAATAGCAACGGAAGGACGAACGTGCGGAGGTGGGACCGGCATCAGCGTCATAATGAGCCAGTCAGGACGAGCCCAACGCGGGTCCAGACCCAGCGAGTAGCAGTCCTCGTCCGAGATGTTCTTAAAGATCGACAGCACCTTGGCCGCCGGCAAGTTCTGCTTGCGATCGCCCGAGCCAGGCACGTCCTCCATCTGTTCAGGGAACTCGACCAGGAGTTTGATGCCCTGCTTGCGGTACTTGGGCTGGAGACCGCCACAACCGCCGTGGCCGCCCTCCTTGGGCTTGGACTTGTCGTCCAGTCCTCCCTGCAGACCGATGTTGAGATCCTCGCGCATTTTCTCCATGTCGGCCTCCTCTCCGTACTCGCACATGCTCTTGTTGCTGCAAATCTCGTACACGGCCTTGAGTCGGCGCTTGCCGTTCTTGATCTTCATGGCCGAGCGGAAGCGGTGGTCGCGCTCGTCGCTCAGCACTTTGGAGCAGTGGAAGCACACGGAGCGCAACATCTTGAGCACCTCCTTGATGAAGCCCATGTGGTACATGGGGCGGGCCAGCTCAATGTGGCCAAAGTGGCCGGGGCAGTCGTTCACTTTGCCGCCACTGCCGCTGTACGTGCCTGCAAGAACGCAAGAGATCACGAGTCATTAGCACCAGGTAGCGGAAGATCTCAGTGTGTCCCTATAGAGATGTAGGAAGAAGGAAGAGCCTCCCTCGATCTCGGATCTACAGCTGCACGTACAGTCGCAGGTTTTGCAGCGCGCGCGGAAGTCGCACGTGCCCATGCGCGGGTCGCCGATGCCTCCGATGACGGGGTGTCCGTTTAAGTACGTTTCCGGGCGCGAGATGCCGTCGGGGATGATGCGGTCGTTCACCTTCGTCTGCTTCGTCACGGACATGGCGCGGATCTCCTCGGGGCTGAAGACGCCGAACTGCAGGAACTTGACGCGGCGCAGGCGCGCGCTCGAGTACGAGAACTGCGTGGACGACATGGCTGGCGACGGCTGCTGCTTGGGTGGCCTGGGGCTTAAGGGCCTCGAGGGCGGGGGGCAGATGAGAAGCGGAGGAGCCGGGCGGGTTTTAAACCTGACCAACACTCTGCACTTGCGCGCTCTCACCACCAAGCAGAGAATTCGCAAGTGACTGGGGCCCAGGGGGCGAAAGGGGGCCGTTTCGACTGTCGCTGCCATTGGCGGAAAAGAAGATCAAAAGCGCTGGGATTGGCCCAAAGTAGTTATCCGGACACCCGTGTTTATCCGGATTTAGCCGTCTGCCGGTCACCCGAACGTTGGCGACTGCTTAGCGGCCAGCGAACTCGCCCAAGTCCGTGAACGTGTACTTGGGGAAGCCGTGCGCGCCTTCGTCGTCCGAGCCGATCGAGAGGTACTCGGGCGACAGCTGCCCAGCCAGAGCCTGCAGGTCCAGTGCGCTGTAGAGATGGGTGAGCAGCTCCTCTGAGTGGAGTTCACGTCGCTCTGGCGACCACGACGACGCTGCTGAGCAGTCGCGCGATCCCGCCGACCTGCTCGTGGCAGGAGCTTCTTCTTGCTGCTGCTGGTTGGACTGTCTACGAGCTTCAGCCAAGTACTTTGGCGTTGGCGCGATGTGGGGCTTGAAGGTGCACTCCTCCAGCTGCCGCTCCTGCACCGCCTTCTTCTCACGAGCCACTTGCTGGTTTCGCTTCTCGGCCCATCGCATGCAGCGCTTGAAGAACGCGGCGTCACCGTCCTTACGACCGTCGTCGGCTGAGTTAGCAGCTCGACCGTCGAGTGTGTTCCACGCCTTCTGGTACAACGGGTTCCGAAAAGGGCACTCGGTCTGTTCCAGCGTCTCCTTCAGCTGTCGCTGCTGGGAGTGTCTGCTCTCGTTGGCGTTTTTCCACCGCAACTGCCGCGCGTAAATGTCAGCGGCGTGTTTTAGGTTGACTCGGGGCTCAATCGTGCAGCCGCATTTCCCCTCCGTGTCCTCCTTTCCTCCGCAGCACCCGCACCGCAGAGGACTTTTCGGTGTTGGGGTTTTCTTCCTCTTTGCTGCAAGTTTGCGGCTTCGAGCAGTCATCTTCGGCGCTGTCTGTTGGAGCACAGCAATATGTACAATCACTTAGCGACACTGAACGGCAGATCCTAGTAGCTATTGGCGGTGCGTACCCTCATGTTTTCGAAATGCTGCTGCTGCTTTTCGTTTAGGAGAAGTTGTTTTTGCTTGTACTGCTTGTCCATGCTGTGGAGTCGCTGCACAGTATTCGCAATGCATTCGTCATTCGCTCGTCGCTCTCGCCGCGTGGATTGACTGGCGCAATGCTCGCGATTGTTGTTGCTCTTCCTCTTGGATAGCTGATAAAGGCGCTCATGCACTGAAAAGCGCCTCCTACGCTGAGCGTTTGCAGAATGAGGAGCCAGCTGAGGCTGTACGCTCGAGCTCGCTTGCCTGTCTTCAGCGTGCTTTCGTTCCTCTTGCTGGTACTGGTAGATAAGACCAAGCAAATGGAGTCGATCTTCCACCTTGCAATGTGCGACTTCATCCTGTCTTTTGAGAATAAGGATGCAGAGCGTTGACTGATTGAGGGCTTGCCCACACAAGTCGCCTCTTGCTTGGCTGTCTCGGCGGCTCTCATGCGTGCAAGCTTGCTTTCCTTTTCGTAATTCCATGCTAGGAGGTGTGAAACGTTTCTCGGGATGCACTTTGACCTCTGTTGGAAACAAGAGATTTTTGTCAACTGGAAGCTTACGAGATACTTTAGTAGCAGGCGTACCAACCTTACCCGGTTGATACACGGCGTCGATGTTACCTCCGGATCTTCCTCCACCGTCAAAGACTGGCGTATTCTCTCCTTCTTCTGCTCGTTTTTCACCAGGAACTGCTTCATGCGGGTTTGGAAGTCAGGCTCGAAGGTCGCACTCCTTCTCAGCAGCTTCGCTGAGTTTTTATTCATCCGTGTTCTGAAGAAAGCGTCATTTTGTTCAGGTTCGTCTTCCCCCACGAACTGCATTTCACTCAGCAACTCTTCTTCCTCATCGGCACAATCATTGTAATTCATCACGACCTGAGGCTCCAAGTGCTTGGACGCCCAACGTTGCTCCTGCTGATACAATTGCGGCGGTGGCATCTGCAGTGGTGCTACTGCAGCAGGTCGTTCATCTTCGAGCGAGTACGCGGAGCACCGAGAGCTACAACTTGTTTCCGACGTCGCGACCCCCATCATCTCCAGCAGGCGGTCGTTCCGAACGACGCCGTCCCCAGATCCCGGCAACAACAGCTCCACCTCTTTGTCCTGGTCTGCTGCTAGCAGCAGTCCCTACAGCATACAAAGCGTCAGATGTGATAGAAACAGTTTCGAGTCCACGTAGCAAACCTGCAGGAACTGCTTGAGCGCGAGCACCTCGTCATGGTCTGGCGCCTCCATCGCTGTCCTCGTCGTCAATAGCAGCGGTCCGAAGTTGAAGTGACGACCAGTTAAAAATAGCCGGTCCAAAAATAGCCGCCAATCAGAAGCTCCTCGAGCAGTTCAGTTCGCAATAAGATCCACAAAGGGACGATGGCCGGCAATGGGAACGTGAGCTGGGAGCGCTTCGAGGAGAAGACAAAGCTGGCGTTCGTGGGGGATTCACAGCACTCGCGCTTCTTCCTCAAGACGCGCGTGACGGCAGGCAAAGGTGTCAAGGTGGTGGCTCGTGTGTCGCACCAGTCGGGGGTGAAGGACACGCCCGCGTCCCCTCGTAGCGCCGGCGGTCGCGATGAGGCCGTCAAGTACGCGACAACGGACACGACGAACCTCGTGCGACTGGCGAGGCTGCTGCGCTTCGTCATGCAGGAGGTGCTGGGACCCATGAAGACGCCGGCTCCGACGTTGGTGAAAGCTGCGGACGTCGCGCCACCTGCGAGCCAAGCCGACAAGAAGAAGAAGGCCAAGAAGAAAAAAACTGCCAAGGAGTAGCAACTTTGCTTGCTTTCATTGCCGTGCAGCGTGTCAGTCAGTGCTTTCATAATAAATCACGAACGTACACGGCTGTCTTGATGCCGCACGTGTAGCCCTCGTTGAATTTGTACCGCACCATGCAGTGCGAATGAGCCTCGTTGGTCCGCTGCTGCTTGAATTTCGCGTTCAACTCGTCGTCGCGTTTCCGCTTGGCCTCTCGATGCGCGAATGCGAACGGGTTGCGCTTGCGCAGAGCCTCATCCTTCTTCGCCAATTCCGCCTCTGTAATACATCATGACACCGCAACGAAGTGAGCAAAACGCGTTCAATGCACACGCGGTTGAGACTTACCGCTGAGGTCTGGGAGAACGTAGACGGCGTTTGCAGCCTTCTCTTCGATAGTAGCCTCGCTCTTTTTCGGTTTATCGGCAAGCACGGATGTCGTCTTGCTGCTGCCGTTCTGCTTCTTAAACTGCGCCGAGTTCTCATCCCGACGCATCTGCACGAGCTCTACTTCGCGTGCGATCATCCTTCGTACTTGCAACGGGAGCATGAATTGATACGCTGCGCCGCCTTCATTGCTTCGGAACTCCACGAGTTCGTTCAGTGCTCTGTAAAAGTGAGGAAAAGGTGAGAAATGGTCAAAACTCGAGCAAGGATACTAGCCAACGGTACGTACGGCTCCAACGCATAATCTTCACTGCCATCAGGCAAGTACTTGCGGCGGAACGAGAGCCCCAGCGACGCCATGAGCTGAATTAGCCGCTCAACCATCACCTTTTCTTCCTTGGTCTGTAGTGCCGGGTTGATGCGACGAATGTTCGGCGACAGACTCGCAACAAGCCACGGCACCACATCCACGACAAGTACACTGGTGCTCATGCGTAAGATTGGCTGCAATTGTGCACCCTCTGTCAAGGCCACGAGGATGTTCTCGGACCTCTCGCGTCGCTTTTGAGCTTCAAATTGAGCTCGAGGATACTCCACGCGACGCCGAGAACTTGTACAACACGATGCGTGCGTGGCAATTGCAGCAAACGGAACATATGCTTGGAAAATGAACTGCTGCTCCGATCGGGCGCGCGTCTCCCATTCATCGGCAAGCCCAAGCCACTCGAACACATCGCAAATCTTGTTCATGGTAGGGTCGTTGAAAATCATCTTTGGTACGTTCTCGTCCAAACCATTTATCAACAGAGGAGGGTTTCCCAGCGATGCGACGGCTTCGTGGATCTTTTCAGCCACAGGAACATGTCCTTTGGCCGATTTTGATCGTGACTCATAGAATACAAGATCGAGGGCCTCAAACATGCCGTGGGCGTGGTCTTTGCGAGCAACCAGACCAGTAGTTAAAGTCACGACGGTGGACTTGGTTGTTATAGCGCCACGTGACTGGGTGGTTTGGAACTGCAGTGTGTTCAAGCAGTAGCGGACATCGTTGTCTGCGCTGGAGCATAAACTGGCAAGCACACCAGTCGAAGCTTTGATGCCTTCATTACGGCAAATATACTTGAGTCGGGTCACAAGACGTTGCTGGTGGGGCGTATCCAGCATGAAAATCTTGGCTATTTGCCGCAGTGGGCGCAGCACAGAGGCGTACAAGTCATTGCAAATGCAAATAATTGGGCGAATCTGCGGGTGCCGATTCTTGGCCGCAGTTTTCACTCCTGTTTTCTTCCTTTGCAGAGGCGCATTTGCGATTTCCTGAATGACTTCAATGGCCGATTTTCCATCCGAGCCATTCATTGCACCATCGATTTCGTCCAGAATAATGCAGTTGGGTTTGCGATCCCCCAGATGGACTGCATCTCCATTGCGGCAATGATCTTGTTGCGCAACACCGATGCTGTGCGGTCATCGCTAGCATTCACCTCGATAGGATTGTAGCCTGCGTGGCGCGCAATGATGTTCGCCAGCGTCGTTTTACCCGCACCAGGCGGGCCACAAATCAGGATAATCTTGTTGAAAGGCCGTTTGTCCTCCTCGTCTTCACCTTCGGCGTTGTTGTTACCGCCTTGATTCTGCGAGGGCCCCTGAGTCCATGGAGAATTACTTCCGAACGTCGTCGTTTTAGCAGGAGAAATTGGGTGCGCACTCTTCGGACGTTTCTTCTTCGGAAACACGAATCGATCCCACGACTTAATCCACGTCAGCACTTCTCGGTTCGTTCTCTCGTCGCTCAGTAGATCCAGAAAGCTCTGCGGTTTGTACTTATCAAGCCACAAGACTGCGTTCCCCATCGAGGGTGATGAGATAGTAGGTGGCCCAAGCTCCTGCAGCAGAGCTTCGTCTTCCTTTGCAGCGGCTTCCTCGATCTCCATCTGCACAAAAACACACTGTAAGATATTTGACTCCAGCTGTAAGTCCAAAACCACATACCCGCTCAATCGCCTCCATCATGTCCTTAATGGGGACAAGGGACGCCGCAGCACTGTGAACCGAAGTGGTGGTGATTTGCTTGGAGCTCGGCCGCTTCTTGCGCAGGAACATCCGCTTGCCCTCGCTCAGCACGATGGGCAGCGAGTCCACGTCAATGGGTGGGCGACTGTACAGATACTCGGCTGTCGTAGTGTCCACCTTGGATGCGGCCGCCTGTTTCTCCTTGTGGGCAAGTCGCGGCTCGGCGTTCTCCATCGCGACATCGTCCGCATCTTCATCTTCGCCCAACAGCGTCGCGCACCGAGCGAGCACTTGGTCCAACCGACTCTGCGCCTTCTCCAGACCGCCCTCTGGCTGCTCCGTCTCAGAATTGCTCCTTAGAGGCTGCTGCGTGGCTGGGACGACAGCAGGAGGCGGCGGCGGCTGCGTCTGTCGCTGCTCGAAGGCCTCCATGGCGCGCATCTCCTCCTCCGCAGCCTCCATCGCGTGCTCGTGCATGGTCTCCCACTCGTCCGCCTCATCGAACTCCTGCTCGTACGAGTAAATGTCTGCGTCCGTCATGGCCGCCACCTATGGATGCGATCGGGTGCTTGCTGCGATGTGAAACGAGCGCGAATGATTGGGCAAAACTTTGTTGTCACACTAAGTACGTTCATGTAAAGTTAACCAAACGGTTGTTGAAGTGGTTGGAAGAGCAACTCGACGTTCTTAACAAAGTATAGTACCGATTGTCAAAGCTGGATCACGTCCTGGAGACGCACTCCTCCTCGCTGGTGATCAGCATCCGGAAGCTGTGGTGGCGCCAGGACAGTAAGTGAGGCTCGACATGGGAATGGCTGAGAGACAGATGACTGACATCTGATTGCATCGTCGCAGTGATGACCTTCGTTGTCGGCCACCTTCGGCGCCGTGTGGCTCTTGGTGGGTGGTGCAGCCGAATCATAGTCGTCTTTTGCCAACGCGAAGGCACCGGTAGATCGAGTTGTGCGGAGTTCTGCAGAGGAATCGAATTATGGTCTTCTTGGCTTTGCGCCGCCGGAAAAACTGACATCAGGAACCCTTTCCTGCGAGCGTGGCGTACTTGAATGCCGTCTTCAATGGAAAGGAGAGCTTCAGTTGTAGTACTTGCCAAGAGTGTCCTTCTAAACGAGCGGACGGTATTTCACCGTCATCCCATCGGCATACCGTTCGCGACATCCTCCTCCCTCCCGCGATAAGTACTGGAATGTGCTGTAGAGTTGCGGTTGCATTGGGAGATGATGTTCAGCAATGACGTTGAACGTGCTGTTAATCCCACCTGGATTGGTTTCATCGTTGCAGGCTTGGGCGGCATCAGCTTCTTCCGAGGACACTTCCTTCAACATGGCGGGCACGTCCACTCGACAAAATATTTGTGTCACTACGACATCGCCTTGAGAAACTTCTGGGCGACCGTCAGCAACGTGTTTCTTCTTGGCCTTCGGCCTTTGGCCTTTGTGAGGCAAGTGCGCTTTCGGTGCCGCTTCTTCTTCTCCGATGCTGTACTTGCCATTGTCCCCGACTCACGGTCTCCGACTGAACAGGCAGGGCAGCACGTCAGCGACGACCCGCTAGTACCTGACGCCTGGGTCAAGGAGTTTGCGGCCGTTTGCAGCCACGAGTGGCTTCATGTTGCGCGAGCCAGCCTCCAGCGAAGTCATGGCCCAACAGCATTTACCCGCAGCCAGCGCTTTATGCGGCGTCTATGTCTTCTTGGTCGGCGTCATACGGGGCTTCTCCTTGGGTGCCACATCTCGCTGCTCACGTTGAAGCGCTCCGGACCAGTTAGAAACAATCCGCAGGTAGGGACTGTCTCCGCTTGAGTGTTTGCGCTAAATCATTGAACTCGTCCACGGTGGTCTTGAGCTCGTTCTCGCACTCAGCCAAAATCTCCGACCGCCGACGCTCAACTTCACTCGTGACGGCCAGTGTGTCGAATCGAGCTATCCCTTGATCTAGAAGCATGTCGCCTAGAAGCGCTTCGGTTTGCTTCAGAACGTCGTTGCTCTTTAAAACAGTGTACGGTATCGCGACGGGGTCGTGTAAATCGAAGGATCGAGCGTACAGGTCGTGGGACAACTCCTCGGCGCCTTGTTGTAGCTTGAGCATGTGCGCCTCATACACTTTGTCCCGGTGCTCCAGCTCCTCAATATGCTCGTTTGCACGTAACAACTAAAATGCATCCACGATCAGTAAACCAAACTTTACAAGCCGCAAACCTTAGCAAAGTACCTGTTGTGTCAACTTCTCGTTGGCATAGCGCTACCCAAACAAGTGAAAAGTGCATCAGTCACAGCAGACAGCGACGGACACCACTGCGCAATGAAGTGCACGCACCATAGCGACCATACGGCTTTTCGTTAGCAGGCTTTCATTCAATGCCATGGGCAGCCCGGTGGATCGAACGAGCATCCGCTCTCGCTTCCATCGGCGCTGGCGTACTTTAGCACCCATTGTATGCTCACTGCGGAGACTGAGCAATTAGATCTTGCACACCATTGCATAGCCAAACGCCACCTACCTGCGGTGAAGTTGGTTAACGTCGCGTAGCTGTTCCCACGAGTCCGCATACTTCCATCCTTTTTCGTCGGTGTGTACATGCACATCGCAGTGCCAATCAGACACCCACTCCCAGTTGGAGGACGGCAGTTCCACCTAAAACACAGCGAACCTCCGTCAATAATACCATCAACGCCAGGGAGAAGCGTTGGCAGCCGACGGCACCTCACTGAATCGCGCCTCCTTTCCGTTGGCTCGACACAAAACAGGCAGTTCCGCTCTCGACACACGCATGGCGGAACCTCTCGGCGCCAAGTTCTGGTTCTCCAGCAGCTGTTCTTCCACGCGGTGAAGGTCTGGGACGTTCTGTGTGTTGTGGCGGAAGCAGCTCGTGCTCCTGACAGCGGCGAGTTCGTCCTGATACCGCTGCACCAGCTGCTCCATGGCCTGCAGCTCGCTACAACAAACCCAGCGATTCAGCGATTTGGGTTAAGGGACTGGACAGCAATTGATAGGAACGTAAGTATTGTACCTGCGCAGCACTTCGCACTCGGCTTCCAGCTCGTCCTCCCGCTCGCTCATGGTCTGGTCGAGCACTGATAACATATCCTGGCTTGAAGCCACTTTCAGCATTTCAACCAATCCACGAAGATAACGAATAGGATTCGTCGAAATAAAAGCGTGCGTAATTACGTATTTTTACGAGGAGCTACTCGGTTTTTACGAGGACTTGGCGCGACCAATCGATTGACCACGCCGATTCGGACGTGTACAATCTGCTCATTCGCAAAACTACCAGGCTCAGCGCCAGTCGACAACAACAGGAAGTGGGGCTTTTTACCGGGTATTCTCAAGTGATTATACAATTAGATGACGAGTCTGAGGATGACGGGTGTCTTATTGCATTGCGTTCTGCCGTGCTCCTAGATGCTCCGACTCCTAATGTGAAGAACATTTACGAGGCATTTGTATGATGAGACCCACCAGTACATTTTGTATCTTTTGTATGTTGGAGCGCCAGTCTATGATGTATCAAAAATATTTGCTACTCTCGAATACCTCCGGGTATAGTGACGACAGTATATTTTATCACCAAGATCACTGAGACGGACTCAACCAGTGTGTATAATTTTCAACCGAAAGGCGATGACGAATGCTATAGGGACATCTGAGATGCAGCGGGGATGTAGTGTCCTCAATGCCTGAAGAAAATGCATAGTGGAATCTCATTACCTGAGCCTTTCGACTACAAGCGTGTTTGTTTGTTGTGTTGGTAGCAACCAAAGTGTCAAATTCTCGCCGGTAATTCTCAGTGACCAGTAGAAGCCGAATCTTTGGGACACTAAATTGCACGGGGACCTTGTTGGCGTGTGGATCCTTCTTTGATGAAGAAGGCGGCCGCAGAAATGTTGTCGAGCATGCCCAATTCTCCGTGTGAACATACCAAACCAATTTTGCATTTTTCGTCGAGTAGTGTGTCTGTTGGCATAACTCTGCTTTAGGACTTAGGCATTGCCTGGAACATGCTCTTTGCTTGAAACTTGAGCACCTGAAGAAATCGCACAGTGTGAATATCATCGAAAACGCAGTCAAGTAACGACAGACGTACTACAGCACCTCATTGCCAACGCTGGTCCAATGCGGTCGCAGTTCACGCGCGAATATCTCTGCCTTCTTGTCTGTGTGGGAGATAATATCCTCATCGAAGAAGCACTCTGGTGGCGGCTTCCATGAGTGGCGCAAAGGAATGCTTAGTATGATGCGCACCTGCTCGCCAAGTCGTTGCCGTAGTTGCTGGTCGTGATTTGAGTTCGCGCGGTACGCAACAACCAACGTCTCAACAGGCAGGCGGTGCGTAGAGTCCAACGGAGTCACAAGCTCCCCATTCTTACTGAGCTTCAACCAATACCAGCACGCGTGAAACGTGAAGCCCCACGAGGGCAGAGCTTGCTCCCGAAGATACGCCATGTAGCGCGGCCTGTTGGTCACCCACACCGCTAGGATGCATTCCTCCAAGTCCGCAATGTGTGGGATGTCAATGTTAAGAAGCTCCGTGTGGCCAAACATGTCGTAGCGCTTTCCACGCGACACACTCTTGTTCTGCCAGGGCGGGTCCATCACAATCAGTTTGTGCCTTCCAAGCTCCAGTTGATGGAGCTCGCGAACGTCTCGCTGGGCGAAGCTGCACTTGGCTGGTAACACAATCTCCGCATTGTTCAGAACAGCCTTTCTGACGTGATCTGCCGTGTTGCAATGTACGTTGCCATCGTCCAGTGGTTCTGCATTCGACACCTCGGATACCAACTGCGACGCAGCTTCGGTCGTCTCTGGCTGGGCATCTCCGAACGTTGGCAGGAAGTTTCGCAGCACAAATCGGTCACCACCAAAGCGGTCGTATGCGTCCTGCAGTGCACTCCGAACTCGACCACTCAGCGGTACAAACTTTCCTTGCACCGTGAGCTCTTCAAGTCGCTCCGCCCGCCGCCGAGCTGCTGTCTCTCGCTTGCGCTGGCGACGCGCTGCGGCCGCTGACCTTTCTGCTGGATGTTGCGCATTACTTGGTGGACGGATGAACGCAATTGATGGAACTTGCAACGAGTCCTCACGAAGACTCAGCTGGTCTGCGTAGTAGCCACTCACGAGCGCCGCATGATTGACACACGACACCTTGGGCTCCATTCGTTTTGTTCAAGGTATCAAAGTGTACCATCATTTCGGTACCGACCACTTCTAGGCAAAAGGCTACTTCGAGGTTCGAAAGCCAAGCATGTTAAATCGGTTCAATGTAACCACCTTGCACAATGCTCAGTTGGTGATGAAGCGCACGTATCCCTGACGACGTCGCCAAGTTGCGGTGCGAAGGGCAGCGCCGACGACAGCAATGATCGCGCCGGCTGGTAGCAACGCGCTCCAGGAACTTGTTCCAGTGACGGTCGATGGCTCTTCCCTCGCTGCAGCTCTCATGGCAATGGCGGCGGTCTCATCAATCTCATTCAGCTCGCCAAGGCAGCCCGTGGACGCCAACTTGCTGAACCACCTGGCGGACGGGCGCGCGATACGCTGCAAGTCTGTTGGCTGGGACTCGTAGTAGTCGGGAGATCCCGACTCGCGCGTGAAGTTGACGTGGTAGAGCCCGAAGCGAGGGCCATAGGAGCCCCACTCGTAGTTGTCGAGGAACGACCAGGCGGTGTATCCGATAATGGGGATCTTCTCCTCCACGACAGCTTTGTAAACCTGGTCGATGTACGACTGGAAGAACCACAACTGATCCAAATTCTCGACCTCGTCGTTGCCGCACCAGCCGTTCTCCGTCAAAAGGATTTCGGCGGACGGGTCCTTGGCGTGCATCCACTTGATTGTTTCCAAGTACCCAGGAGGATACGCCGTATACGACTTGCAGTAGTTGTTGCCATGGCTGTCCTGCAGCCCCGGGCGGGATCCAGGTACGATGTGCGTGTCGTCCACGCCCTTATCCTGCCCGAAGCCAATATGGAGCGACGAGCATGGCGTGTTGGATGCATCGGAGTCGCAGTCCGTGACTGCACGAGAGTAATAATGGTTCAGCATCAACACGTCGTACGATCCCTTGACAAGAGCAGCCTGGGTTGGTGTGAATCGGGGCAGACGGTCACCAACACGCTCGCGCATGACGGGCGGGTAGGCACCCGTAGTGAGGGGTAACAGCCACCAGCCAAACTCGAAGTTCATCGCGCGCTCAGTTGCCTCAACGTCCTTCGGGTTCTTGACATCCAGCGGGTAGAATTGGTTGGCGTTGAGGACGATACCGATGCGTGCTTTGTGATGAATAACTCCACTAGACTTGAGCTCGCGGAACTTTTCCACGGCGTACGCGTGCGAGAGCAGAACCTTGTGGGCCACTTCGTAGACGAGCGTGGGGAGTCGTGGAATCCCGGCGGATGGAGTCCAGTGTTGTAGCCGTACACCACAAACGACAACGGCTCGTTAAATGTCGTCCAGAAGTCGACCTTGTCGCCAAACTCGTTGTAGAGTAACGTCGAGTACTGCACAAAGTGATCGATGATGGCCGGGTTGAGCCAGCCCTGCGGAGTCAGCTCGTTGTGGAGCTCCGTGGGCAAGTCCCAGTGGTAGATTGTGAGGATGGGGAAATGCCGTTCTCGACCAGTTTGTTGAGGAGCGCATGGTAGAAGACCAACCCCGGAGCATTGGGCGTCATGCGCCGCGTCTCCGCGTTCCAGTTCATGACGCGTGACCAAGAGACCGAGAACCGGAAGCTTTGAAGCCCCGTTTCGACCATCAGCTTGATGTCGTCCGCGTATCGGTGGTAGAAGTCGTCGGCGACATTGGCGCACTCGAAGTCGGGTTGCTCGCAGCAAAAGTTGTCCCAGATGCTGGGCGTGCGTCCGTCTTCCTTGACGGCGCCTTCGACCTGGTAGGAGGCGGTGGCGGACCCGAAGAGGAAATCCTCCGGGAAGCAGCGCGAATCTGCCGATGCCAGCGCAACTGAAGCTGCAAACCCGAGTAATTGCAAGGCGTGAGTGGCGCGACGCATGTTGTCCAAGCGATAAATCCAGCAATGCTGTCAAGGTCTCAGTTGGCGCTTCAGTACCTGTGAAACTAAAAATATTCAAACACCCTACCCTAGAAATGAAAAGTAACTTGTCCATTGTATGAAGCAACTTGAAGCTGGCAGATTAAACCTGTGGGAATGAGTTTATTTTGGCGCTGCAGTCATACCCTGGTGTTTGGACTTCAACGCCACTCATCATTGTTGCGTGTGCTATTCCACTGAGTCCAAACGGGAAGTATCGGGGCCGCTGCCGTAGTGATGCTGGGGACAGCACAATTCAGTCTGCCGACTCGTGACCTCCTAGCCTTGCATCTTACCAAGTCACCGTGTTGCGAAGGAAGGATACCATTTCCGGAGTATATATCTAGGTCTGTTCAGTTGGGAACGACTGGGCGAAGACCGATTTTAACTTTCCACAAAGAAGTCGTGCACCCAACTGGAAAACGAAGGGGCGAACGTCACATAAAACGACCAATGGAGGCTTGGACAGCATTGTCTGACGTACACATCATGTCGGGCTCTACGCTGCTCGCCGTGTACCAGGGACTGTGGAGGGCGTCCATGCCTTTCGTGTCGTGGTACATACGTCGAAAGGACCTGCGACGACTAGTGCCGAGTGCTGTCACCGCTGAGCGCTTCGGTCGCAGTGAACGTCCAAGTAAATTAATGACAAAAACCACTGGCGGAGATTTTGATGGTACATGGAATGACTTGACTTTTGTATCGGTGTCTGCAATGGTGCAGCGCATTGGAACGAAGAGCAGAAGATTGCAAATTACAAGGACGACAACTTCACTCTGTGGATCCACGGGGCTTCAGTGGGGAGTGTCTGTCCGCTCTGCCGTTGGTGGAATTGGCTCTGAGCCACAAACTGGACCAAGCGTTGGCTCTGTCGACTGGAGGGAAGAAGAGGAAGGTGCGTGTGGTGCTGTCAACGACTACAACTGCAGCGCGCCAGGTCATCACCGACCGGTTGAAAGAGGTAAATCCCCTGGTACTTTTTTATTTAAGAACGTCGATTTTACCTGTTGCTGTGTTGATCCCAAGAATGAAGACGCGGTGTGCGTCCTGGCACCTCTCGACCATGTTGACTGCGTTCGACGTTTCTATGATGTTTGGCAGCCAGAGTACGTGCAGTCCTTGAGAGTTTTAAACCTTTTGCTTTGGCTGACATGGCATTTTTTTCTTTTCGTTCTGGCAGTGTGGGGATCTGGATTGAGTCGGAGATCTGGCCCACCCTGATCACTGAAGCAACTCAACGAGGTATCCGTGTTGGGCTCCTTAATGGACGGATGTCGGATCATTCATTCCGTTTATGGAGATTGCCGGGTCTGCTTACGTTTTCGAGAGGCGTTGTGGGTTTGTTCTCGTTGGTGCTGTGTCAAGATGAACGGGTGAGTCCTCACTTCGTGCCAGTATCTGAATCAAAGATTTGACTCGGGTACCATTCTTTATTGCTGGCCAGAACCGAAAACGCTTCGAGTATCTTGGCGCACAAGATGCCCACACCGCGCTAAATCTCAAGTTCGGTACGATAATCATGCCATGATATTCGAGTCGATCAAGTTCATGACTTATCGCGCGCAATTGTGTACAATATTCAGCTTCTCCGCGATCGGTTGGTGATAAAACAGAGGTTACGGCACTGCAGCGGGCTATAGGATCACGTGCTGCGTGGGTTGCAGCCAGCACTCACGACGGCGAGGAGGAAATGATGGCAGAAGTACACACAAACCTCCGTAAGCGTCTTCGCGATGACCAAAGTCTACTCACAGTGATTGTCCCCGCCACCCGGCTCGGACATCCGCCATTGTAACACAAATTCGTCGGAAGGTAGGTCTTGATCCTGTCGTATTACTGAGTGATCTTATTAACATATTTTGAGCTACTTGGCTCAAATGAACAGTTTCCTGAGCTCTCGATTGGTCTGCGTTCTCGGGACCGCTTGCCTGCAAGTGAAGCCGACATTTTTATTGTGGACACGATGGTACGTCCATTCGTCTATGCTGTGCGTTGACTGGATGGGATACCGTACTAATGAAAATTTTGCGTTCATTGCGTGACCTGCTTTTTCAACAGGGTGAAACAAACTTGTTTTACGACGTCATTCCCACCGCAGTGATCGGAGGTAAGAATGACGTGACACGCTAAGCTTGGCGATATACTCACATGGCGAATGTTTTGTCTAGGCACCTTTGTGAAGCGGGGTGGTCACAATCCGATCGAGCCATTACGAGCAGGGTACTTAAGTACTAATGGTTTATTGCGTCTACCCGGGACTAACATACTTGCTCTTTCCCACAGTTGTCATGTGCACATGGGTCCTCACATGGAAAACTTTACGGATATTCTCCAGCAACTCAATCAACAATCCCTAGCAGCAGAGGCACTTCAAATGGTGAGCGGCCCAACACAGCTTCTTGCAGTATTGGAGGCTCGGCTCAAGCTTCTCGCTGGTAATCTCGACACCTTCACTTCGAAAGCTGAAAGCAGAACCCAGCTGACTGAAGCGATGTCCGATCTTGCAGTATCAACGCTCAAACGGCATGAGTTACAGTTGCTCAGTTGGTTAACACGTTGAGCAGCAAATAGATTCACGGTTAACACTGCAACAGGGTGAAAAAGTATTGAGTTGATAGCAACAGTACGAGCTGGAGAAAAGCAAAGTGGCCAAAGCACCAGGTTCGAGAAGACAAGCAGTCATCATAGCTGGGATGCGGACAGAGAGTGCTAATTCGGCCAAGTTGTACGGCTGGGGTCGAACGTCTGTCGTCACCTTCTCGTTACGCGTCTGCTTAGTACGGGCGGTATCGGTCCGATCGCCCACCAGAACCCCTTGCGCACCACCGGCACCACCTCCTGGCGGTAGCCACCACCACCGTAGCCGTAACTCGCAGCAGCTCCTTGGCCACTCTGCGCAGCTCCTCCTTGGGCAGCAGCTTCTCCGCCGCCGCCGTATCCTCCTTCTTCCCCACCAGCACCGCCTTCGCGGCCAGCAGCAGCAGCTCCCTCGTCACCAGCACCAGCGGCATAGCCATAACCGCCGTAGCCGCCATAGCCACCACGACCACCGTACCCGCCACCGTATCCGCCATATCCATATCCGGCGTACGACTGAGGGTATCCTGCATAGGCAGCGGCACCGTATCCAGCAGCACCATAGCCAGCACCATACCCACCGCCATAGCCGCCACCGTAGCCACCACCGTAGCCGCCACCATAGCCACCGCCATAGCCAGCACTAGCACCAGCTCCAGCTCCATAGCTACTACCGCCGCCGCCACCACCGCCACGTCCTCCGCTCCGGTAGCCTCCACCACGTCCGCGGCCGCCACCGTAGGCGTAACCGCCGCCGCCACCGCCGCCGGCACGGGCCTCCTTGGGCTCCGCACGCTTAATCTCAACGACCTTGCCGTGGATTTCATGGCTCTTGCTGAGCACTTCAGCCACCGACGCCTGAAAAGGAGCGAGCAATTCACAAGAGGTTAGCGTGTCAATTAGCACACCATAACTGCCATCTCGCTGCAACGCACCTCGTCCTCAAAGGTGATAAAACCGAAGCCTCGCGAGCGTTGGGTGTCGCGGTCGATCATCACAACAGCGTCCGTGATTTTGCCGTACTCTTCGAAGTAGTGACGGAAGTCCTGCTCCGTCACGGTGGGGCCCAGGCCGCCCACGAAGATTTTCTTCAGCTCCGTGTAGCCGCCACCGCCGCCACCGCCTCCAGCGCCGAATCCTCCGCGTCCACCCCGGAAGTCGCTACTACACCAAACCAGAGCACAGCAATGAAGCAGGAGCACTGCGGGTTAGTCAACACTGTTTCACTCGTATGCAGGACAAGGTCATCATCTACGCCAGAGCCCTTCCACGGGAGTGAACGGAGAAGGGCTGGATGGAGAGCGAGGGGCAGCCAGAATGAGGCGAGCAAACGCCATGCGATCGTGTTGAGTAGGATTTCTCTTCTTCTCGTCCTGGTCTTCCTGCTCTCCCTGCCTTCCTTCCTGCCCTTCTTCTGTCTTTCTCCCTCCTTTGTTTTGCTTTCCTCCCCATATAAATAAAAGTACGGTCGTCTCGTCTCGGCGCGTCATCAAGTACTAACCTCGAGCTGCCTCCGGGCGTCGATCTCTCCTCGGAATGGCGCGCTTCACTTCCACCGATCGTCCGTCCAAATTGTGCGTATCGTCCAGCACGCGGTCGATAGCTGCAGTCCCAGAAAAAAGGTAAACACAAAAAAACTTAGTAAAAACTTAGTAAAAACAATAAAATACTTTTCATCGCACCTGTTGCATCTGCGAACGTCACGAAGCCGAAGCCGCGCGGCTGCCCCGTGTACTTGTCCTTCATCAGTGCGGCGTCCGTGAGCTCTCCGTACTTGCCAAAGTGCTGACGCAAAGTGTCCTCCGTGGTCTCCCACGAGACTCCGCCAATGAAAAGCTTGCCAGGCTGGGGGCCGTCCCGCGGGCCTCCTCCGTGGTGCTCCATCTGCTGCTGCGGGTGCTGGCCGCTGCTCTGTGCGTAGCCTCCGTAGCTCTCCTGGTGCTGCGGCTGCTGCTGGTACTGCTGGGGCTGATACGGAGGCTGCTGCTGCTGCTGCTGCTGCTGCTGGGGCTGCTGCTGTTGCTGCTGCTGCTGGTCCAGATCGTCCGGATTGCCGGCCAGCGCGCGGATCTCGTCGTCGTCCCCCGCCTCGTGCGCGACGACCGCCTGGCTGTCACCCGCGGGCGTCTGCTGGTTGCTGGCGTCCACCGCCGGCTCCTCCTGCTCGTACACGACGCCCAGCCCCTCCATTGCGATGATTCGGGCCCTTTTCGCGAAATGCACTGGGCTTGACTATCCCCCTCGCTTCCCTCCACCCGGCAGGAGGACATCAGTCACTGGCTAAAAATAGGTCATTTCCATTTCAACCAATGACAGAACGCCATGCACGCTTGGCAGTTGGAAGACACACACTTCAACTTGTGCACCATGCCCGACGACTGGAATGCCGAGTGGCTCGCGGTCGTCGAGCGCCAGCAGCAGGAGATCGAGCTGTTGCGGCAGCAGCTGCCGGCGCTGTCTCCGTTGCGCGGCGCCTCGGAACGACGCGGCAGTGACGCGAGCAGCGTGGCGTCGCTGGCCTTGTCCGCGCTGTCCATGCGAGACGACGCGCAACTGCCGATGGACAGCGCGCGCTACGCCCAAATCTGCGACAAGATGGAGCAGCTGCGAGCGGCGCTGGCCAGGAAAGACGCCAGGCTGCGGAAGGCGCGCGCGCAAGGCGGCGAGGCGCAAAAGGTTGTGGCCAGTCTGAGGGACACGGTGGAGCAGCTGCGGTCCCAAGTGGAGGCTCAGCGCGCGCAACTCGCACGCGAACAGGTTGCGTCCCAAGGCGCAGTGAACGAATCGGTGGAGAAGGCGGCTCAGGCGCTCCTGAAGAACGGCGTCCTGGCGGCGGAGCTGAGTAAACTGCGAGAAGCGGACGCGGTGTTGCGCGAAGAAGTGAAGAAGGCTGAAGCAGTGCGAAACGAGTTGCAGCTCGCGCGGCGGGAGACGACTCGACTTGCAGCGGATTTGCGCGAAATGCAGAACGAAAGGAGCGTGTTGCAGCGCAGTCTTCAGAGCGCGCAGCAAGAGCTGGTGACCAAGAGAACATGCGACGCGGAATGGGAGGAGAAGCATTTGCAGCAATGTTTGCTGCAGCAGCGTGTGAATGAATTGCAGACCTTTGCTCAGCAGCAGTCAGCACAACTACGCCAACAGACCACAGCGATGATTCAGCAAAAGCAGCAGATCCAGCAGCTTAGACAGGAACAGATTTTGGTACAACAGAGGTTTGCAGCAGAACATGCTGAAGATCAGAGCCACGCAGCACACTTGTTGAAGGAAAACCTTGTGCTGCAGAACGAACTGGAATGTGAACAGACACGGAGTTGTCTGCTACACGAGCAAGCGAGAGAAGAGTCGGAAACGGGCCAACTTCTCGCTGAGGAATTGCTCCAGACAAAGTTCACAGTGGCAGACCGAGATCGAGAACTGAGGCAGCGTGGTGACAAATATTCTGAGCTCGTCAACGCGTATCGAGCCCTGGGGCGACATGCGCAATCGTTGGAGTCTTCAGAGCGCGAGCTTGTTTCTGTACTCATCCCGACCAAGAAGCGACTAGCGCTTCTTCAGGACACGTTAACGAGGTTTTGCTATGAGCTGGAGGCTGTGAGCAAACGGATGGTGACAAGTCGCAATCGGTTGGTGGTGATGTGGTGATGTAGCGACCAGCGTGTATGTGTTTGACAATTTTGTGTATTGTAGGGAGGTCTCACTGGGACGAGCGCTGCGAGAGTATGGGAAGCGGAATCGAGATCTTCAAGCAAGTGTGGTTGCTGCTCGACAACAGGTCAGTTTTGTCCTCATCGTTCGTCTACAGTAGCTGATCGTGGTTTTAATGGTGTGTTCCAGCTTCTCCACGTTGTGAGCGCTTTTCGTAGTAGTGAAAGACGCAAGGAGCAAGCAATCTCTGCGAACTGGAACCTCAAACGCGATTTGGTGGTTCAACGCTGTCAAAGAACCGAGTACGTCTTCGTTGCTAGTACCGGTAAAGGTAAAGGTATCCATAACGGTTTTGGTGACTCAATTTTTGTTGCCTTTGCATACTGGTTGCTTCAGTCTTGTTGAGCAGTGCAAGGAACTAGAAAATTGTTTGGATTCTTGCCAAAGCTCTGCATCGGATACTCAAGCGCGCTGAAGGGCTCGAGCAGGACAACGGTGTACTGCAGCACGCTGTCACGCAACTGGTAGCGTATGCCCGAGAGCTAATGAGTTCTCAGCAGTCACTGCAGCGAGAACTCACCAAGCTCGAAATTACAGGTAGACGTCAGCCAGCCGTGTACGGATAACATAGAAGACAAATTGCGTCGCGAAAGCTTTAAATTTCAGGAAAACACACGTCACCGGAATCTAGACACTCTCCATGACGATGTTGGGCGTGTACGCGCTGCCGCCCTTCATCAGTCTAATCGAGTGCTGCAAGTTCCTCAGTCTGTCAATCAGCCCCTTCATCACCAGGTTCCTTTCGTAGACCTCCTGTTTGCCGGCAACCAAGTCATAACACAAGTGTCAGCTCAACATTCCCATGCAACTAAAACCCGTCGTGTTCCCCACCTTGCGCAGCTGGTTTCTCCTCTGCACCAATTTCGCCGTAGCGTCCTGCAACATTTGTCGACAATGTCAGTAACTCACAAAATCAAAAAAATCCTACTGCAATAATCACCTTCTCGTCCTGCTCCGACCCGGTCTTCGCCTCCACCTCCTTCACGGCCTCCAGCAGCTCGGAGCTGATCTTAATGTACTGCTGCTTTAGCGCCGCGATCTTCGTGTACGTGTCCTGGATCTCCTCGGGCGCGTACGGGATCGCGATGGGGTGGCCCGTGTGCGAGTGGGACCCTGCGAATCCTGCGGCCAGGCCGTTCACATCGGGATGCGCCTCGTCCTGCGGCGTCTCGGCCTCCGCGGGGACCGCGGGGGCGAACTGGGCGCGGCCACTTCGGCAGCGAAGAGCTTGGAGCTCGGCCGAAGCGGCGGCTTGAGGTTCATGTGCTTGGTCTCCTCCAGCACGTGGTAGGCGATGGCCAGCAAGTGCGACAGCAGCTGCTGCCCATTCCTGGTGGCTCCTTGCTCGTCCATTATTGCGAAAATGACGATAGTGTCCATTTGTGTGAACGTACGTAATGTACCCATTTTGGAAGTTGAAGTTGGCTTGTAACGGACGGCCATTTCCGGTTTAGCTCTTCAAGGGCGACGATGGCGGTCGAGTCTTCGTCCTCGAACAAGGCGCATGCAGACCCTTCAGCCGAAGCGGGTGACCGCGACGCGCGCGTGGGCGTGCGGAGACAGCGCATCGACGCTCGCAATGCGTCCAAGGACGACGCCTCGCGCAAGAAGCAGCTGCAGGTCGGGGACTCGCAGCGCATGAGTCGCGGCCGGCAGCAGGTCGCGGACAGTCTGAACCAGTTGGACAGACGCAAACTGGCGGGCGTCCGCCACGTCACCAGCGTGCGAGTTGAAGCGGACGACGCCGAGAACCGCCGCCGAGTGGAGGAGGAGGAGCGACGCCACAAGCGCGTGGAGAAGCTGCAGCAGGAGGCAATCGATAGCGGAGCCAAGAACGCTGCGGTGGAGATGCGATGGGCCGACCTGTTTGAGTTTAGTATGCCGCAGGAGCTGCACAACGAGCTGGAGCTGCAGAACCGAGCATGTGCCGAGATCTTGGCGTCCAAAGACGGAGTGATCCGCGCGTTCCAGAATCAGTTGAAAGCCAAGGACGAAGAGTACGTGACCTCACTCAAAGGACAAGCGGAGGAGGTTGAGAAACTGGTGGACCGCATGAGTCAGCAGTATCGAGAGATGCAGGACGAATACGAGCTCGAGCTCGAGCAGATGGAGGACGCTTTTATGAAGGAACGCGACGAGCTCATCGCCAACAACAAACTCGAGATCGACTCGCTGTTTGAACGCCGTCGCGAGATGGAGATGGTGTACATGGAAGCAAAGCAAACACGAGACGAGCAGTATCTGCAGGAGATTGAGGAGTTGCGTGTTCGCGATGCAGAGGACTACAACGAACTCAAGATTAAGCTGGAGACCAACATCCAGACTCTCGAGCAGCAGCTTGAAGAGATGCGTGCGACGTACCAGCTCAATACGGAGAAGCTGGAATACAATTACCGCGTGCTAACGGAGCGAGATATGGAGAACTCGGCAACGTTGAGCCAGCAGAAGCGCAAGCTAGCCCGTTTGAAAGACGCATTGGCCACCCTCATCACAAAGTACAATCAAACAGATGCACGAGACCGACACCAAAACGAGGAGCTAACGGAGGAGTACCGGCGTCTGACAAAGCAATACCGTGACCTGCAGAAGAAGTATGCACACTTTGAGTCGAGTGACACTAACAAATACGACGAAGTGTGGCAGATGCACGAGGAGGGGGCGATGCGTAAAATCGACAAGCTACTGGATGCAGATCGCATCATTCACGAGCAGCAGCTTGGACTTGCCTGGCGACCACCGACCCAATCGATCCAGAACTGGAGTCATTCCGCCAAAGCGGGCGATGTGGCAGCTCTTCAAAAGCAGCTTGAAAATGGAGACGAATCGTTTCCAGAATCTGCTGAAAGCGAAAAAGGAGGCAACAGGAGTGACGAAGATCCAGGGGATCAAGATGACTTCGACGATGAATCGGTCGAGGCCTACACACCTCCAGTCAAGAAAATATCGGGCGCGAAGCTGAAGTACATGTTGAAAATGCTTGCTTCCGAGGCTGGGTTCTTGATCAATGGAAGCATACAAAAGCTCTTGAGAATCTCCCCGACGACGAGGCTGATCTTGTGAAGGCAGATATGATCATGCGTACGCTCGGAGTCGACAACGAAGAGGACATGGAGAAGCTGATGGGGTACTTTTTGATGATCCTAGACAGGAGGTCCAAGGCGGAAACAGTAAGGAGAGCAAGGACTCGAGCTGGGGCCTGGTCGTAGGGCCCGAGGACGTCATCCGAGTCATCAAGCGCTTCGTCGATGTAAGAACTTGTATGATTTATTGCTGCATCTCTACATGAACTAACGTTTTGTTGCTGCTACAGGAGACGAACGAGCAGAAGCGCACTGCTCCAGTCGCACGACTCCTTCACCGATCGACCACTGGCGAAACCGAATCCGGCAAAAGAACTCCAAAGGTTCCAGTTCGGCGGCGCTCAAGGCCAAAGCCCGGAAGGCTGAGAAAGAGTACTGGGTCAACATCGTCAAGGTGTTCCCTGCTCAGAAGATCCGCGTCATGGCCACTCTGGAAAAGGGTCTGACGCTCTACAACACGGCGCTACTGCGACGCAAGGAGTTGATCGACGACGTGACGGCCATGAAGGCGCAGAACGCAGAGCTCAAGAACCTGCTCAAACAATACCTGGCTGCCCCCATCAACGAAGACCTCATCGTGCCACCCACACAGATGCAGCTCTACCAGTAATAAACCCAACTTGAAATGCATCTATCAATAAAAACCCATGTATGGGTTTTATATGTTTTCTCGATATTAATACCTAATATCAAGAAATCATAGGGAATAATGGCACGACTTGGCTACGTCGCGCACTTCTTCACGAGCACTGCAGCTGCAGGTCTCTTGCGAGCCTTTGGCCAGTCTGCGCTCTCGAGCCTCGGCGTCTTTGACGATTGCAATGGCTCGGCGTATCCCAGCGACTGCGTGGGCAACCAACTCGTTTATAGGTCCGTAGATGTGAAAAGGTGACATACTGTACATCCCTTTGCTGACTGTACTTGGGGGCGATACATCAGGATCAGCTTCAGCCTGGGCTGCTTCTTCACGCTCACAGCGCTACTGAGCTGCGTAGTGGCCAAGGGGTGCGAGAACGTGTGCTGCATGCTGCTGTGCCAGCTGCCGTTCTACCTGGGGATGTTGGGGGCGTCGCTCTTCATCCCCAATGGTACGTACGTCGATGGATCGGACAATGGCTACTTGTGGCTCACTAAGGCTAAATTGCACCTGTAGACTTCTTTGATGGATACGTCGACGTTGCACGTGTGGCCTCGGCACTTTTCATTATTGTGCAGATCATCATTATCTTAGACTCGAGTTGTAGGTGCATTTCTACCGGTAGTATTTTGTTTACGAAGCGAGGACTAAGATACCGAACGTGGCTGCCGACCTGTTGTAGACAGCCTCCGCGATTACATGCTCGACAAAATGGACGAGGCGGATCGGGATGACGACGCGCGTCATGCGCTGTTAGGCAGCAGTTTTGACGCGACCCAGGGAGGCGGGACAAAGAGCATTTGGTAAGGCAGATTTTTATTTTTCATGTGCTGAAGCTGGTGCTAATGCAAATATGCAGGGAAGGAGCATATCTGGCACTGGTTTTCATCTGCATTGCGCTATCCGTTGCAGGACTAGCTCTGATGTACATGCGCTACGCAGCGTGCGATCTGAACGTGATGTTCATCTCAATTACACTGCTGTCGTCCATCATCCTCACGTTGTTGAGCGGTAAGACTGGGGGATAAGCAGACATATCTTTTCTACCAAGCTTCTGACATTATTTGATGACGTAGTGATGTGGGTGAACGTGGGGCTCCTGCCCTCAACTACTGTCTCCTTTATCTAGTGTTCCTGTGCTACCAGACTGTCCGGGCGAACCCAAGCGCTGCATGTTCGCTATGGCATCGTAGTACCGAAGAGAAGCAACAAGAGCAGTCAGGGGTGATTATGAACTCGTTGGTTGCAGCGTTCGCAATTACTTGGACGAGCTGGCGAACGTCAGCGACCAGCACAGCATTTTTCGGCGCATCTTCTCCACGCAAGCATCTTGAAGAGGGCGACTTTGAAGATGACGAAGAACTCGCGAGTATCGGTCTGACTTCAAAAAGGTTGGCGAAGGAGGCGCAACGGGAAGGGGAATACCAGTTCCATATCCTCATGGTGTTGGCATCATTTTACATGGCAATGGTGCTCACCAACTGGGGTCGATTCGATGGGTACGTTTGAACGAGTACGAGCTCCATGCGAGGAATACTTTTGAGAATATTTACGTTCTTGTCTTGATAGTTCGTCGACGAAGAAAGACGAACTGGTAACTATGTGGGTCAAGGCAATCTCACAATGGGTGGCCTCTGGACTTTTTCTTTGGACACTCGTGGCCCCCGCCGTCTTTCCTGATCGAGATTTTCCATAACCGAGAAGTTGTTCCTGTAAAAGCGTAATAACGAGTCTCAATTGCTTTTGATCGTTCTTTACGGGCGTGGGTATAGTTCTAGGCAAACCAAAATCAAGCAACGGTGCCTACGCGGTAGATATAGCCAGGTTGCTTACTCGAATGAAGTTCACAAATTTCTTTAGTTCAAAATGAAACATCGACCAGTTAGTAGAACGAATATGGTAATCATACCACTTCGGCAAACCGAAAAACTACATGTATAGCAAGACTATCGGAGACATTTCAGCCAACGTTTGCATCACTGCAAGCATTTATGTAAGCCGTCTTCCTTTTCCATTGCTACACACTTGACAGGTGAGCTGCCGTCTCTGTTTGCCAGCACCGATGATCGCACGATTTCATCATCTTGCACATCCTACCCCCCTCACATCCACAAAAATGAATTCCACTCAGGAAAATTATCTCAACGTCTTTCATTTCCGACTGCGCGGGTCAACACGCTGCCGCTTTCGACGCCCGGAGCCTGAACGAGTTTTACCTCCGCCACCACCTCGCCTCGTCGACACTGACTTTGCAACTCGAAGTTTCTGACCTCCGCACATTGCCCCATCTAATTTGCGCACCGCCTCCAGTGCTTGCGCTTCGTTAGAAAATTCCACAATGTAACCAGCCAATTCCGAGGCAGCAGCGGTATTCTTTGCGAATGACACCACGCCATGGCAATCCTGCAGTGCGCTGACCAGCGTCACAAGCTCTAATGGCTCACTGGTTGATACCTGAATAAGAGCAGATGCCTGCCTGCTGCTGCTGTTGTCGTCCTCAATATCCATTTGCTCCGAAGATGAGCGCGAAGAGCGCGGCTTGGATGGAATAGCATAGGCATCAACATTACTTGCCACACTGACGCTATGGTCGGCAACAGGGAACGCCACCTTCTGTTCTGGTGCACACGAGAATGGATACTGCTGGGGCACTCCACTTTGATAATATGGTGAGGTTTCCATCCATCCTCCAAAACTTTGCTGCTGCGGTAGCTGTTGATAGCTCAACGGTCCTGTAAAATTTGCGTATGGCTGGAACGGTTGCTGCGGGGGTGGTGGAGGGTACGTCACAAGTTGCATGGGGTAATATTCCATGCCCATTGAAGTGTGAAATCCTGCAGAATGAGATGGCGGGTATACACCAGCTGCCATCGGCGGTTGATGCCCTATCGGTGCTGCACTTCTTGGCGAGGGTATTGAACAGTATTGGGGAAAACATGCCCCCTCTCGGGATTGCTGGTGCTCCGTGCTTCGCATCAAGTGTGCAAAACGCGCCTCCACTGCACGGAGATCTACATCATCGGAGGATCCAGTTACCACACGTTCACCGGCCGCACGATCTAGTCGCATGGACTCATTGTTGCTGATTGAATTGCTACCATGCGTAGTGGTAAACAGACTCGGCGCCAAAATTACAATAGCTTGCAAAAACTTTCCAGATCCCAGAGGTAGCTCCATTTGGTGGAGTTGGAGTGCTGCGTGGGTAGCGTTTGCCTCACTTTCGAACTTTACGAACGCTACCCCCTGCGCCTCGCCCGTGCTCTTGACGACCTTGATATCCATGAATTCCATCCCAGCGAGAGACGAAACCACAGACGACAGCATATGCGTCGCCAAAAACCGATCGTATAGCAGCAATACCCAAAGGCGATCTTTTCCAACAAAAGTCAGGTTCGTCGATCCGGAGGGCACTGAGGTGCTTCCTGTGTGCAGACTGAAACACAAGTTAGAAGCGCAATCTAATGCTCTTTCGGGGGGAAGGGTCCTACCTTGCTCGCTGCTGCATTTGAATTGTTTCATGTGCAAACGAAAGCTGTGTCAAACAGGAAAATTTAGCCGTTAGTAGTTAATACCACTACCACGGCGGACGCGTTCACCTACCGTCATGAATTCCGATTTTTCTGGGTTTTCCTCTCCTTGGGATGATTCGTCTCGAAATGATCCGACGACGAACGCTGCAGTCGAAGACTGCACAATTAGGTGTGCATTTAAAACAGAACCACATAAGAAAAGGAGTACAAACCACGCCAGTAGTTCTTAGGACAAGGATCACGTCGTACCTTTGAATACCGGATGTATGCCATTGTTTTAACGCGACCAAAACTTTTGACGAGCTCAACGGACTCAAAATTGCCATATACGGCAAACATAGCTTCAAGTTCCTGCTCTGTGAACTGCAGGATATCCGAGGGTGGTTAGACACACTTTACAAAACATAACAAAGAATCCTTGCCTCCGGATCTACGAATGGGCGCACCTTGTATGTCGAAGTGAAAAACAGCTTCGTTCGTACCGGCTCAGCCGACTCCGGCTTGACCTCGAGCTTAATGTTCCGGTCTTTTCCACAGCTACTATCTGCATCGGTGATAGCAGGTCGAGCAGGCCCTCGACCAACCATGCCCGCACCATAATCACGCCTCTCTTGGGTTGCCTGCAGCTTTGCTAGCCGATAGGACTCCTCTATTGTACTGTCCGAAGACTGTCGTTTGCCAACCTTTTTCGATATAAATTCACCTTTCAGCGATTCTGGTAACAAGCTAGTGTCACTTCGATCGGAAACGGCTCTTGGCGGAGATAACGGTTGCCGCAAGTGCGCTTTCAGCGTTGGTGGAGGTGATGTCGTGGTGTTGCTTCGCTTTCGACGGATGCCACTGCCATCGGATCCATCCTCTGCGCTGGAGCCGCTGCCAGCCAGACTCTGTCGTCTTCTGCGTAGGTGGTGTTTCGGACGGGGAGGCATCGATTTACCATTTTGTGCTGCTTCTTCGGAGGTTCGGAGCAAATCAAACCGAGGGCCTCGTGACGTCATTGGAGTCGTGGCCAGTGAGACCGAACGGATACTGGTTGCCAGTGCTTCTTCTGAAGTTGCTGGAACCACGACCGCGAGATTTTTACCGCGTCTCTTTTGCTTGTCTCCTCCATCAAACGTCAAACTCACTAGCTGATAAGCAGCAAACAGATCATTGCCGAGCTTGGTTTGCTCCAACGCGGTCACCATATCGTCTAAAATTTGCTGCACCTGCTTCTCGGCCTCGTCCGGTTCCATCAGTTCATCCTTGTAGACATCCACAGCTAGCCCAGTACTCGTCTGTACCTCCGCTTTAATTTTCTGCGCCTCTGCTTTAATCTTCAAAGCATCAGCGCCAAATCCCTCGAGTCGATTTGTCTCCAGCACAAAGGCGGGTGACACTCGACTCGGCCCCAATGGCAGCGCAGTCACCGGCGGACTCGACCGCTGTCGTTTGCCCGGCAGCCGAGCCTCAATTCCCCGTCATCATCTCCCAATCCACCCGACGCCTTCTCGTCTTGGTCCTGCCTGGCGTGTTGGCCTCTCTTCAACTTGCCGTTGCCACTCGCAGGCCTCTCCTTGGCCACAGTCACCTGCAGCACTAAAAGTCAGCATTTCACCTCATTGCTGCACTAAAAAGCTGACAAAAGGCACCTTCAGAACGTGTCCATCTTCCAGTTCCAAATGGTCCAATTTGTCAATGGCTGCAGCGGCGTCTGCGGGGTCCTCGTACTGCAAGAAGGCAAACCCCTGTCGTGCCAGCACCAGAACAGGTCGTAAAAGCGTTCGAAAACCCACCACTCGCACCCTCAGACCCAGTGGCAAACATCAACCGCACGTACTCGCGATTTTTGCTCCTATCGAGCGCCAGGTGCAGGTGTTTGATCGCCCCATACGCCGAAAAGAGCGCTCGCAAGTCGTCCACCTTGCGGCCGCGTCCACACACGATGAACAGCCGCGAGAGCTCCGAGAGACGCGGATCGGGGGCAGCAGACGCAGGCGCAGGATCCGGCTTGAGCGCCACTTGGTGGGGCGCGCTGGACGCCGCGCGCGGAGCTGCCGCGGGGCCACCTTGCTCGTCCATGCGATGTTTGGTTGTGGACTGCGATGCAGCATACATGACATGGCAAATATCATGTACCAGAGGTTTGGTTCCGCTGGTCGTAACCTGGCTGAAAAAGTATCCAAATGCAAATGGCATCGCGATATCATCGCAGTGGAAAATTGTTTGCAACTGAATAAGGTTGTTTTGTTTAGTGCGAACAGTGCAAGTTTTCGGAATGAGCCGATTAGAACTTTGTTGTCGACGTATGGTGCGCTCATTCCCGAAAACTATCCTTAGTCTACGCGTGGCTAGAGCGAAGCAAGGGCGATCCTAACTAAGGATAGTTTCGACCGATCAGCTCATTCCCAATTTTCCCGCTCGACGTCCAAGGTTGAAAACGCGAAACGAACTGGCCGTGATCATGCCGCACGTGCGACGAGGAAGCACCAGGGGCCAAAATTAACCACTGTGCGCTCGGTAACGCACGATGGCGACGTCGCTGCAGTGCACTTGAAGGGCAACAAACACAAGTGGAAATGTACGCAGTTGTTCAATATCGCGCGCCGGCTCGGGGCAATCGCGTCTGGGTGCATATACGTCTACGCCTCGATGACAGCTACGTGGTGGGCAATCCAAATATTGTATGGTGCCCACAACCCGACCGAGACCCTCCGGGTGTTCCCATCATCGCTTATTGGAGGCTGGCTGGGGAACCAATCGGTTCACGACAGCTTGCTTGTTCAGAGTGTCTTAAATGGAGATACTACACCGCGAGACTATGCGCTATTCCTCGAGTCTAGTATAAAGACTTCTACTGATGGTTGCTACGAGCCACTGTTCGATTCAGCCATCTACAACTACAACTACCTAAGCAAAGGGTACCTTGGAATGGTTGCCAGTACCAACTACACTTTCACGGTACTGGATGGCTTGGAGCTTGTGCTTCCTGTGGTTGATTGTTCCTTTAGCCAACTAAAGGCAGGGGATCCTTCCGAAGTACGAGTCTACAACTTGATGCGCTCGCGTGATGACTCCACTTACCTGTACTTGATGACGGTCTCACTCTCTGTTCAACAATACGAGCTTCGGGATCGCTCCAAGGAAGGACCCGCACTTTTGGGTATGCTCACCATAGTGCAAGACATGCAAGCTACCAATGTCAAGCAGTACTATATGGTGGCGCTGACGTATCCTTACCAACATTTGCCAGAATTTCAAGCTTACGAGGTGGTCGGAATCACCGACGAGAGCTTTTGTCTTTAAGCAGCATCCCTCGAGATCCTCTCACAGAGCCAGTCAACCATTTGCTCACAGCGCGGAAGCGTGGGTTTTCAATGGTGATAGCCAGTCTAACGTTCGCACGATGTATTCGTTGCTGGACGGAGTAAATGCAACAACTGCCGTAACTCGATGGGAATGGGTGGGGAAGCCGTGACATTCGACTCATGGGCCTGGGTGCATTGCATTCACCTTTTCTTTGGGCTGCAGATGGTTTACTCATTGGTAGTACTCTTCCTCGTGACGTACCAGAAACTTCGATCAGGCAAATTGTGGCTGGGTGACCCCTTTGCATCAATATCAACAGCGACACTTGTCGTTCGTGGAATTATGGTGCTTCTCTCGTGGACGATAGATTCGTTTTGGTCCATTAATGAATTTGCGATGTCGAGAGCCGCGATGCTGGCAGGTTCACCTCCTGTACTCGTTCACAAGGAGCTCATGCACGCCGACCTGTTTACGGTGTACTTTTGTTTGGCTGCGTTTATCAGCGCCGTGTTTCGAGAGCGGATTGATCCGTCCTTCGCCACTTTTGTCTTCGAGATGGTCCACCAGAACAGACAACGCATAGTTCGCCTCTCGTCAGCTGTGATGAAGGAGATGACGACGTACTCTGAAGCCCAGTACAACATTGGCATTGCAAAAGTAACACCTGCACTCGCGCAAATGTCCCCTTTGAGGCTCTGGTCGTCATTTCAATTTCCAGAAAAAGTGCAAGATTTCTCGCTGCAACCTTCACCCCGATGATCTTTTTGATGTCGACCATCACTGTCTTCGCGATACTGCGCAAAATTTACCGTTGCTTTAGACCTGACAAGGTCCGTCAAAGATCGAGTGTTACCCACTCTTCGGATGAGAGAGGCTCGATGACCCAGGGAGGTACCGTGACGAACTTCGAGATCTCGACGGGTGCCATGCTGCAGACCCGTTTTGGCCTGATCTCCGACTACAACAACTACGTGTTCTTCAAAGGCATGAAGTTCGCATCTGCTGATGGGGTATACTGCTCCGGATACGTGATCGTGAACGAAAAGTATCTGGTGGGTACGAAAGATCTGCTCACGATTGCGCTGATCAAACTGGTGCGCACCCGCTTCACAAGCGTGTACGTGTACGAGGTGCATGGACATACTGTGAAGGATACAGCTCGACTGGTGTACCCTGCCACGTTCATGTGGTCCGATCTGTGGCGCTTGAACGTCACAGTGCTCCTCTGAGCGTAGGAACTGAACGAAACATAGATGTTGCGCTGTCAAATGCCCCCCGCTGCAAACCCCATTCTGTTGCCCTTGTCTCGTTGAGAGGACGTTGGTGTTGGGCCTCGGAGCAGTACCGTGGTGGTGGATCACGTGGCAGATGTAGGCAATAATTTCGGATCGTAAACACAGATTTTGAAGTTCTCGTCGTTGCAGTGTCCCGGTCAACGGTGTGTGAGGGTCGTGTATCCCGAGCTGGAGGGTTTTTCCATAGTTGTGGAATGGCCCAAAGGTGGTTGTCCACTAAAACCGATCACCAGGTCGATAAGACGACTTGCATTTCGCTGATGGGAGGCGTGCAAGACATGAGGGCGTATTACGTGTACGGAGGAGACCCGCACAGCCATGTCGCTGTGAGCTCATTCTTGAATTCACTTCCGTCTGCACTATCCGCACCAAGCCAACCTCCACCCCCATCTCGTCTCGATGGCCGCCTTCCGTCACCCCGTAGTCGCCGTTTCCCTCGGACCCGGTCCGCTCTGGCTGCTGTCCTCGGGCTTTGCCGGCATGAGCAACAGCAGTCTGCCGGCGCACACACTCACATCCACCTTCGACAAGCTCTTCCCAAAGGGTGAGAACCTGCCCAAGCGTCACTGCTCACTGGGAGTCCAAGAGAAGCGGCATCGAGGTCTCCAACGCTGCTAAGCCTGACATGATCTACGACCGCTACGGATTCCCTCGTGAGATTTACGACGTCGTCTACCCTGCCGAGGGCGACCCCGTTTTCGCTCAAAAGCTCAAGGAACAGCTCGAGAAGAGCAACCAAACTCATGGACCGCGGCTTCGACCACGGCGTGTACGTCCCGATGCTGCTGTAAACCGCCCCGAAGCCGACATCCCCATCGTCACCATGTCTATCAACTCGAACTTGTGCAACCAAGCGCACTTCGACTTGGGCAAAGCCATCGCCCCTTCGAAGACACGCTCATCTTTTGCTCGGGCCAGGCCAAAGCTACGCCTGGGGCAGTGACGATGAGAAATACACTGTCGCGTTATCCTTATCGTGTGCTGACCTGGAATCAGGACGCAAGTCACCCGCCACGTACTTGAATCTCAACGATTGGTGATAAATCTGAGCCGGATTATCTTTGTGTCTCTTCGCTCATTTGCGAATTCGCGAGGGAGGACGCAAGTGACAGGATGGAGTTCGTCGTGCGGCTGCTGGGAGACGCGGCTGAGCGCGTCGTGTGTCTGCTGGGCAGCGCCGAGGAGGTGGGCGCCTGGGACGTGGAGAGAGCAGGTACACGCGTCCGTCTAGCAGAGACTCGAACCTCCTGACTCATGCAGTGTTTGCAGTACCCATGGAGATCTTCGAGCAGCGCGAGGGCGAGCTCGTGGCGCGTCACCGTCGCGTTCGCGGCTGCTACCGACACGCTCGAGTACAAGTACGTGGCCAAGCACGCACAGACACGCGAGCTGTTGTCGTGGGAGGGACTGCCAGGCAATCGGACGCTCACGGTCGCCCCTGGCACCAACGTCGCACTGTAAGTAGCTGGCTGTATACTTAGGTAAACTACTATACGGTACAATGACTCACTTCTCTGTGTGGTATCTAGGAGAGCTCCTTCGTGCCAGAGCTCGACGTTCACGACGTCGAAGGTGCCATCGCCCGGGCCTCGAGATGCCAGATTGGGCAACAACGGGAGCACCAACGGCTTCCAGGAGTGGCGCTGCTGCAGAACCAACAAGGAGCCCAATCCGTGGTGGGAAGTGGATCTGGGAAAGGATTACGCCATCTCCAGTGTTCACGTGTGGAATGCAATGACGTACCATGAGCAGGCGAAGCATCCAGAGGGTCGACCCCGATCACGTCCAAGTCTTCTCCTGCTCCTCCACTGTGGATGTTTGTTTCCAAGGAACCATTGGGACGAGGAGAAGATTCGTACGAAGACGCAAAAACTAAGGCGTCGACTGATTCGTCTTCCGTACGAGCGATTCAAGTGAACGGCTCGTTCGACAGCCGCGTGCGATCACTGAACTTCGCTGCTGATGGTGTTCAATCGCCTGCAGTCACGGGGCGATATGTGCGACTGCAGTACGCTGGTCCGTCATGGGCTCTGCTGTTTGCCGAGATTGAGGTGCTCACACAAGATCCAGTCGCAATGGTGGACGACGAGGAATCACCGCAGACTAATGTCAAATGCGATGATGGATTTTATGGTGTTGCGAGAGCGCTCGACGCGGATCTACGTGAGTACGTGGAAACGGGATGGCTTAATCCAGCTGCTGATACAGCAGAGTTACAGCTTTGGATTGGAAGTTTCGCTTCTACAAAGCCTGCAATTCAATGGATGAATGGTGAATTAGAACCGAATCGAGTGGCGATTGAAATGCGTCATGAAATACAAACGAAAACGAACAACCAAGCTGAGCCGCAGAATGACAGTGTTCAGTCTCGGATGAAGCCGCACGCTAATGGCAATTCGGGTGTCACGTGGGAGCCCCTTCCAGTGGAGTTTAAAAGCGCGGCGGTACTGGACAAAGACTCATCGGAGATGCGCCAGCTCCTGGAAGCGCACCAACAACGCACTGAAAGCGACATTGCACCATACCTGAACAATGATCCGTACGCAGCGCCTTCAAAATCCTTCTGGCTATCGCAGTTGGCTTCCATCCAATCGCTGGGGGAATCCGATGTGGCTACCTTGGCTGATATGCTTGTTACACGAAAGTATTCCAAGGGAGAAATCATTTTGGACTACGCAGAACGAAAGCCCGCTGTCTTCTATGTTGAATCGGGCAGTGTGGAACTAAGTGGTCCGGATTGCTCGACGGGATCAAATGTCATTGGAACGCTGGGCCAGGATACCGTGTTTAACGAGTTGGGCCTCTTCAGTCGCTGGTCTCGACAGCCTGCAGTATTCAAGGCAAACAGTGAAGTGGTTTGTCAAATTCTGGAGTTGGAGACGCTCCTGACTGCTTTGGGAAAGGACAAGGTGACGTCAATCCGAAACGATTATATCCGTAAGACACTCAATGCGCTGTCGTCGTCTGACGATAAGGAGACACATTACACCGACAGCACGCATGCCCAAGTTTTCCGTGTGAAGGTTCCAGTGGCCACAGTGGCTGGGAGTGGAAGCCATGTCAACGGACTCTCTCACCGCTGGACGTTTAATCTTTACGATTGCCATGGAGACACAAAGTCGGAGCTTATGGGATCCGCCTATCTCCTTCCGTCACAGATTGGCAAACACGGAGAAGCTGATCTAACAGTACCAATTTTCTCGTCTGGAATGGACATCGTTGGACAACTCACGCTGTCATATTTGGTTTTGACCCCATTTGCCCACCCCAAGAACAATATTGCGGACGTCTGGCGCTCTTACTGGCGAGAACGTCCGCCACTTACTATCGGACATCGAGGCATGGGGCGATCGTATTATCAGGTCGACGGATACCGTCTCGCCCTTACGCGAGAAAACACGCTGGCGTCGTTTATTCTTGCTGGACGCAGCGGTGCAGACTTTGTGGAGTTTGATGTGCAGCTCACGAAGGACCACGTACCTGTGATTTATCACGATTTCCTGATAAATGTTGGTCTGGAGGACAAGCGTGCCGGTTCGTTCGGGACAAAGCCCGAGACATACGAGATTGGCATCCACGACCTGACTTTCCGCCAACTCACACAGTCGTATACAACGCCTGTTCCACACAAGGGAGCAAGAGCCAACAACTGCAAAATCGAGTGAAGAAGCACTGGGCACGTCTCCAAGGGGACAAGCAGGTTCCGTCTCCTAAACATGCCCCCTCACGGATGATAGCGCTACTGAAGAAGGCCACCTCGTGGATTTCTTTCCTCGTCTGGAAGATCTTCTCAAACACGTGCCTGCAGAAGTTGGCTTGAACATTGAGATCAAGTACCCAGACAACTTTGTCCGCACAGCGATGCGCAGCTTGAACTGCTTCGCGATCAATGCGTACATTGATCGAGTCCTGCAGTGCGTCTTTGACTACGCTGGCACGCGTCGCATTTTCTTTTCGTGCTTTGATCCGAGTGTGTGTATCGCACTGCGAGCAAAGCAGACCAAGTACCCCGTGCTGTTTCTAACGTATGGCGCCATGGCGCCCAATGCAATGGACGCTCGAATGACGTTGCAATTCGCCACGAACCTCGCCAAGATGGAGAAACTGCAGGGAATCGTGTCCAACTCCAATTCGTTCATCGAGACGCCGGAGTTGACTTCACTGGTGAAAAAGGACCTGGGTAGTGTCCTGATCACGTGGGGTGACCAGAACACCAACCACGAAAAGGTGCAACTGCAAAAGCGCCACGCAGTGGACGGGGTCATCAGCGACAACGTCATTGATCTCATCAACCAAGACAAGAAGCTGCAGGCCAATTAGGTCCTTGTGCTCATTGAAAGCCTAAACAAATGTAAAGTCGATCTATTAATCGCCTCATTCGTTCTGTACTTGCGAGTTGTCGTCGTCACGGCCTTCACGTCGGGCAGTACTCGAAGTCGCAGCAGAGCTCTTTCATGCGACTTTGTGCTTTGCCCAAGGAATTGCACCACCTGGCGTCTTCAGGGCAGCCGCCGTCCCCGTCTTCCCCGCAGCTGAGCGTCCCGAAGACGTTTTCTCCCTCGCCCACTTCACTTTCGTCCGCCCCACTCGCGCTGTCGGAGCTTGTGACGTTGCAGTCCGTCTTCGCTGCCACCGCCAGTAAAATCGCAGCCACCATCGCCATCCATCGCAGCGTGAGACCCCGAACCATCTCGTCGGTAGTTTTGCACTTGATCGCTAGGTGGTCTTTTCCCGAAATGACTTTACGTCGCTTCAAGCTCACAACGACGACGAAGTCTCCCAAACAGCATCACACCCCTATCCGTCATGTTCCTTTCTGATTTGCCGGTCCATTTCTCCCATCCCAGTTCATATCCCTCTCTTACCGCATCCAACTCTCCTGCGACACACTTGAAGCTTTTTCTATTATCGGCGCGTTTTCCAACGGCATTTTTGAATGGGCGAGTTCTTGGTCGAAACTGCCTCCTTCCTCGACGCCCCATGGAGCGCAGTACGAGCCCCCACGCGCAGCCGCTGGTCTGTCGCCCCTGGAGCAGCAGAATCGGCGCGCGTTGCTGTCCAAGATCGCACAGCTGGCGTCTCGCGGCGCCATTCTCCCCATTGCCGCGCGGACGCTGCGCAGCCAGCTGCACGACAGCCCCAGCGGCCAGTGGAAGGCCGTGGAGGTGCGACTGCAGCAGCTGGCGTGCAACTGGAACCCGTACCAGGACGACGCGGCTGCCGGCGACAAGCAGAAGGAGAAACTCGACTTTTACCAGTTGCTAGAGCTCTCCAAGGACCAACAGGCGACTGCAGAAGACGTCAAGCGCCAATTCCGCAAATTTGCACTGCTGTTGCACCCGGACAAGAGGCGCGCAAAGCGCAAAGAGAGCAAGAGGGGGAAACAGAGGAGGAAAAGGCCCATTTGGATGAAAAAGCACTGAGAGAAGGAGACTCGACGCACTTTGCGCGGCTGCGACTCGCGTACGAGACGCTGAGTGACCCGGTGAGAAGAGCGGCATACGATGCGAAACTTGAAGATGGTGTTCACCCGCAGCAAGTTGGTGAAGCGGTGTCAGATCAAGTGAAGCTGGAGGCGTCCACGGACTTTGCGTCGTTGGAGTGGATGGCGCGGGTGAAGCACAAGATGGACGTGATGGCGAGAATTGCCGAGTGGGCCAAGCTGCTCGCACTGAAAGCGACGGAGCTTCGCTTCGAGACGGGCGAGCAATGCACGGGCAAGGGATGCGGCAAAATTGTGAGCATGGATCGCGACTTGGAGTGTTCGGGCTCGCCGCGCCGTCGGGTGTACATTTGTCTGCTCCATAGGTACATTCATGCGTGTGATGAGAGCTGTACGAGCACATTCGGAGATGCCGAGCTGGATCGCCGTGTGTGTCCGATGCGGGCGTACTGGCTTGTCCAGAACTGGTTGTTCGACCAGTTGCAGGTCAAGGCTTTACACCGCCAACAAATGCAGCAATATGTCAATCCAGCAGTAAAAGAGGAGGAGGTCGCGTCGCCTGCATCTAAAAGGTGAAGCAAGCAGCTGATTGCAATGCTCCTGCTGCCATTGAAGCAGGGGTGGTTCTCCTGTCTCGCCAATTGAAGCAGTTAAAACTCCGGTGCTGTGCGGGTTTGAGCCGTCCGAGATCCATCTAGGCGACCAGTATACGCGTTTTCAAGTCGAGAAGATTGCAGAGTGCAAAAGTACTGAGTGTCGCGGCCATTTTCAGTTTCTGGAAGAAGGGGTATACGCTTGTCGACGTCACGGAACGCCCCACATCTGCACGTTTGAACGGTGCGAGCGACAGGAGCTGCACATGGGTAGCTACATTTGTTGGGTCAGCGGGAAGATTTATGGACGTGAACGGGAGCAAGCAGGAACGGACGTGCGAACGCGTCGTGTCGTCTTTTCCGATGCGCAGGGTGACGAGAGTGCCGTCGAGATGGAAGTTCCTGTGATGTTGCCACTCGGAAAGACGACGGGGTATCTGCTGGAGGGCGATCTGCATTCAGGTGATGTGTCGTCACTGTCTCCACCGCCGCCGGATGAGAAGGCTTGGCATAAGCGGCAACGCGTGAATTCGGACGAAGTGTTGGATGATGCTCGATCGCCACGGCGCGAGACAAGAAAGAAGCTTAAACGCGACCTAAGACAAGAAACTTCGCCGGTTAGAAAGCGGCTGCATCAACGCTTGGTGACGAAAATTCAGCGAGCGGAGACAACGTCGTTCCACATTTTCTTGAAGCTGCCGCCGGCAGTTGCCATTTTGCCCAAGGTCGCTCTGGAGATGGAAGATGCTGATGACAGCAGCTCAGATGATGAAGACTCCGCGGCCAAGTCTACTGGCGAAAACAAGGAGAGGATGCTGCAGATTTTCGTGAATTCGCATCATACAGTCAACTACATAAAGCATTGGATGGAAGAGTTAACGGAGCAGCAACTATCGATTTGGGACCAGCAGATATATTGGGGCGACACACTCATTGGCGAAGAGACAAGTGTAATGGTTTTGGAGGAGCATGGGATCTCCGCGGGTTGTATACTTGAGCTTCGTCTCCACGATGATTGTCCACTGTTGGTATCTACTTGAACGGCAAGAACGCGGTCGCTGGAGGTGGTGGGGGTGCTCCGATTGAGTATAACACGATGCAAATTTCGAAGGAAGCAGAGGAGGACTTGGATGATCTCCAGGAAGAGTGGGACAATGTCGTAGCTGAAGAGCAGGCTTTTGAGCAATCGCGGCTGAAGCGGAAGCGTGAGAGGTTGGAGCTGCACGGTGCCATTGAGCATACGGAGGTGTTACGGTATGAAAATGCCAAATCGGAACCTCGAATACTTGGTGTGATCCAGAAGCGGGCTATCGGTGACGGCAATGATGGTATGCAAAAGTGGCAGCTCACCTCTCCCGATAACAATCAAGCTGTAGAGCAAGACGCGTTGGTATCACTCAAAAGTGAGGTGCTGGTGAAAGAAGAGCAAGAGAAGGTTCCAACGAGAGTTCAAGCGATGAGATCACTGTGTAATGATGCCCAACCAGTGAGCGGCGTCAAGAAGAAGTGAGTCTGTTATACTTTAGACGTCGAGGAAGTCGGCAAAGACCCGTCTGCAACTTTCGAAGAGAGACATCGTGATAGCGGTGGACGGGGCATGGAAGGCAACACGCGCAGCAGCGCCTTTGTACAGCGCCATCATGCCTTCCGTTCTGCTCACAACCAAGAACAACGCATGCGTCAGTCAAGTTTCGTCCACTACGACCAAGGAAGTCACTCAAGTTGGACTCAATACCTGATCACTTGCGTCATACCGTCAACGATTCCGCGATACGCTGGAGGGAGGCTTCTGTCGCGTAGGCGCGTTGAACCTGTTGTTATTCCGCAATAATCAGTCACCGACTTGCGTAGCAATCACAGCATTTTTCGAGTTGGCACCTACCTGAAGCCGTAGTTTAATCAGATCCAGTGGGTTTGTGAGGAACGAAGCCGTAGCTCCAGCAACCGCCGCACTTGCGAGCGTGTATTGTGCGGGTAGCTCCTCTGTATCGAGCCGCATCTGTGCAAACGCCTTGGCCTTCTCGTAGAACATGAAGTAAAGCGCTGAAAACGGTCCGAATGAAAGCAGCGTGGCGACGTAGCCTTTGTAGAGTCCACCCAGACGCTCCGTCCGCGCAATCGTTTGCACGGCGTCGAGCGTGTTGCGGTAGTAAATTTTACCCGACGACTGCACTTGCACCTGCATCCGCTCCTTGATGACATCAATTGGCACCCAGAGCACACAGCTCATCGCCTCGGCGGCCATTCCTGCCCCCAGATACAGCAGCGAAGGGCTGACTTGGAAGCTCTCAACACCCATCAGCGCGTCCTTGGACACCTCGTACGACGTCATGTAGAGACAAGTGGCGGGTGCTGAGCCCAACATACTCACGCCAATGCCGCGATAAAGACCCCGCAAATGATGCAAGCTGTGTCGACAGAGAGTTAGTCCGATGAGACCAGTGCAAATTAGTTGCGCAACAGCACCTGAACTTGCGCAGATTGAGTTGCGCCGCAATGGAGCTCCCTGGGGCGGTGCTGGCTTGCAGTCGAGCTTTCACTGTGTCCAGCGGATGGCAGAAGACACGGCCGATCATTCCAGCCGCTGCGCTCCCCTGTCAAGTGTAATGTACAGCAGCAACGAAAGGGAATCAAACAGTCTTATCGAGTGAGAAGATCGTCCCAAGGAGCGGTACCAGAAGTGTCGGGAGCTGGTTTGGAATCTACAGAGCACGGTACGAAACGAAAAGCAGTGCGAAACGAAGCTTAGCGTGTGGTGGTTCTTGTGCAACTTTGTGCAGGTCTCTAGCAGATGCACCTCGACAGCTACCGGTACGCACCGAGCTGCCATCTCCTCCCATCGGAGCCCTTCTTGAACCACTTCGCTGACTCACGCGATTCGCTGAAATTTCCGCCAATCCGGTTCGACGCATCCATCCCAGACCCAAACAAGACCCATTTATCACCCTAAACATGCGCGTGTACCTGGACTATAACGCCACGACGCCCGTGGAGCCCGCCGTACTGCAGGCGCTGCTGCCGCACTTGGGCCCGCACTTCGGCAACCCGTCGTCGTCCTACGCACTCGGCCAGCAGGCCAAGCAGGCGGTGGATGGGGCTCGAAGCCAAGTGGCGGCGATGCTGGGGGCCTCCCAGCCGGACGAGGTGGTTTTCCTCTCGGGCGGCACCGAGTCCGTCAATTACGCACTGAAGGGGCGGCGCTGGCTGCCAAGAGGGAAAGCGGACGCAACCACCTTGTCACATCCTGCGTGGAGCACGTGGCGGTGCTGGAGACGTGCAAATGGCTCGAGACCCAGGACTTCCAGGTCACGTACCTACCCGTGGACCGCTTCGGGTGTGTGCGCGTGCAGGACGCGCTGGACGCTCTCACGCCGCAGACTTGCGTGGTGTCCATCATGCTCGCTAACAACGAGGTGGGGTCGTTGCAGCCTGTGGCGGACATCTCCCGAGCGGTGCGACGGTTCGTGGAGGAAGAGAGTGGCCGACTGCCCATTGCCGTCCACACGGACGCCAGTCAGGCAGCCGGAAAAGTGCGTGTGAATGTGCAGGACCTGGGTGTGGACTTGCTGACGGTGGCAGGCCACAAGCTTTACGCTCCTAAAGGTGTTGGAGCTCTCTACGTTCGAGAAGGGACCGTGCTGGACACGCTCATCCACGGAGCTTCGCAGGAGAACGGACGTCGTGGCGGTACGGAGAATGTGGCGCTGGTGGCAGCACTTGGCCAAGCCTGTGCACTGGTAGAGAAGAACCTGCACGAGTACGCGGTCATCATGCAGGAGAGCAGGATATTCCTGCTCGAACAGATCCAGAAGCACTGCAGTCTCACGAACGTCAGCTACCTGGTGAACGGCCACCCGGAGCTCTCGCTGCCCAACACACTCAGCATCAGCTTTGAGAACATCAGTGCGCCACGCATCCTAGACTGTAAGTATTGTCAGCTCAATCGGCCCTAAGGTGGTTTGCTAACACTTGTGATGTCCGTACAATTTACGCTGCAGTGATTGAGGCCGATGGTGTCTACGCGAGCGCTGGATCGGCGTGCCACAGCCACAAGAACGACAGCGACTCGGAGAAACAAACGAGTCCCGAAGTCCAGGATGAACACATTACGATCTCGCACGTGCTGGCCGCTATGCACGTGGCTCCCAAATTCGCCAAGGGAACGCTCCGCCTGTCCGTTGGCCGCTCGACTACGCAGGAAGAGCTGCTTCACGCTGCTAACGCGATTCACAAAGCAATTCAGCAGCTCATATAAGGATGGTCATTTACAGTGAGCCGCGCCGCTATCCCCACGTGTCTTGACGACTCATGTACTACTCACACTCAAGCAAAAACGCAAAATAGGCACGTTTTACTTATTGCTCGCTGTCCTGGGCGAGTACATGTTTTCCTGGCAAGTATCCTGCCGACTGTGTTCATTCAATTCATTCGTCCTCTCAATAGCGCTTGGAAATCCAAGCTAGAAGCCACTTGAGATGCGTGAGCATGAACTTGAGCGCTCGCGTCCATTGCTCATCGTTACCCAAAGAAATGGGCAGACCGCCAATCTTACCGCGCTCCACCTTGTACGGGAACTTGAGTGACGGCTCCTCTTTCATCGCGCGACGACCTGCGTCCTCCACACACTCGAGGAAGAGTACCATAGCCTGGTTGAAGCCTCGGCGCCGGAACATGCCGCCATCACTGTACAGACTGTACTCCTTGCCGTACATATTGACCACGCGCGAGAAGCTGCCGCGAGGTACGAGGCGATTGCGTGAAAACTCAAAGTTGGCGCGGTCTGCAATTGTCGCGAGCAGTAGCACTGCCTGGCCTAAAGCGGCGTTAATTTCCACCCACTCCACTGGTTTAGACGGCAAACGACCGAGCCGAAGTCCATTGATCGTACCAAACAGCCCATCGTGCCAGATGTGGAAAACATCATTGCATACATTGTAACGCTGCAGGCGACGCAGCATGTCCGACGCATGCACCGCAAAAACGCTCACTGATTGGCGTTTGTCGCGGCTGAGACCCAGCAAATGCTGCAGAAATGCTCCTTCGCCAAATGTACCGTGGATCAGCTGCTCGAGGTCCGTTCCAGTAGACCACAACTCCCGCCGCTTTGCTATCACTTGTGACGTTTCATCTTCGATGGCTTCTAACTCTTCTTTCAGTCGTCGCTCTTCATCTTCCAGTGCGCGTAGCTCTGGGTCATCATGCCACTCGTCAGCATCATAGTCTCCATCCTCGCTAAATGTTCGCGCTGATGCGCGCTCTTCATCCGTGAATTGGGTCATAAATCCCTCGTACTGGGCTCGATCCTCTTCCAGCTCGATCAGAGCTCTGTCAGTCAGAAGCAGAAACAAAAGAGTCAGCTCTTCATGCAGGTAAACTGGCAAACCAAATCTTTACAACGCACTGAGTGAATCGAGAAAGAACCGCAGTTTCGCAGTCATGGCAAGTCGGCAGCCTCTTTTTCAGCAGAAGAGTGCTGTAATAATCAACCACAAAAGATTGTTAGTGAATCATCAACAGTTGCCAACAGGCACTGTTGACTCACCTGCAATCAAGCAGCTCCTGGAACCAGCTGAGATCGGTCCCATCGATGCGGCGCTTGCGAATGAGGCGTCGACGCCGCACAAAGCGTTCTTGCGGAATTTCATCAATTTCTCCTCCATTTTCAGTCTTCGCCTCGGTTTCAGTGTCTGGTCCGTCTTCACCCTCTTCTACCTCTTCTCCCAACACGAGCGGTTCTTCCATCTTGCCGAACTCTGCGTAATCTGCAGCGTACACCCACCCTTCTTCGTCGCAGTGCGGGAGCGCCTGGTCCACCTCCCAGCCCGAGATCCAAAGGTGCGGCTTGTTCAGCAGCCGCGCAGGCACCACCTCTGCGATGTTCTGGCCAATATCTCCTCGATTGCAGCTCGTAAAGGCCGCAATGCCGTGCATCAGGTCGAACTCTGCGGGTACCCAGACGTCGACGTCTCTGCTGCTGTCGAGACGTTGCCGCTCCCACACAATCTCCGGTACAACTGCGGGCGTTTTCTGCTGCTGTTGCATTTGCTGACTGAGTGAGGACCTGGCGGCTTGTGCGGCTTCTTCCTCCTCGTCCGCGTCTGTCCCCGCGTCGGTTCCTTCGGTGAGTCTGGGCATCTGGTCCTCCTCCTCGGCGTCTCCTTTGCTGTCTCGCTGGTCACTTGAGTGCTCGTAAGCCACGGGCCGCAGCTTCATGATCTTCTCCTCGATGGACACGGGATGGTACTGGAACTTGAGCAACGCCCCGCATTGGTGGCACGTGAAGAGGCTTTTGCCTTCCATGGCGACGCGTCTGGCACTGGGGATGGGGCTGCCGGCGTATGGGGAGAAGGAGGCGCTGGCGGAGGACGGCGCAGGGGACAAGGACACCGCAGAAGCTCCGATGGAGCTCCCGGTGGTGGCGGGCGGTCGCGGGAGCGCCGTGATGATGAGCGGCGGCTGGAGGGACCCATTGCTGCTCATTGCGGCGGCTGTAGCGGTCGCTGGGGCACGGCGTGGGCGTCGAAATGGAGAGGGGGAGCGGAGAAGAAGGTAGCACAAGAGCGGAGGTGTCTGGCGCGACGTGGACGGAGAGAAGACGCCAAGCAGCAAGACACCGAGCGTGCTCGAGACGCCTGGAAAGGTGGGAGTAACGCCACCTTTCTTGTCGCAATCGAACGATTAATTCGAGTCGCGCTGATTGGACAAAAATAGATTGGTTACGGTTACGTTGCAGGGTTACGGTGGACGATCTGTCCACATTGAAGCTGGCAGGAAAGATAATCACATGAGGTGGCACCCGCCAGCCTTCGCTGCGTCTTGCTGCGTCTGCGTTGCCTGCTCTTCCCCATCGTCCTCCTCTTCAAGTGCTGGGGGACGATTTCGGGTTTGGGTTTGGGACTGCTACCGGTAGACGGCTTCTTCGTCTGCTTCTTCTGACCCGCCATTTTGGCGAACGGGTCGTCGGCCTCGTCCTCGTGCTGCAGCTGCTGCTGCGTCGCGTTCACCAGCTCCAAGGGGACGCCTGCCCGGGTGGCCTCCAGCTTCATCTGCTCTCGCAGCACCGCCTTCTTCACCGCGTCGTTCTTGAACGGCACTGCAGCAGCAACAAATCAACCGATTAGTCAGCCAGTCAGCAGGTCCGTTCTCTGGTTGCCAACGTACCGAAGGCGTCTTCCGCCGCGTCCGCGTCCCAGTCCGCGGGTTTCTCCCATCGGTCCTCGCCCGTCTCCGTGTTGTGGTAGTAAATCCGTCCGCGCTTGGACGTGAGTTCTGCCCAGCGCTTCCGCGTCGGCTTCTTCTCCACCGCCGGCGCTGCGCCGACGCCGTCAAAAGCCACAGTGGCGACCTCGACGCCTCTGCCGTCCGCCGACACGACGGCCTCGAACGGGCGTCCGCAGACCGTGCACTGGCCCAGCGCCAGCATGTCTTCCTTAGGTACGTTCACGTGGCATCCCGCGCACTTGATGAACCGCTCGTTCAACGACCCGCTAGCGGCGCCGTTGACTCCTCTCGTCGCCATCTTCGAAATGGGTACACTTTGGTGAGAAATAAAAACCGCAAATTAGAATTAGACTGTTCTATGCGATATGCCAGGCTTATCTCACCTCGTAGGATTCCGCAGACGAGGCGCAGAATTTCGAAGGGACGCCATCTCGTCACAGTTTAAAGTCATTTTCGAAAGCGGTCCAAAGGAACCCCATTCCTCAAAGATGATCGTAGACGCCGTGCGGTACGTTAACTGCCTTGTGCTAATACTACGACGACAGCTCACCTTCAGTGTGTATTTTGTGCCGCCAGGTGGGCGACGATGAAAGTGGACGAGTCGGTAGTCAACCCCGTGGCCTCTCGGCTCGCCAGCTCCGTGGCCAACCCGGCCGTGCTGAGCTTCCTGCTCTGGGACCGCCTCAAGACGCTGACGCCGCAGCGCGCGCGCGACCTGACGCGGCTGTTGGCCACGGCGCTAGCCAACGCCCTGGGCGTCTTCGGGGCCGAGCGCGGCCAGCAGCTCGGGGCCAGCAGCAAGCAGCTGCAACGGGAGTTCATGCGGGCTGCCAGTTCCCGCAGCGGCCGAGATGTGGTCGTGAACGGGGTGGCCACAGTCGCCAAAGTGGCGCAGGCGCTCAACACGTTAGAGACCAAAGCGGCCACGCAGCAGCTGTTCCTGACGTTGCAGTCCGTCGTGGACTTCTTCGCCAGCGACGACGGCCGCCGCGTCATCTCCAGCACTGGCGAGTGCCTCACCAGTGCCACGGAGATGGCGGCGTCCCCCGAAGCTTCCATTTTCCTGGCTGAGCTGGCGACGAATCTCTTGCACATGCTGGAGAGTGAAGAGAAGAGGAGTCAGAAGGAGGACGAAGTGCTGAAAGATGAAGAGCGAGAAGAAGAACAGGAGCGAGAACTGCATCGGGAGATGGAAGCTGAGCGGGAGATGGACGGTAAACATCCGTACTCGCCCACGTCCTCGATGGCCGACACGCGGTGGAGTTTCGACACGGAGTCGATGCTGTCTTCCGCTCCCGGGACGCCCATGACAGCCATGTACGGACCTGGTGCGTCGATGGACGGACCTATGGCATCGTCTCCTGTGCGACCGGGTACGCGACGTCGGGTGTCCGTTTCGTCACCAGCAGATAAGAACAGCGGCTACCGCTCGGCGCGTATTGAAAAGGAGGTGTTGCTTAAGATGGGAGTGGACCCGTCGATGCTCAGCGAGATTCAGCGCGTGCTTGACGTCATTTCAGCGGACGAAGAGGAAAAGGAGCGTGTGGAAACGCAGCGTCGACGTGAAGAGGCCGAGTACGTGGCGAGTTTGGTGGTGCCAGAGTCGACGGAGAGCGTCCAAGTCGAGGATGGAATTGCCCACGCGTTTGGTGACGACGAAGCAGAGGAGAAAACCGATGAGGTCATTCATGGTGATGACATACCACCTCCGACACCGGTGCTGCTTCCTGAGTGGCACGAGGAGCCTCTGCGGGAGGCACTTCGCCGTCGTTACGCTCACGCTGAAGCCATGACGGAGCAGCGCGACCCGGCTGAGCGCCAGGCGCGTGAAATGGCATCGGTCCTGGCCCAACGTCAAATTAAGCACGGTGAAGTGCAACCTGTGGACGTGGTGGCGTGCAGGGTTATCGCGAAGATGCTCGTTTACGGCGTGGCGCTGTTCCTGCTGCTGTCGGGCTACCTGCTCATCCGCAACGTCTTCTGAATCCGTACCATTAATTTACCTTCAGTTCCAAAATGTTTCGTGTTACTTGGCTTTGTCGATACTTTTCTGGTTCAAGTCTGCGATGGCATCCAGCACGTCACGAACAGGCTCGAAACGCTGGTCAAGTTCACGCTGAATGACGGCAGCAGAGTGCCCCATGCGCGTCCAGATCCGCACTTGGCGGAAGTAGTCATCGTAAATCTCCGCGGCGCAGACGGGGTGGAACTTCTCACCGGCATCTTCGGCCAGCTCGTCCAAGTGCTCAAGACCGAAGGGCTGGTTTATCAGCACGCAGCATCGTCGTGGGTCTCTGATTAGCACGGACGTCAAAGTTGCGTGAACAGCGTTGATGGTTGCAGATGTGGTTGGGTAGTACAGTAGTCGGGGAAGCTTTTCAGGTCTTTTACCCCTTCTTGCAGCAGGTGCCTCGTCGTTCTTCGACTGAGCTTTGTCCTTGTCTGTGTCCTTCGCTGTGTCCTTCTCCAGAGAAATGGCTTGATCCTGGACTTTGGCAGAGCTGCTGTCATTTACCACGACATGGGCATTTCCACTGCCGGTAGCCTTTTGAATCACGTCTACGGCAGGGCCGTCCTGCCTTCCACCGAGCCACTGGGCACCCGCCGCCAATGCAAGCTCTTGCTTTTCTAGCTCTTGCTCCTCTAGCTTTTGCCGATGAAGTCGGTCTTGTTCCTCTGCTTCGGCCTTTGCTTTGGCGTCCGCAGCGATTTCAGCTCGCTCGCGTTCCTCAAACTCAACAGCCTCTGCCGGGGTAAGCACTGCATAACCATGATGCTCCAGGAACAATCGTAGAGGGGTGAAGTTGTGAGGGTGACGTCTAGCACCAGTGTTTTCCGGTCATCCACGAATCGTCCGCACCATCGTAGCAATTCCAGAAGCAGCGGTGCTTTGGAGTCGATAAGAACATTCACCTCCTGTTTGAGCCGCGTACGTTCACGTAGAGTGACGAACGATTCCCCGCCGAGATCGCACGGTTGACGCGAGTCGCCCAACAGGACACAGAGACTGCGGAATGGCCGTCGAAGAGCCAATGCAGTCTGCCGTTCAACAAGTCGATATGCTTGTGAAGCATCCTCTACCGAGATTTCTTCGTCCTTTGGCAGTGGCGCCTTGGGCATCACCCGCAACTCGAACGCTCTGTCTCTCAGCGTCGCGTCCGCCTCAATGCACAGAATGTACTTGCCCGTAGTCGTACGCAGCAGAAACGATTCATCAACGTCCAAGCCCGACCACGAGTGACGGAAGCCGTACTGGCCCTTGGGCACGCACCACACGCAGGGAACTCGTCCGTTCAGTGACCACTGCGCCACCAAATGTCGATGCTCATCAGGATCTTCAAATACCGGCAAGATATGTGCACCATACCGATTCATGGACACCTCCGTCACATCGCTCCCTCTACCGGCCAGTCGGATAATCCGTTCCTCAATCCCGTGCAGCGGGGTTCTCGTCCACTGTAGACGTTCTCCAGGTACCCCAAGGCTGCTCTCCCACTGGCCCGCACAATCTGCAGCAGCTGCGTCACAACCATAAAGCCCGCCAGCATCGATCTGGCTGTAAACACGTTCATGATCTTGAGTTGCAGAGCTGCGTCTGCGCTGGACGTTGCTGGATGAAACTCGCGCAACAACTGCGACGCCTCTAACCCCAGCGACTGCGCTACCAGATCCGGTGCGTGTGTCCCCCAGATGCAACTGGCCAGAGAGTTGTGCGTCGCGTATTTGCACACGAAGAGCATGGAGTCCCAAGTCGTGGGCTGTACGGGGTCCAGTAGCAGATGCGCCTCGTACGCCGAGAGGCCCAAGACGCCACTGGAGCAAACTCCGAGCAGCGCAAGCCTCGCCGGCTGCGCGATGCTTTGCACCGACACGTGTGCGATACGTCGCAGCACTTGCAGCTCCCGCGACAGGTTCACAGCCTTGCGGTCGAGCACGCAGTGGCCGGGGAACTCCTGCTCGGGCTTCCACACGACGTCGCCCAGACGCTGCTCGTTGCTGAGGCTGGGCGCGGGTTTCTCCTCTTCGGGCTTGATGAGCGGCAGCAGCGGGCTGGACAGAGGCTTGAGGAGGCCCAGAGGTCCGTCGGGCTCGCGCCTGCCGAGCCACACGCGCCGCAAGGAACGCAACATGCCGCTCATCTGGTCGACGTTGAAGAGGATTGAAGAGGTAGGAAAACATCAGGAAAGATATGCCGTAAGTAATTTACTTACCACTCACAACTTTGCACTTCGTTATGCAGTAAGCGAACGATTCTTCTTGTCCTGGTCGTATAGCTTTCCGCTCTTGTATTATAGTGATTCAGCTTAACTCGCTCTGATACTATCTGTGCAGTACTTCTCTTCTGCTGGCAGCTTCTCTTCTGGCTGTCAACTTCGGTTGTGGCTGCTTCTCCTCTAGCTGGTCAGTTCGCTTGTGCCTGCTTCCTTTGCGCTCTCTGTGGGGGCGACTGCTCACTGCAATCCTCAGTCATCAACTGCGCAGCAATGTCGCCTCTCCTTCGTTTGGTCGTCTGCTCTGTTGTCGGTCTTGGTCATCTCTGGTTCAACGCGATCTTCTGGCTGCCTCATGTGGCCAACGCTGCTCCGCACTTCAACTGCTGCGCACTTCAGCTTGTCACTCTAGCTATTGCGGCTACAACAACAATCACCATTGTTACTATGCTTGTCAAGATAGGTATCGTTTGTGTTTGACAGCTTGATGCTGGGAAGTTCGTTCACGATGAACCGCGCCTTGATGCTCTCAACTTAATGTACAGAACTGCGACTCGAACCGCTCGGCGTATCAACTGTCAACGTAAAGTTTGTGGGCGGTGTTTGGGTAAAGGAAGAGTTGGTATTTCCTTGAAGAGATGCGCTGATGCAAAGTACGTCGAAGTACTACGAAACTTGCTGAGCTTAACTTCCCCGCGAAGATGAGCATCGCCACCAAGACCAGCGTGCTATACAGTACCTAATATCCAACCAATGTGATACACGTACGGAGCAAGTTCGCGATCCCCACCACTTTATTCGGTCGATGACGTCCGGTTTCGCACATGCTTCGCTCAAATGCGAACCTATTAGATACGGTATTAGATACCGCATGCCTTCGGCCGCACCGAGCCCAGCCGTATCCATCGGACTCAACGTCGTTATCCGCTCACTTCTGTCGTCGAAGCCACACAATGTGGTTCATGAGATAACCCGGGTAAGTTATCTGGGATCCCATCTAGCATAGCAACTGAGCTTCTTTCCGACGAATGGCTACAGTATTACAGTAATGTGCCTCGATAGCGACCATGCAGCATCTAATAGTCCGTGAAAGGTAATTACCTAGTGTTGTCGAGTATTATTATATAAACCTTTAATAACTAATATACCTCTCTATATGTGTACATGTCAGGTGGTCGCTATCGAGGCCAATTACTGTACATGTAATACCTGGTAGGGCGGGTGCTCCTTTTCGACACATGTTTCAGTAATTTTCACTGCAAAGCTCAATTCCTTTCATGACTGTCAATCGGTGCACAAAGTCGAGCATTTCAACCAAGGTATTCGGTTCAAGTCCAGTTCAGCCTGTCAATGGTGTCCACTGCAGATCAGTGTTCGACCTGCCAGCATTCGCAATGGACTCCGCTCAGCTGCTCCGCTTCCTCCGCACGGCGTGTCCTTTGGGCGCCTCGCTCAGCGTCCTCGTGACAATGGTGAGCTGCGTCATCATCGTCAAGGTGAACCACATTTGGGTCAGCGGACTCACGTGGCCGTTCCTCTCGGACATGGGACGAGGTGCGTCTCTGCTTCTTGCGTGGGGTCTAATAGTTCGCTCCAGACTAAGCTGACATTGCTTTTTGTTGCTACGTCAAAGACTATCCCGCCTACTACGTTTTCGGCACCGGCCTCACGCTCGTCGCCGTGCTGCTTGTATGCACGTGGACGTTCAACTGGCGCTACCACATGTCAGCTTTGCCCCAGGAAGCCTTGGTCTACCGCGTCATTTCGACCATCGGTTGTATCGCCGGTGTACTGGCCAATCCGGGTCTTCCTGTTCTGGTAGGTGATCAGCTACTTGACTCATCGAAGGAGCTTTTGTTCACTGACCTTCTTCCTCTTTAGGCCTTCTTCGACACGTCCAAGCACTCGGCTCTACACGCTGCCGGTGCCGAGTGGTTCTTCTACATCGAGACCATCGCAATCCTTCTCAACGTACGTGGAATGTTTTTCAGCCTTGTGATACAAAGCTTTAACTTCACTTTTTTTTACGTTTTCTCCTATGAGCAGACCATCGTGAGCTACAAGTTATACAAGAGCTTAACGGGACTGCAGATGGACCTGGAAAACGCGTGCTCGACCGTGGGGGCCAAGCTTCACCGGCGGAAAAAGACGCTGATGATCCAGGTGCTCTTCTTCGCGCTGTTTTTCGTGGCGTTCCTCGTCTACATGCCGATTGGAACGGCCGTAGCACCGCAATCGCAGCGTCTCTCCATTGACGACTGCATCGACAAGGGCCTTGGAGAAACCTACTGCGAGGTGACGATGCGTCTCAACTCGACGTCCACCACGCTCTACGACGACGAGAAGACGTACGGCACGAGCCAAATGCGCGCTGCGGCTCAGCTGTGCTGCATCCTGACGCTCGTCGGATACTCGACGTCCTTCATCACGAACGACTACGACGACGAGGAGGGCCAGAACTTCACCCCGAGGCCAAAATTGCTGTGTTGCAGTAATACAACTCGATTCATACAGCACTGATAGGTTTATCTGGAATCGTAAGCTACGGCATATAGTTTGACCTGTAAGCAAGATACTGACGCTCAGGGGCCAAGACGCTGAGCTTCCGCATCCGGAAAGCAATCATCAGATGCGTGGACATGTGAACAGGTTGGCGGTGACCCGGGTCAACAAACAACCCGGTGCTCGCAAATCCTGCTAGAACGCATGGCTATTATGCATGACAAAACTTCAATGCAGATACCGCCTTGGGCTTTTGGTTCGTTAGCATACATATTGTATTGATCGTCGTGGCCGTGTTGACAGTGGTGTCTTGCACCTCGATTCACTCGCTACTCGAAGGGGAAACATTTGAGCTTGGAGGTGCCAGACTCGCTACGCTGGTGCGCACGGTCTGGAGGAATACAAAATTAACGGGTGGCTGGGTATGGGGCTGCTGTTATCATGGACCCACCAGACCTACCTTAACACCGTTGCACGCTGCGCGAAGGGTTAGTCATCATTTCGACTGTTTTAATGTTGCTGTGGGCGGCGTTCGGACATTTTTATCTCCGCCACTTCAATTTTTTTAACTCATCCGGGCTTCTTTTGTTTGCGACGACCCGGGTCGTCGCCAACCTGTTCATGTGCTGCTGCCGGTAAGATTGAAAGAACAGACCCGGTAACGAAGCAGCTTCTTTTTCATTTATCCAACCCGAAGATGTCGTTAATGCGTGTGCTTCGAATCGCATGCCCCCTTGCAGCCTCGTTTTGCCTGGAAAATAAAATATGATATTGAATTGACCTGCGTCAGACAGCCGTAATAGTTAATGCAGTATGATCGTAAACAATAGTTAATCATTGCAACAATGACAATGTATTGATTCTCCTTACAGCTTGATTTTGATTTTGAAGTGAGGTACATTAATGTCTTATAGGTCTGTCCTAGTGATATCTAATGCCCAGTGGTGCCGCTGCCAGTGCTGCAGTCAGCAGTCAGCAGTCATGCAGGAGGTTCGATGTCGCAGACATCGGGTCTCCTGCCGCCCCGTATTTACACCGTCCCATCCACCAGGTCACCCGATCCGGTGGTGTACATCCGCCTGAGCCAGTGTTGTACGTCAGTTTCCGCCACTTCCAATACTATCTTCCATCTTGCCCCGGCCGTGGGGTTTTCGTGAGCGATCCACTCGATTCCTTGAGTCGTGCTTTTTGTCAGGTTTGCTAGGTTATACGCCGCTCGATTGCACGCGCGCTCTGCTACGAGGCCACTGACAAGATGGGCTGCATCAGCCGCTCGTCTAGCCTTCCAGTATGAGCCGGCTGGTTTCTTGAGCCCAGGTGGTCTGCGCTTCATAAAGGCCTGCATCGCCTGCTCGTTAGTGCCAACTACGTGTGTCGGGTATCACGCGAACTGGATGCGCGCCCTGAAAGCGCGTAGTATTCCAATATGAAACACCATGAGTGCCGTCAAATGACGTCCCTCGAGCAATGCGCTGTGCGCGTAGACAACCTCCTGTTTCCCCGTTGCCTTGGTGACTTTGATTACCACCGTCCCGCTAAAGTGCTTCTTGGTGGCCGAGGTGTACGTGCCTGTCGTGAAGGTTAGGTACTCGGTGTCCTGCAGCGCGTAGATTTCCTCGGAGCTGCGGAGCTGCGCCCCTAATGAGTTGCAAAGAACCCGTGCCACCTCCTGCCGTCTCTGCGCCGGCAAGTTCACCTTCATGTTGTACACGATATCACGGTGACCGGCGCGCTATCTGCTCCCGAGTCCGGCCTCGTGGTATGCCCTGGACACGTCGTTCGTCACGTCGAGGTGGGCCACGCTCCACCTCCATCCTGCGTGGAAATACACCGCGCAGTCCAGACTCCAACATTCCGCCACAGTGGTCTCCACCGCTGCTCCCGCAGCCGTGATGTTATCATCCGACCAGTTCGTCATCACCACCCCCACCATTCTGATGACACCCGCAGGAACCCCGGGCAATTTGAGCCCGAATACTGCCTCCTCGCAGCCGCCCACGTCCAGTCCAGCGGATGCCCAGCGCTTCAGCATCACTGCCCTCAGTTGGGTCGCCGCTGGGCACGCCCAGAACACATGTCTGAGATCTACCGCACCTTGGCGTCGGCATCGGTCGTGGGGCACCCTAGCCGTGCCATTCCGGGGTCGAAAACCGTGAATGCATGGTGCTTAAGCCTGAGCAGTATTTGCTCTCCCCATGGTGTCAGTCCAACCACCCGTCGTATTTTCTTCCATGCCACCGATTCGAGCCCTGCGGCGGCCGCACCTCCCTGGTTCCGCCATTTGCTCGCACGATTCCTCGCCATGTTCACACCTTTCTCCTTGCGCACCTTCTGCAGCCGTGCCTTGTAGCTTTTGCGGTTCGTTTGCCACCGTCTCTTGCCTCGCCAAAGACAAGCTACCTGCGCCAGCCGTGGGTGGGGGTGAACATCGATGACCTTGTGCTCGGACCCAACGTGCCGCTGCACGGCCTGGACAAGTTCCCGGTGCGTCTGAATCTGCTCCTCCGGATCAACTCGTGATCCGTCCACTTGCAACTGCCGCTGACTGTTTAGGTGCAAAACCGGACGCTGGGTAGTGTCGTCCTCCGTTGAGTACCTCACCCCCATGTTCTCCGCGTCGGAGCAGGGTGGGATAATTCAAGATCAGTAGTTTGACCAAGTATTGGACTTGTCTGCGCACACCCTTTGTGATCTTCGCCACCAGGACTGTGACCAGCAAGTCCTTGGTCTCCGTCAGTTGCCAGAGAAGTATGTCCTTCAATAGACATCCCTCCTTCCCTAGCAGACGAAATCTTGTTTGGCAGGCAATGGGCCTTCCTGTCTCCGTGATGAGCGGCAGTGAGGCCAAAGTCATATAAGGCAGCCATTCAGGGCAAAATTGTCCCTGCGTGCGCTCCTCCGTCGTCATGTAAAGCTGGCTCGTGCTGCCCCGAGCTCCACCCGTCGTCACCATGAGTCGTCGTCCGCTCCATTCCATCGGCAACCCGTCAGCAAAGCCTGCGATGACGTGTAAGGCTGCGACCATCTCCTTCTTGTGAGGGTGGTCCAGCACCCCACCAAATCAACTGCATACCTCAATCCCCATACGCCAGATGGAGTCTAGCACCCTCATGCTTCGCGCCGGATCCGGTGCCGCCCGCGGTGCTACAAACACCATGTCGCTCGGCACCTGACGTGTGAGGTCCGCCCCCACATCTCCAACGATCTGCGCCGCCCTATCCGCTCCAAGTGCCCAGCTGGTCACCGTGGTTCCAGCCAAAGCCAGCAGCTCCGACAACAGGTCCGGGATAGCCAGCCCTCCGTCACTCCGTGGGAGTGCTGCCACATAACCATTCAGCCATGCCCTCCCTCCGCTAGCCGTGTCGGAGAATTGGGCATGCCACACGAAATTGTGGATCATCTTCTGAAACGCCGCGATAGTAGATCTGCTTGTCCAGTTGTGCCTGCCGATGTACAACAGCTTCGGGATCACAATGGCGGCGACAAGTACACTGCGCTGATCCACTGTTAACGTTTTCCGGGCCGCTAACGCCAGCCGAGTCGTGAGCTGTGTGCGCGCCAATCTCCACGTGTATTCCGGATTGGGTACACTCCCACTTGATGCCCCAGATACCTGGACAGGATCAACGCCGGCTGCAGCTTCAGAGGGCCGGCAGCGCCGGTGGTGCCTCTATTAACTTGACATTCAGCGCGATGACGAGCGTTTTCGACTCGTTGAGTCTCAAACCTGATGCAGCGGCATACGCAGCCGCAATCGCCAGCACTATGATCACTTCCACAGCCGAGCGTACGTAACTCGCTGTATCGTCTGCAAACCCCCAACTTTGAGCGTCACAACACCAGCTTTGCTCTTCAAGACGGTGCCGCTCAGCTTGTCGTCCGCGTCGAGTCGGCGGTAGAGCGCTTCGAGTACCAGCAAGAACAGTAGGGGGCGAGCGGGCAGCCCTGCCTAATTCCACACGTTACCCGTATCCATCTCGAGTGGTAACCCTTAGCCTGGAATCTGACTTCTGTGCCTTCATGCATCCCCTTCATCGCAGCGATGAAGCCGGGTGGGAACCCCAGCCACGCGAGTACGGCGTACAAGTACAAACGGTCGACCGAGTCATAAGCCTTCGCGAAGTCCAGCAAAATCGCGAGGGCCTTCGCCATCACGGGATCGTTCTGCGCCGCTGCCTGCGCCGCCAGGAAGAGGTCGATCGTTGCATGAATCGTCCTGAAGGGCACGAAGCCGTTTTGGTTTGGGTGGACGATGTAGTGGAGTTTCCGACTTGCCCGCGTTGCAAGGATACGCGTCACGAATTTGTAGTCCGTGTCTAGCAGAGCCAATGGGCGAAAGTTAAGCGGTTCCGTAGATTTGGTGCCTTTTTGAGACAGAAAATGTCTGCATGCAGGAATGAGGCGGGAAAGTGCCAGAAGAGTACCATGTGTTGAACAGCCTTGTCAGATTTGGTATCAGCAAGTCAGAGAAATCTCTGTACCAATCGTTCCCAAGCCTGTCCGGTCCGCAGGCCTTGCCAGGCTTGGAGGCCCCTATCACAGCAGCAACTTCGGCTTCCGTAAAGGTGTGTCGAGGTCTGTGAGCAAGCCCTTGTACTGCCCTGTGGGGCCTAACCACTCCAGAACTCGAGACCGCGCCTCGCCCGTGGACGCCTTTTGCTGGAAGATCGGCGTCCAGGCATCGGCCAGCGTCTCGGCATTATCGTGGACAGCTCGCTCCGGATGGCCGGGCTCCGCGTCTAGTCTGTGAATGGCGTTATCGGCGAATTTCGTGCTGACGCGTTGGAAGAATGCTCTCGTCGTTTTGCCCTTCCTGTGCCCGCAACCTCGAAATAGACGTTGTTGCCGTCGTGTGGCCGTGTTCCAGATGCAATCAGCAACAGCATTGCGCGCCCGCTGCAGTGGAGTTCCCCCCTTCCTTCGTCGAGTGTCATCACGTCTACGTGGTCGGTAATGCTTGCAACTGTAGCTACTACTCCTGCTGCTTCCTCCAAGAGTCGGTGCTCCCGTCGTAACAAGCGTCGCAATTTTTGCTTGTGCGACGCGCGCGCCGCCTTCCTCCTTTGTTTGATGATGCACAGTGCGTCCTTCCGCACACAGGTTTTCACCGCGTCCCACCGCTGTGCCCAATCAATCTCTCCCGGCGGATCCTGCGTGAGGAGGTCCAATACATGCGTTAGGTGCTCCGTCATGTTCAGGCGGACCGCTTCACTTGCAATAGCGGGTGGTGGGTATGCCTTCGCCGGTCGACAAACACGGATCGGGTCAACAGGATTCCGTAGTTGCAGCCGGACCGGCTGATGGTCCGCGGCAGTGCCTGTTCTTGTCACGTCCACACTCGCCACCCAGTCGAGTAACGGCGCCGATACATACCATCGGTCCAGGCGGGACGTAGCTTCTCTTCCTCCCTCCAGCGTGTACCGGTACGTATGAGTCTTGTCGTAATAGGCACTCCTGTCTTGCTTTTCTGCGGTAGACGGTGTGTCCAACGCATCGACCATCCCCTAAGTTGGAAATTAAGAGTAGTAATTAAAAACTGTCCTTTGTTTTGCTTAGGCAGTATTAATGTGCTTCTAAGCTACACGCTCGAAAGAGGGCACTCGGTCAATGTCCTCCTCGCTTGCTCATTCTTGCTCAAATGATCTTCATTACATTCGATACTACCCCGATCTTCTGCATTAAATGCAAAGTCTACGTATCACGCCACAAAAATGAGCAAGCGAGGAAGAAATCGAGACACCCTGGAGCTGCCTCGGGGCTAGGGTCTTTTCCTTCAGTCGGCTCGTCGGAATGGTGGCTTTCCCTTAAGGGCTCGCAAATACCAATGTGGGTTTGCTTGCTGCTGCTACGCGTCTTATATGAAGTCACCCCCCTCATTTCCATTTGGGGTCACCGGTTCTATTATCAAATGAAAAAAACTTACTACCAGTGGTGGGTATAAATCGATTTGCAACGATTTTGATTGCCACAGACTACTGCAGTTCACTTGAAGTACATTGCAATCGTAGACCGAAGTGCAGTCGTGTCTTGCAATAAACGAGCACCGTGCAGTTTTCATTGCAATATGCAGTTGAATTGCAGTAATGACCGGCAAGTATTGCCAGATGGACTGGAGCCTTTGGTACAGGCTCGAGGACGACCTAGTAGCAAGCCACAGGAGGTCGACTGGGAGCTGAGTCTTTGCCGAGGACTAGTTCTCGATTATAGTTGAATATGCACTCGATGAGCATTCGAAAGTCGCAAAGGACACAGTAAGGTATTGCATGTTTTCCTGCAATCAGGTATTGCAATAACCTACCCTCGTGCAATCGATCATTTGTATTTTCCATGGCGTTGCAGTCTGGCAATTATCTTGCAGTACTTTTCCGGCGGTAAGACCAATTTATTTTTACCGATCACTGCTTACTACGTACCAAAATACTTGTGTTCGTGTTTCTCCTTCCGCACGAGAACTGCGACTCTCCCGGATCCTTGGGTCCGGGTCCCTAATGACTATTGATTGCAAAAAAGCCAAGAAAAAAATGTCCGAATCCTCACTGCATACAAACATCAAGATACGCGCAAACATATTATCAATAGTAACTGTATTTTGTACGGAATAACTTATTATTGGTTGGTAGATATTATACCGATTATTACTGGGAGCATTTAGACCAAATACTACTGGACATTGTATTTACCATGCCCTGCTTTTTAGCTGTCAGGAGCAAGCCTTAAAAGGTGCGTAACGAAAAGTATGGCGACGTTGTAGTTCTCGCTGGTGGGTAACTTCGTACAACAGTTACTATTTTACAGGGCTATAGGCTTAGTTGAGCCGAAGCGACAGTACCACATGAACTTGAGCAGTACGGCTTTGATGACGGCGGAATGACAACGTGCAGTACGGGTGACGACCACACTGCGTCATTCGTCCAGCAACTTGCGGTGGAAGCGGCGCCGACTCCAAATCAGAGAGCGGAGCGACTCCTTGAAAGCGGGGAACACGCGCACTACGAACTTGTGCCGCATCTCGAGCTCACTTGCCATTATGAGCCGCCGGAATCGACTCTTCCAGATGAGTCGGCGCAGAGCTTCTCGGAATACCGGGTGACCGCCATTGATGCTGCGGAGAATTGCTGACTGGCGGAGCTCCCAGTTGTTATCGCCAGCTGCAGCCCACAAGCGCGTATCTACGGTAACTTATGCTGATACGAAGCCATGAGCTGGGACTTTCAGCCGGAGCTCGATGCGACGTTTATCGTGGTGTTGCGTGAGCTCCGAAGAAAAAGACGGCAAACAAGAAGAAGGAAGTCGCGAGCCCGAACGTTTGAATTTCAAACGTTTGAAATTGTAAATGGCGGGCGCATCTTCCCTCATTCCTCAATTTGCGTTAAGTGGCGTAGGCTGATCTTCTCGGTCTCTTCTCCCGTCTCCTCTCTGTGCGAAGACTTCATGCTCTCCTCCATGGACAAGATATCGCAGATCCAGCAGCTTATTCAACAGGCGTCGCTCCTGACGCATACGCAGATCTTCAACGAGCAGCTCGAGGAGGCCCACGGTTGCAGTTGGGAGTACGACCTGGACTTCGAGCGATGTGGAGGATACCCGAAGACCTCCACAACCCACGCAACCGTCACCACCGAGCAAGAGTTCGCGAAGCTGGAGCAAGTGCTGAACCAAACCGCCGACGACGCGTCCACGCGCCTCAAGCTGCTCAAGAAGCACCTGTCCGAGTACGACAGCCGCAATGGCAACCACTTTCGGATCACGGCCGCGTCGAACGTGCGGAGCGACATGCGCGCCGCCAAGGACACGGCCAAGGACCTGAAGCACGTGGCTCACGACATGAGCAGGAGCCACAAGCCGTCCGAGTTGGAGATCACGTCGGCCCGCAACATGAAGGACGCCACAAGGACAAGAACGAGCACGGTTTCTTCGGAAAGAGCAATGATGACAAGAACAGCGGCGGTCTGTTCGGAAAGAGCGACAACCACGAAAACCGCGGAGGTGTGCTCGGCAGTGATGACAAGAACAATGGTGGTATGCTCGGGAAGAGCGAGCAGGACAAGCACGAACACCGAGGAGTTGGGGGTGTGCTCGGCGGTGAGGACAAGAACGGCGGTGGCGTCATCGGTAGCTCCGAGACTGTCGAGACCATCGTGACCAAGACCCTCCGCGACCACTTCAGCGTCCGTGAGCTGGATCAGCAGATTACGGCAGCCGAGAAGTCCCTGAAGCCTTCTATCGTGGAACGCGCCAAGGAGAATATCCACGACGTGAAGGAGAAGATCAAGAGCGACAAGGCGAGTTCGACGGCCCACGAGGGCATCCACCAGAATGAGGGCCACCACGTGAAGCCGTAAGTTGGGGAAGGTGACGAAGTTCCTCTGCCCTCGCAACACTTCACTAGTTTAGTCTGACCAATGCATTTATTCGCAAGGAGAGGAAGAAGACCAACTTACTAAAAAAACATGATTTTGTCTTCTCTTTAGCGGCTTTATTACGGAGTAGCAGTCGTACGTCGTCATGTCAAACGGATCCACTGGCAGCAGCTTCCGCTGGTTCAGCATCTTAATACGTTGCTCGATGGCCCAATTCATATTGAACCCGCACACGCACCGCACACTATCACAGCCGTCGACCTTGACCAGCATCACACGGCAGGAACCTCCTCACCCGCATAAAACTACACGCACTCTCACTGTACGATCCTAACAACGACAAGCTTGGATGCCCACACACCTGCTGCATCCTTGAGGTGGATGTCACGCCACACCATATATTCTGGACGTGCACGGCGGCGACGCAGCTGAGGAAGTCAATGATGGTTGCGTGGAAGAAAATGGGGATGACGGACGACAAGTTGCAACAAGCATTATTTGGTCTGAAACTGCTACCGAATTCCTCGGCTTATTACGGTCGCCTGCTTATAACGGTCAACCAATCAGAGGCTCGCTTCAAATTATGCAACTGCCTTTGCATATAACGGTCGGTAATAATACCGGTACCGTCGGGTTCGACAGACGCCATTCAATTGATTTGGCAATCAATTCGCTTGGCCATTTGTATCAAGAAACCCGGTATCAAATGGTAGAGATGATGTTCTTGAAGTTCCATCCACGCCAAACACTGTCTATACCAGAATCACATGAAGCTTTGGCCATCCAGTCCTGTTCTGGCGTTTGTCGAAGTATGCACCACGCAGCGCTGCTTGCGTTCTGGTATCGTCACCAACACCACCGCCGCAACCGCAACCGCTGGCCTCGCACCGCCTTCCAGCTACAACTTGACGCCGAGGCACGTCGTCGTCGTGACCGCCGAGTGACACGAGCTGCGCTGGTGTCGCCAACGATGTCCCCATTCGTCGTTCTGTTTGAGTCTGGTAGTGATCAATCACTCATAACACTCACCGGCTTCGATCATACGTCTTTTAGCTATTTGCTTCGACGTTATGAGCCGCTATACAACATGTATTCACCCTACTCAAGAGATGGCTACATCCGGCAAGTTCAACCTAATATGCGCCAAGGTGGTCGTCCGCGCAGCATGACCGCTCAAATGAGCCTTGGTTTGGCTTTGGCATGGACTCGGACTCGTGGTGCCGAGTATGTTTTGTGTATGCTGTTTGGCGTCACAGATACCGTGTGCTCTCTCTTTCTACGGTTCAGCCGAAGAATCCTCATAAAAAACACTCGCAGATGACGAGTACGCCGCGGTTCGAGTCCCTACACGACGTGAGGTGACAAGTTTTCAGATGGCAATTTTGGCTAAGTACCCCTCCCTACCCGACGTGTTCGCTGTGGCGGACGGACTTAAAATCAACCTTCAACAAGCTCATGATCCTGTTCTGCAAAATGCATTTTACAACGGTTGGACCCATGGGCATTACGTCAGCAACGTGCTCGTTTTCACGCCGAACGGAGTGATCGTTGCGTGTGCTCTAAACGCACCTGGAGCCATGCACGATTCGCTGATTGCGGAATGGGGAGGCGTATATGAAAAACTAGAGCAAGTCTACGAAACGACAGGAGCTCGCTGCGTAGTTGACTCAGCCTTCTCAAAAGGCGATTACCCATTTCTCATCAAGTCCACTCAAGATTATTTAGCAAACAACCCCTCCTCGTCCGAGCTTTGTTGACTTCAACAAGCAACCTCAGTCCGCCGGTCTGCTGAGTGGGGGATGCGAGCTTTCAGAGTTCTTTTCCCGCATAAAAGACCAGATCCGATTCGAACAGAACGGCGAAAGGAAGAAGATACTGTCTACGTTGGTGCTGCTTTTCAACTTGCGTGCTCGGCTTGTAGAAATTAATCAGATACTTTCTACGTTCATGCCACACCTGAGACGTGAAGCCAACCAGTTGCTACAATAAAACGCTGTACAATTACTAAAAAGGATAAAGCAATATAGATTACAGCACACTAACGTGCTAGTTTGTGGTTTAACTTTCTCGTACGAGCTTGTTAGTCCTTGCTAGACGACGTGTCAGATGCAGAACTTGGCTTTGGGTTCGCTGTGACTAGAAGAAGGCTGATTAGCTCTTGGTGGCGACGGCGATCTTCTTCTCGCTCTTCAAAGCGCTATCGGCGCTCTGCTTCACGATCCTCTTCACGACGTTCCCTTTCCTCTTCACGTCGAATTCGCTCTTCTTCACGTTCCTGCTCCCATCGCTTTTGCTGATTTTCAGCTCTTTGCCGTTCCTGCTCGAGTGACAACCGCATCATGGCTAAAAACGGTGAATCCGTATCGTCGTCCGCGACTGACCTCGCATAATGACCACGTCGGTGTACTATTGGACGGGCAGGCAACGGCGTCGTCTCACTAGATGTTCGCGGTGGCGGTGTCGTGAAAATCGCCGGTGCAGTAGGAGTTGTGACCTCCGAAAACACAGGCGGCGGTGTGTTTGCTTCAAAGTCCAGCGCTGCTTCGCTAGCAGCATCTTCACCGTCACCTATGTCCGCTCGGCGTGTCATTTCTGCGCGTACTCGCTTTGCTTTTAGTACATTTGCTGGTATATTCGGGTCACCAGTATGAATTCTCTTGCGATGCAGCTTAGCGAATTTCCGCTTGGGCGAGTCGGTCGTCCTGTCCTCGCCAACATAGCCGGCATTATGTAGCGAAGCCACCTAGTCCCATTCATCTCTCGACAGAGGCAAATGCGCCTCCAGAAGATCCAATAATCCAGACGTCTCTGCATCAGAGAACCCGGCCCCACGGGCGCGCTGCTGACGCTGAGGCGTCTGGGACTGCTCCGTTTGCTGGGACTGCTCCGTGCCCGCCGCTTGGGGCAGTTGAGTGAGGGGCGAAGTGAGCAAACGCTGCATGTTGCTTGTGCTCGTGCTGGCAATGCAGAATTCACGGAATGAGCCCTCATCTTCACTGCTAGATGTCCGATTCGACGCACCTGAGCACTCGGACCAAATTGGCACGGTGCTTCGCACGGTCTCGGCCGTCGGACAGATTTAGTCAAATGGGACAACTGACCTAAATAGACAGGACGAAAGCGCCCGTTTTCTAGCGTGTCGATCGGACCAGAATAGAGGCTTTGAGGTTTCAGGGGCGACCCAATCAAAAACGCAAATCTACGATTATGGTAATCTGGTGCATTGACACTTTGGCGTTTCAGGGGCGACCCAATGCCCCCTGTCGTGCGTGGGATAAACGGCGTGCTTCGTTCACTGCTCGTGAGAAGCTTGCAGTTCCTAATGCGGCTGGCAATTCACCAGATGTGTCTAAGGGCGTTTTCCCAGACCTTAGCCCTGCTGCCTACGTCTCCAGGATCGAGTCGTGGCTGCGGAACCGGGCTAAGGTCGAAGCGCAGTGCAAGGAAAGAAGGGGCGGCAAACGCAAAGCAAGACCAAAGGTGTAGGTACCGTTTTGCCGCTGGAGGCGGAGCAAGAGTTGGTTGTGTGGGTAAACAAGAAGGAGTTCCTATTTTAACTTAATGCTAGAATTAGAAGCTCAAGATATAGCGAAAGCGTATGCCATATAGAACTTTTGTGCGTCATCGATCTGGCCGACCGCCATAAAAAAGTGCTACGGAGAGTTAGTCTGTGCGAGTGATGTCGTTGCAGCCGACTTCATCGGTCTGTTAGAGCGGCAGTGCGTTCTAGACAGAGAGGTTGGCGAGGTTGAGTCAGACAATGACATGAATGCCTACCGGTAGCAATCTGTCCCTAGATGAAGTCGTACTTTTCATTTCTGCCACGGTAATTATGTAGCCAGGTGTACACGGTATTTGGTGTGGACCTGTGTACCCTGTACGTGGGTGACCGTAATAAGCCGAGGAATTCGGTACCGATACCCCCGGGTGTCTGGGCGGTCACGGACCAGTTACTGGCGGGTACACGGCTACCGGTTGCAGAGGTCACCGCTGCCGTCACAACCACGATGTCCAACTGCTGACGACTCGCGGCAGCAACCTACCTACGCAGTAGGTCAGCCACTTCGACACACTGGCGGTGGTCACCAAGGGTCATCACGCAGCGGTGCTACTGAAGCGGCTGCGTACGGGGTATGCGACCGTTGAAAACTAATGAGGAAATCCACGAAGACGGAAGTGGCGGCTATGGTCGTAAAGATCACGCGGAGAGCACTCAGGCGAGACGGAGTGCCGACGCCCACACAGTCGGTTTGGAGACACTCAGAGTATTATTTCTTATTCGTTGCGGGTGCGACGAAAGGGAATCCAGGACCGGGCGGAAGTGGGGCGGTAATACTTCACGCGCGTGAACATGGCCTCGGGGCGGATGCGGCATGGATTGCTGGCATGTCGTATGCCAATGGTGGCACTACCACTACGGAGGCGACGATGCGGGGATTACTGGCGGTGCTGCAGGAATGCGCCGACAAGAGATTCTGGCCACTCCAAGTGATAGGCTCGAGAAAACTTGTGCTGGATCAGCATACGCAACGGAGGACGCCGTGATCTGTGTGCTCAGATTGCACAGCGCGGTGCAAATTCAACTTCAGACCTCCGGCGCCTTCGGTCATCGACAAGAAGTCGAAGTGCAGCTGCTCATCGGGCTTGGTAGCCCACAACGTCTCGCCCAACGGCCTGGGAATTTTGCCAGTCGCCGTGGCCATGCAGTGCAGGCACTCGCTGACGAACATCGCCACGTCCTTGCGTAGCGAGCGCCACCAGAACAGGTCCTCAAGCGCTTTCGCAGTGGTCTTGGCGCCACGATGGCCGGCTGCACCAGCATGTGCGACTATACATAGTAGTAGCTGCAGCTCTACAGCTTCATCGGGGATCCACACGCGATCGTCCACCAGCAGGAAGAGCTCCCGGCATCAGACCAGCCCAGCGGCGGCTGGCTTGGCTCTGTCGAGTCCTTGGCTCTTATCTCCAGCTAGGCCGTCCGAATCGTCCTCACTTGGCCACACGAAGTCAACATCCTCGAGAGGGCTGACGCGCTCGACGCCCGCCAGTCTTGACATCCTGGCGCTAGCTGGCGCTGCCGTAGGCGACCTCGTGGCGTCCCAGCGGCTCAGCAGATCACCCCACACGTTGGCCTCGCCCAGCACGTGCTCGATGACATAAGTAAAACTCAGTAGTGACAGCGCCCATCGCTGCAACTTGTCTACTTGGTAGCGAGCCATCGTAGTGTCAGATCCATACGGTGCGAAGATGTAGACGAGGTTGCGGTGGTCCGTGTACAGATGGAAACCACCAGGACGGAGAAGCAGGTACTCCAGTCTGCGCGTCACCTCCACAATGGCGTACGCCTCCTTCTCGATCGTCGGCCAGAGGACGATGGTTCTGCTGCTCCAGTGGCAGCTGGGCCTCGCCAGGCTCCAACTGCGTAGCCACGGCGCCCCACGAATCTTGGCTTGCGTCGGTATAAAGGCACACTTCAGCGTTCGGACTTGGGTGTGCGAGCGGGACCATCTTCAGCAGCGCGGCTTGCACAGAGGCAAGGTCAGCGAGCTGCTGGTCGCCCCAGCCAATCTGGTCTAGCGGGAACTTGACGAGCTTGGCCTTCTTCCGCGAACCAGCAGCCTTCATCGCCTGCTCCAGCACAGCATAAAGGCCGGCGGTCAGTCGATTATACTCTGGGATACTCTGTCGCATCCAATTCACGGCGCACAGGAACTGCTGTAGATCCCCGGCCGTCTGTGATGGCTGCATCTCGACACGTCCTTGCACTCGGTCGGGGCAGTGGCGCACGCCGGCCGCGGACACCATCTTACCGCACCACTGGACCTCAGTCTCGAAGAAATTGCACTTCTTAGCATGCAACTTCAGCCCATAGGCCTCGCACCTGGTCAGCACCTTGTCCAACAACTCCATTAACGCGTCCTCGGACTCGGCGTAGCCCAGGATGTCGTCCAGCCACGCTAGAATACCGTTGCCCAGCAGATCGCCGAAGATTTCCTCGACCACTCCCTGGCAGTACGCCACAGCATCGGTGGCGCCCATCGGCACGCGCGTCGGTGTGTACATACCGCGATGGGTAATGAAGGTAAAGAGCTCCTGTGAGTCCTCATGCAATGGCAGCTGCCAATAGCCTCGAAACCAGTCCAGGGCAAAGAACACTTTGGCTCCTTCCAAGACGCCGAGGACGACCTCCAACACACGCATGGGTCACGGCATAGCCTCCGTGCGCTCGTTGACGCCTCTGGTGTCGATCGTCATTCGCGGGTCAGCCGTCGGGTCCGTGTCATGTTCCTTTTTACGGACAATCCACGGCGCCGACGCCCAGCGAGAGCGGTGGTTCAAGAACACCAGCCCGAACTCCAACAGCTTGGACGTATGACGGTCAAGGAAGGCCGTGTCGTCCGGCGAGTAGCGTCTTAGCTGCGCCTTCGTGGGCCGCGCGTCGGCTTTCACGCGCACCTGCAGCGGCTCCACCTTCACCGGCGGGTCGCGACCAAACTCCAAGCGGAAACTGTCCTGACGCCGTAACAAGATCTCGCGCAGTCGCGTAACTCCCTTAGGGGATAAACCCTTCGCTCGCGCCGCCGCGAGTTTTTCTCTAACATCTCCTTCACGGCCGACACGTCGTCCAACCGCAGCGACGGCAGCGCCGTGCGTGTCTCGTGTCTTTCGACTGCATCGGCACTCGCAGTAGCCATCGCTTGGACTCCTGCTGGCACTCGGCTCAAGCGCGAGTAGTCACCGAGCGTCTAGAAGGCCAGCAATTGAGCCTTATTGGAGGAGATCGGCAACTGCCAATACGCATGCTGGAAGTTCTTTGTTTCCATACTGGTCTCAGGCAGGTCTCCGCCGCCATGCACCATGTCGATGCCACCCCCATCGTGGTTGGCAGGCAACGAGTCGTCCACGAGTCCCTCGAGCGTCATCGTGTCCAGCGCGATATCTCTTGCGCGCGTGTCTGCATTCGACACATTCGTTGGAGCGCCGTTGTCTTGACGTCGGCCACGGCCTTCTCCTCTTCACCAAATTCCCACTCCGACTTGGTGTCACGTGCATCCACGAGCAGTTTATCAGCCGAGTAGCCGAGCACGGTCATGATAGGCCGGCCCAGCGTGAAGTCCAGCGACTTGTTGCCGTCCTCGACCAGGCACGCCAGGTTCCTAAGCATTAGGGGTCCTGCTGACATCGCCAATTCCACCTCGCGGAACGTTACAGCCTGTCGGACAATAAAATCCTGGCCACCAATCGGCGACAATGTGCGCGCCGGAATGTCCGCCAGGAAGACCGGCGTAACGCGGGCCTTGATAGCGTCCACGACTCCCTGAGCGACCAACGACTCGTCGGCCCCCGTATCCAGGAGGAGGGCGTAGACTTCCAACCCGTCAACTCGCGCCTCCACTGCCCCTGACGGCGCAGTGGCGGTCGCGACACCATCGCAAGGCTCGACCACGGTCTCGACTCTACGCACGGTCGTTGCGGGAACTGCACGTCGCGCGCGCAGTTCCGCCAGCAGCCGTTCGGCCTCGACCGGTTGGGTATCCGGGCAGCCCAAGACTTGATGTTGCGTCGAGCCGCATTTGAGGCAGGCGCCGCGAGGTCGTGCCGCGCCGTCGGTACCTCTTTGACCCCCAGACGAGCTTCCAGCTCCACCTCCGCCATGTCCACCAGCGCCACCACGTCCACCTCCATGGCCGCCGTGGGCCCACGGTTCCGACTGTCATCATCGCCACCTGCTTGGCCACTAGCATCAGACTGTCCCACGCTTGCTTCGACACCGCCACGACGTCCATTGCCACTTCCACCAGAGTTGGTGGTGTTGGTACTGTGGTATTGCAATATACAGAAATCCGTTAGTAATGATCTCAATTAGCCCACAACAATCGCCGACAAGTCGGCGAACAAAGCCGGTGCTGAGTTGACCCAGCGGTTCGGCCTTTCCAGGACAGCGGTGTCTCGTTTGCGCAGAAACCAGTCGACTAAGCCAGTCAAATTTGGTCGTCGAGGTATAGTCGAGCCAACTATCCCCGGTAAAACCTGTGCCAGCCACTAATGGGTGGGGCGGCGCGCGAGCGCTTTTACAGGGCGTCGAGAGCAAAGGCTGCTCGACTTGAAGTGTCACGGCACCCGTGCTATCCGGCGTACCGACTTGCTTAGTTGAGCAAGATTTCGTTGAGCGCGCAAAGCGAGGTTCACCCTATCCCGGTTCGACTTGTCTTCTTGGCGCTGCCCTTTGGTCGAGTCCCTACAAGCTATGTATCTCGGGACCGACGGCAGACATAATCCAGCCCGCGCAGGGACTTACCGGAGTGTGTACTTGGTTAGAACCTGGAAGATTCTGCTCTGTATTGTTTCTAGAGCTCTGTGGAGCTCTTTCTAATTGTTTCCTAGTTCTCTATACACATATCAAGTGAAATGTGATCGTTTCAGATCTCTACGCCTCTCCAGTCGAGTCGATTGCCCCTTCGCCGAGTCGTTTTGGGCTTGAACGGTCGGCGGGTGCTCTAATCGGGCAACCAGACTCTTGGCAGGGCGTTTTACCACCCTCAACGGGCAACCCGACCCTTCAAACCGGATCTCGGCGGTTGACGGTGCTTGCCGACGGTTGGCTGAGTCAACTGCCTCTAAACGGCCGGATTACCAACATTCCAGTCGTCTATCGGCCATTGGTCGGCGTAAGTTCGAAGTGTGGCCGGTCGTTCCTGATTCCGGCCTAACATAGGATGGCCTAGTTGAGGTCTGGGCCGAAACTTGGGTTCACTATACCACAGTACGCCCACCGCCACGTCCATCAGAGTTGGAGGTACTGGAGCGAGCAGCAGATTCAGCTGCATGCTCCCAGGTCATGAAGCCCCGCATGAGCTCCACGACGTACCGGCAGAAGCTGATGGCGTCATTCTTCAACGGCTTGAACTCCTGCAACGTCAGCTTGGTCGTCACGACTTCGCGGAAGCTCGCAGGTTCGAGAGCTCTCGTCAGGTAACCGACCAAGCGACGTTGCTCATGCTTGAATGCCAGGTCCGTGACATTAAAGCGATTGAGGATGGCTTCCATGTCGGGCTGCAAGTGCATCATTCGACTCTCAGGTTCTGGCCACTTCGTCTGCATCTTTAGCGATTTCATGGCCACGTCGATCGACGCGTAGTCCACAAAGGTAGGCACCCCCAACGCCTGCCGGAAGTAGTCTTTTCATTGATCCTCCATGATCGTCTCGGGGAGGCTCCACCGAACTCCCAGCGAGCGATCATACGCCGTGTATTCGTCTCGATACACGCGCCGACGGGTATGGCCAGCGCTGCTGTCCATTCCGTCTGCAGCACATTCACCTTCACCAAGTAACCTTCGTACTTGTGCATGAAATCGCGCCGATCTTGCATGGTGCGCCCCGAGTAGATCGGGGCTGCGGTAGCGCTGGCGCCGCCGCGATTCGTCCGTCCCTTGGTCCCTGCCTCGGGCTCGCCGTGGGCATCTCGGCGTCGTCTGCGCCTTGACCTTCGTCGTCTCTACGCTCGAAGGGGTTTGGGATCAGGATCTCCAAGTCCACCGGACTCGGAGGGGCGATTCGTCATCTAGTCGAATCTCCGCCGCTCGTTCGGCCAGCCGCTCAACCGAGTCGGCCATCTTGTCACGCGTGTCACGCGGGGTCTGCGCCTTCGCAACACAGTACTAAAGTCGAGTTTGATCTGTGTGCTCAGATTGCACAGCGCGGTGCAAATTCAAAACTGCTATTCCACCATTAGCCTCCTACTAACGCCAAACCCTGTGAGCTCTCCTGGCCTCACATTACTCCTCGCCTCTCATTGGCTCGCTTGCACTTGAACTTGGGCTTGCGCACCTGCTTGATCTACGGGGTGGCCGATACCGCCGGATCACGCCGAGGGCGGCAAGACTCAAAGCATTGTACTGGAAGTATCGAACAGTGCTGACCGGACTGGGGCCAGTATGGTGGCACTACCATCCTGGGGAATACAATCAGATGGCAAGGTCGATGGCCGGCACGGCTATGAAGGAGCGGACAAGTAAACAACGCCACCTACGTGGACGGGCGGACCAAGGGGCGGAATGGAGGAGCATATCGCGATATATGGATTCGGATTTGGCCTACTGGGCTGATGGTAAGGACGACGCTGCGCAAGAGGACGCAGTGGCCGCACGCCTATAGGGCACGGCACGCACCGGGCAAGTGTAAGCTTAGACCGGACTGCTAGCGGGCGACGTAAGGGCGTCAGCTAGGACGGGCATAGGAAGTCGTTAGTAAACTAAGTGACATCAATGAACCTCAATTCAAACAAACACACGGCAGGAACGGCACTCGATGATGTCTTGGTTGCTGAGTATTCCTGACCTTCCTCTTCACATGGGAATGGGGTAGCTTCGTCATACAGAGCGCGTTTGCAGTTGAAACAGGCAAAGGAACCACAGCACCGAGTCGTGACACGGCGGTGGATGCTGTGGGAGGCAAGTAGCAGCGCCGCGCGTCGCCCTTCGTCTTGGATCAACGGGAGCACTTTGTGCTCAAGGCAGTTGGTCTTGGAAGGTGGGAAGGTAGTGGATCACATCGCGCGCAGTGGTGCTTTTGTGGTGTCGACAGAATTGCCAGACTACACGTCGAAGCTCGGGGATGCGAGCCTTTTCGCAGTGAGAGCGACCGCGTTCGCGAGGTCGGGGCCAGATTCCTCGTAGAACTCGGGGAATTGCGTGTACTGAGCGTAGTGGCAGCCAGGGCATGTGAAATTGCACGAAGCCTCACCCAACTCCTTGTATTGTTGCAGTAGGTGCCGACTCCACTGCTGCTTATTTACCGGTACAAGACAAATTGGGCAGCGGATCTTGGGCAAAGCACCAGCGTACGGGACAAGCATGGACGTTTCCAGATGCCTGCGGAGACAGGGCGTGCAAACGACTGCAGGGCACGTCGGCGAGCACAGATTTGTGACAGGCTTGGCCGGGGCTTTCAACGTGGAGAACTCCTCCAGGCAGATTTGGCAGCTCACCGAGCCAGAAGCAGGCATGGCAACTTGGACGGAGTCGGGAGAATGTGAAGTGAAGTGGCAGTGGGAGACTGCAGGATGGCGCAGACCTTCACTTTGTCTTGTTGCCAGATGGCTACAGTTACCGTAGATACGCGCTTGTGGGCTGCAGCTGGCGATGACAACTGGGAGCTCCGCCAGTCAGCAATTCTCCGCAGCATCAATGGCGGTCACCCGGTCTTCCGAGAAGCTCTGCGCCGACTCATCTGGAAGAGTCGATTCCGGCGGCTCATAATGGCGAGTGAGCTCGAGATGCGGCACAAGTTCGTAGTGCGCGTGTTCCCCGCTTTCAAGGAGTCGCTCCGCTCTCTGATTTGGAGTCGGCGCCGCTTCCACCGCAAGTTGCTGGACGAATGCCGCAGTGTGGTCGTCACCCGTACTGCACGTTGTCATTCCGCCGTCATCAAAGCCGTACTGCTCAAGTTCATGTGGTACTGTCGCTTCCGCTGCCTGCTGCTGGGTTCACTGCGTCGTCGATTCTACTGTCTATCAATGAACTTGGCGGGTCTTAGCGAAGAACAGCAGGAAATGGAGGATCTGCTCGATTTCCTCAGCATCGGGCTCAACTAAGCCTATAGCCCTGTAAAATAGTGACTGTTGTACGAAGTTACCCACCAGCGAGAACTACAACGTCGCCATACTTTTCGTTACGCACCTTTTTAAGGCTTGCTCCTGACAGCTAAAAAGCAAGTTTGAGTGAAAGCTGTCGCGTGCTAGCTGCCGAGCCCAAGTTCGAGGACAACTAAAATGCTACCATGTTCTACGTAGTACTGCCAGTAACATTGAACATGGATGCTGGGTGCAATGTTCTTCGGATATCAAGCTTTATGCGCCTACTACATGTGCATCTAGGTAGAACCAAGCTATCACAAATGTTACCAGCCAACAACGAGAATGAAGATCGAAAAATAATACATGTTTACAGACGCGAGCCCAACAAGTTGGACCCCGCGTCGTTATCAGACTTCAGCCGCCTATCTGATGACGCTCTTGTTCTCCTCCTTGGCGAAGGCCGGATCGAACTGCCGCGACTGGTTGATGGCGTTGCGGTGCAGGTTGGCGAAGCGGAAGCGACGCGCGCCAGTCGGCTCCGTCGTCAGTCTGGTAGTGCATGGAGCTGTTGCGCTTGCTCTTGTCGAAGCACACGTCCGGGTTGTGCAGCAGGTAGCGGCTGGCCGAGCCGGCGGCGGCCACGGCGGCGAAGCTGCAGATGATGACGACCGGGAAGGTGCCGCTGTCCGTGGTCCAGAGCTTGAAGACGCCCATGCCGGAGCGCGCTGCCTTGGCTGCCTTGGCGGACATGGTGGATCGAGGTGGTGGGGGTGGTGGGTGAAGTGACTTGTAGAGCGCAAAATGTGGAATGAGATCTTGACAGTGTGCTTTTGGCGATCGTAGGCACGCTTTCCGACGGTGTCAACTCACTGCGTCTCCGTGCATTGCCCTTTCGCTATAGACACGCGATTTGCTGCGTATCTAAGACAGATTTCCTGATGATTTGTGAAGTAACCGAAACAAAATCCTACTACCGGTAGATTACCGATGCATGTCGACGGTACAACCGGTATCTGGGCTCCAGCAGTCTTCGGTGAAAGCGACGGTCTTACGATCGAAGGCAGCATCGGCCACAACGCCAACTGCATCGCACTGGTTACATTCTTGGCGCTGGCTGCAGCAAACAGTTTCGGTGATCGCGGTCTCATCCATGCAGTTAAGAGAACGCCAAAACGGCGTGGCGCTATTTGAGCGTTCTGTTTGCTAACTGCGCTAGTCGCATCGCCAAAGACATGCCAGCTCGCTGCGCTTCCATTTCTGTTTCAGGTCTCTACTGGTGCGTGCGGTTTAACAACCGTCTACGGAGCACCCTGTGTTAGCCCCAGGACCTAGCAGTGTCTCTCAACCAAACGAAGGTGAAGCTTGCGAGCCGCGGCAGCTGAGGGTTATGTCACCAGTGGGCGCAGCGAGTCGCCAGGGTTGTTTGGTACCGCGCGGAGCATGTAGGACGATTGAGCTTTCAGTACCGTAAAAATCTTATCAAAAGGCACCCCTTGCAGCACCGGGGATTCCCGTACATGGGTCTATCAACCAATCAGATCACAGTATTTTTGTGACGTATCATGACTTGTCAAAAGGCACCCAGATAAATTACCATCCTTACCCCACAGCCATAGCCATTTATCGGCACACCTTTCGTCGATTACAGTAAAGAAAGCATGGTGCGAGTCGGACGTGCACGCTTTCACCACACAAACCGCCGGCTGTCCGAATTACTTTATGTCTGCATAAATTACAAGTGAGATGACTGCAAAATATTGGTAGTTTATTTGTAGGTGACATTTCCCATGTACCCCGCACCCTGGTGCTACAAGGGGTGCCTTTGATAAGATTTTTACGGTATGCCTTCCAAGTCAGTACGCACAGTAAGAAGATTTGCGCCTCAATGCGAGACGAGTTAAACCAGTATCGGCTTTCAATTGTGGCGTCAACGCGTGTCCCTGCAGCAACGGCTCTGCCTGACTCACTGCCAAGTCGCGCGGGACCGGAAGAACATTGGCAGCAATTTCGTTCGTGCGAGTCGGCTTATATTGTAGCGGTCGAGCTGTAAAGCACAAGGCACAGTAGCTGGTATCATCCGGCCCAGACATACCGTTGACTCTGCTACTCAGACTGTCACTATTCCGCTGTTAATCCTAAATTCCTAATTCTAAATGAAACAGAGCCTTTTAAGGCACGCAGGATTTCACGCTGAAGTAAAATTGTCTGTTAAATACCGGTTTGTGGATAGTTCAAATCCAATGTTACTTCAGCGCTCCCAGAAACGCATCGTGCGTATCTCTGCATGGCCAACCCGGCGGAATTTCTTACAGCGGGCGTCGCTCTCTGAAGTTTAATGCACGCAAACGTGTGGCCGTCGACAATGGCACCCTAGCGCCGATCGAGCTCATTGCACATTTTGCGCTCTACAAGTCACCTCACCCCCCACCTCGATCCACCATGTCCGCCAAGGCAGCGCGCTCCGGCATGGGCGTCTTCAAGCTCTGGACCACGGACAGCGGCACCTTCCCGGTCGTCATCATCTGCAGCTTTGCCGCCGTGGCCGCCGCCGGCTCGGCCAGCCGCTACCTGCTGCACAACCCGGACGTGTGCTTCGACAAGAGCAAGCGCAACAGCTCCATGCACTACCAGACTGACGACGGAGCCGACTGGCGCGCGCGTCGCTTCCGCTTCGCCAACCTGCACCGCAACGCCATCAACCAGTCGCGGCAGTTCGATCCGGCCTTCGCCAAGGAGGAGAACAAGAGCGTCATCAGATAGGCGGATGAAGTCTAATGGCGAGTCGCGTCGCCATTGGCGACGCGGGTCCAGCTTGGTCGGCTCGCGTCTGTAAACATGTATTATTATCAATTCACACAATCGTCTGTTGTTCGGTGCTTTTGCTCGGTGCTTTTGGGGTTCTTGGGTGCTGGTACGGAGTTTGTAATTTCGCAAGAAAGCTGCTTTTTGAGTGCAAGGAATTTGATTCGTGAAAAATGGCGTATTTGAAGTGAGGTGAGAATCCTTCACTCACCCTGGTGAGATACTGACAAAAGTGCCCGGTTCATAAAAAACAAGAATGCACTGCTTTTCGTCGGAACAGGGTGTTCAAACTGAAGGCATCCGCGCCACAGTAAGCAACATCGTATTCCACCATTTGCAGCCGGTGGCCAGCCTAAAACCGGAAGACAAACTGAGCATCGAGGACGTTGGAGAGGAACAAGTTCGACGGCTTTGTGAATGTAACACACTCGGCGGTCTCAAAATGCTCGAGTCTGCATTGGGCACCTGGATTCAACGGACATACCGACAAAAGTTGCAAACAAAAACTATTGATATTTTTTTACGCATGTAGTGGGGTGGCGCACAAGACAGTCGAAGATCTCCGTGTTGTTTTGGGTGACGCGCTGCTCGATCTGCGCGGTCGACTGATGCTTGCGTTCACAAAATTTGACTATCACGGCATCGCAGTCGATGAATTTCGCTCGTATTTGAATGACTGCTTGGAGGAATACAAGAAAACGCCCACTACTTACAAGGCGCCTTACGTGGCGATTGTGCAGAGCTCCGGCTTCGGTAAGAGTCGATTGCTACAGCAGCTGGCACGAGTGACGATGAAAGAGACAAATGGGCCGATGCGAGTGCTGTACACCTGCATCCGCCGCGACGTTTTGTTGCACGATATCGAGATGACTGGATTCCCCTTATCGACAAAGATTTTGGGTAATTGGTTGTTTTTCCCTGATGGGTCGACGAGAAATGGCGTGGTGGAGCAAATCAGCTTGCGTCTTGAAACAGTATTTCTTTATGCGCTACAAAACTGGGGAGCCGTTGGAACGCAATGGTTTGATCTGTTTACAAAACCTGAAGCTGATGGAGCTGTGCAGAAAATGCTGAGCGGATATTCGTTGCAGTCGATTTCTGGCGCTCAAGATAGCGGCAGAGTGGTGATTTTGGCGGTGGACGAAGCTAGGACACTGTTTTCGAAGAGCGCTGAGGAGGCCAACTACTTTCGCTTGCTTCGCAATGCGCTTACAAGCGCAAACACTAACATCCGCAAGTCATACCCCTCCGGTGGAATTTTTGCAGTTTTGGTGGACACGAACTTGATGGTCTCAGACGTGACTCCAATGTCGGCGTCGGAATCATCATCTCGTAATGACCTCACAAAGAGATTTACGCTATATTCCCGCCGTTTGTGCTAGCTCACACGATGGACGTGCATTGGCGACATCACTCGAACCAAACAGCACAAATGGACGAAAAATCTGTCTCCAAAGTTACCATTCAGCAGGGCGAGGAGAGCACTTGGAAAGCTTTGGTCTCGATGGGCCGTCCGTTGTGGAAGAGTACCTATGACGCATCGATCGACAAGCATCATGATGAATCTACTGCGACAGTAACTGTGCTTACTCTCGCAGCACGGAAGCTGCTGCTAGGGAAAGACCTCGATCCGAAATCTTACGGCGAAGATACGATGTTTGGTGTCGCGTCCGTGTTGTGTCGCCTGGGACTGCGTCCAAATTCCAAGTCATCACTGGCATCTCGTATTGTAGCGGATTTCATGGCGATCCTCGCCTATGTGAAGTGCGAGAACGACGGTCAGTTGAGCAGCTACGCCTCGGATCCAGTGCTGGCCTTGGGTGCGACGAAAGTGTGGTATGTTACTTCGGCGCTGCCAACGTTCATCTTGCCCCAGCTCAAAAAGTTGCTGTTGAACGAGACACTTGACACGGGAGGTGTTGGGGAGGTAATCGCTCGTATTGTGTTGCTTTTTGGCTATGGACACATGTGTGGTAAAGGAAACAAAGTCAGAAAGCCACGATACATGCGAGTTTAAGGGGCAGTTTGTGAGTGTGCAGACGTTCATGGACGCACTGATTGGCCCTGATCCGATTTTAAAGTCGACGAGACAAAGAGAGCTGATTTGGAAACCAAAACAGATTTCAAGTTGTGGCGAGATACCTGGAAGGGCTACAAAATGGGATTTTGTCACTTCGTGCAGCTGATTGATGAACCAAGAGGAAATGCTGTGGATTTTGCTGGGCCGTCGGGCCGCTGGTTTATTTCCGCGCAACCAAAGTGGGGCAGATCTAGTGATACCGATTTTTCGTGGATCCGAGGTGTCATTGATTTTAGTTCAAGTGAAGAATGTGGCGGGCCACGATAGTGGATTTCCCAAGTCGGCGACGGTGAAAATGTATCCTTCGTATGTGTTTTCTTCGGAGAACTCACTGAGTAAACGACTTCCCAGTGAGGTTATTCGCGTTTACATGAGTCTGCGAGAAGTCCGATTTGTTCGTCACGAATATGTGGAGATGCGAGTGGAAGATGATAAAGACGATCCAAATAAAATGAACCCCAAGAAAAGGACGAAAGAGCTTAAGAGGTCCACATCCACTGAACCAGATACAACAACAACTACAACGCCTGCGCAGACTTATAACGCGTTTACGCTGTGTATTCGCTCGGTAAGGCCTTGGTTTCTGGAAAAACACAACTCGATGGAGTGGCCAACCGTCCCGGATGCTGAGGATGTAGTGATCAGATTGGGGGAAATGGCGGCACCATTGTGGGACCCCATTGCGCTTGCACGCGGCGATTTCGATCATCGTAATGCGATCGGGACGGTGACCTCGTCGGTGAAGCGACTTTCAAGTGTAATGCCAGACAGAAAGTTGTTGGGTATTGCGCAGAAGGCACTGCTTTACGATAAACTAGGAGGTAGTGCGCTGGAGGTTGAAGAGAAGCCAGCAGCTCCAAGATCAAATAAACGCAAGCGCTGAATGCAATTACTTCGAAGCAATCCGTAAAAGTGGTGGTAGTGATACAGAGATAACCGCATAAAGTTTCGCTGAGCATTCGGGCATGGTCATTATATTTTTTATCATTGGCTGCATACATTAATTTCGATACTCAAGAGAATCCCAACATGGCGTGATTACAGCAGTGAATTTTAGCCCTAAAAGGGAAAATGGTACAGAAACGATCCACCTCATCGGAGTTTTGGCGCCAATCGAAACTGCAACAAATAGTCTGAAGTAGCGCAAGTAGCAAATGGACTCCCGCACGCCCAAGCGCAAGCGCCGCCGCCTCGAGGCCACCACATCCAGACCCCGACGCGGCAGCAGGAAGGCGGCCACCACTCGCACGCCCGGCTCCAGCGGCAGCGAGTCCAAAATCGTGTGGAGAGACTCGCCCGCGGACAAGCAAATCCAAGTGTCGGGGACAGGCAAAATGGCGGTTCGGAGGGAGATGCAGGGCTTCGTGGGGCGCTTGGCACGCGCCAGTCAGCAGTCTCCGCCCTCCAGCAGCGAGGAGGAGAAAAAGAGCAGTCGGGAACGGACTCGTTCGCGGCGGAAGGCGACCCAGGAGGAGAAAGGTGGGCCATATTCCTATTCAGAGGGACAATTTGTGACTTTATGACTAAGGAGAGGAATGTAGCCACTTCGAGGCATTTGCTGTTCAGCCCCGACAGAGCCCAGACAACTTCAGATACGGCGAGAAGGAGACGCTCCACCGAGAAAGGAGACTCGCAGGACGAACTGTTCAGTGTTTTGGACCAGATGGAGCAGAAATATGCCAGCCCCGACGTGACGGGGACGCTGATGTCGCTGTCGTCCACTCCAGCACCGAGTTATTCGTCCACTGGAACGCTCTCTCCACGGTCTTCACGAACTCAGGAATCTGACAGGACGCAAGAGCTGGCGACAATGCAGGAGCCCCCAAGACGCTCGCAGCTATTAAGGAGCACGAGCAGGAGGCTATTAAGGACAACTCGGTGGTGATTGAAGCGGATCCGTTCGCCGATCTCACGGACGAGTCGTGGGCGTTGCTAGACCAGATGCAGAGCCAACGGGTACCGGCTGAAGTTACGCATCAGTCCCAAACGGAGCTCGTGTCTTCGCAAAGCTTCGCTTTAACTCCGCGGCCAATGCCGTCGGCGGCTTGTGAGGAACCGAAAAAGGCCCCGCCGATGCCAACTCCTGTCGCTCCGGTTTCAGCGGTGCGATCAATGCATGACGTTAACGTAGGCCAGCAGCTCGAATCACCCGAGAGCTTCAGGCGGTTTTTGGCGTTGGAAGTGGATCGCGACGTTGTTAACCGCTCGCTGCTACTGCGCCTGCTAGATGATCAAGACGTGCAGCTGGAGGCTCTGCTGATCGATGACTGGTATGACGTGCTTGTCGAAGCTGGCGATACGATCAATATTGTGTTTACTGAACAGGACAGAAATGGTTTCTTCTCACAAGACGTGCAGACCGGTTCAGTAGCGCGAAACTCGTCGCGCATACAGGTGGACAACGAACACAACGTAGTGGTTGTTCATCCAGATATTTTGGTGCGTATAAGGCCCTATTACGTGCTGTGGCGAGTGAGATCTAATGTTTAATTTATCGCAGGTATCACCTACTAGAGTAACAACTAGTTTCGGCTGCTTACGACGCGCAGTATTGCAAGAAACGCTCGCTGTGAACCGGCCAACTGGCGAGAAAGCCTTTCTGGGTACATTAAAACACGACTTATTCGAGCATGCGCTTCTGAACAGTATTTTCAGTGCCGAGGCGCTCCTTCACGAAGCGAAGCGGATCGTTAATTCCAAGTACGGGTATTCATCATTTTGATACTGGATTCATTGGCTAATGACCGCTGTGCATGCACTTATGAGCAGTATTTTAGGTCTCGTCGAATGTGGGCTGAACGAGGAAAAAGCACTTCTGGAGCTAGGTAAGGTGATCGACGATTATCGATCATGGGTAAGTGGGGCAATTGCCGGACCAGGAACGCCATTAAACGAGTTGCCGCCCAAAACTGGATCTAGGTTGCGCGTGAGCCGCGTCTTAGCCACAGAAGAAATGATGTGGTCGATCAAATGGGGGTTGAAAGGTGCAACAGATGCCTCTGTTGAAGGAACAATCGTTGACCCAGGGACCAAAAACAACGCTCCAAGTGGTGTCGTACCACTGGAGCTCAAAACAGGAAGCAAGGTGTACGCTGGAGTGGAACATCAGGGCCAAGTGATCTTGTACACGCTACTTTTGAGCGAGCGCTATCGGCAACAATGCCAGGAGGGGCTACTTATCTACGTACCGCCAATTGAGACCAATCGTATCACAGCGATGGCTACTCACGTGCGAGGGCTGATCATGGCCCGCAATAATTTTGCTAGTGCTATCGCGAAAGTGAAAGCGATCGGAGGCTCTACGTCGTCGCATGCGTTCCCACCGATGATTCGAAATCGTAGAGACTGCGAGCGCTGCTTTCAGAAAGATGAGTGCATCTTGCACCACGCAGCTACGGAAAATGGCACGGAGGAATCCAGTGGTCTTGACGAACTATTTACTCTCATGACGAAACATCTCGGCGAAGCAGACTTAGCTTACTTTCGACGATGGAATCGGCTCATTGATTTGGAGCAGCAACATGCAGAGAGAAATCTCCGTGCATTATGGCTTCAGGTTGGGTGGAAGCGCGAGTTAACACAGGAGAGCAGCACGTGCATTGCGCACCTTAAACTGGTATCAGATGCTCCTGCATCGTCGGAGTCGGGAGCTAAACGGACGCTGCGCTTTGTTCGGGACCGGCGAAAAAGAACTAATTCGAAACAGGAAGGCGTCGGCACTGAGGTAAATTCTCAGCCGACCTCGTTTGCTGGTGTGCGTTTTCGCGTGGATGAGCGTGTGATTCTGTCCGCAGAATCGCTAGACGGGAAGAATTTGTTGGTTCACGTTTCGCGCGCTACTGTTCGCAAAATCGAGCACGGCCTCATCACCATCGAGGCGCGCCAGTCTATTCCGACCATTGTGGCAAGCGGACTGTCCACCGTCGGCAAATATTATACGTGGCGACTTGATAAAGACGCCATTATGAGCGGCTTACGACGCGCGAAAGAAAACCTCGTGCAGTTATTTATTGGACCTCCACCAGAGGTTGTTTCAGCTGGCACAGCGTTGGCAGGAAGACCTGAATTACTGGTACGAATGGCTTCGACAGTGTCTTTAGGTAACAGCGGCGATCCAAGTGACAACACACCAGGTGTAGGCGATACGAGAAGGAGAAACTTGATCGTTCACCTAACTCGTCCTCACTTCAAGCCAAGCCGAGTGACGGAGCTGATACAACAGCGGTGTCAAGATTGCGCCAGGAATGACCAAAATGGTACTATAGCAGCGCTGGGTCAGTCTTTACTGGACGCGTTCTTCGAGTTAAATATCGACCAGCAGCGGGCTGTCCAGCGCGTGTTGAGCTCTCTCGACTACGCTTTGGTATTAGGAATGCCAGGAACAGGTAAGACGGCAACGATCGCTTTTACGGTGCGGGTGCTATTGTTTCTCGGGTTTTCTGTGCTAGTGACAAGTTACACGCACTCGGCTGTGGATAATCTCCTGCTGAAGCTGCTGGCGTGCAAAGTTCCCATGCTTCGTATCGGCAACACTGCACAAGTTCATCCGCTGATTGCAGATTTTACACTGGACCGCCAAGCAGAACGCGAGGGGATTTCGAGCGTTCAGGCCATGGAAGCCAAGATGGTGAATGCTCAGCTTGTGGGTTGCACTTGTCTGAGCGTTAACAGCCACGTGCTGTTCTCTAAGCGCCGCTTTGACTTCTGCATTGTGGACGAGGCGACTCAAATCACACAGCCAATTGTCCTGAGCGCTCTGCGTTGCGCGGACACGTTTGTGCTTGTGGGCGATCACTATCAGTTGCCACCGCTCGTTGCAAATGCTCAGGCTCGCAAAGAAGGCATGGATGTGAGTCTGTTTCGACGGCTAGCGGAGGCGCACCCGGAAGCAACTCAGCAACTGTCCTACCAGTATCGAATGAATAGCGACATCATGCTGCTGGCGAATCGGTTGGTGTATGGAGACAAGCTGAAGTGTGGCTCCTTTGCTGTGTCATCGAACCACCTCAAGCTAAGATGGCAACGGCAGGACACCCTGGGGAAGAAACTGGCGTGGCCCATTCAAGTGCTAACCAACAACCGAGGCGTCATGTTCTTGGACACAGACACCATGGGTGAAGCGACGATGGAGAGTTCAAGCACTGCCCAGACGGGAAATAACGGACGTCGACGCATGGAGAATATCGTCGAGGCTCAAGTAATTGCTGGATTGGTGGAACTCCTGGTGCTGGGGTCAATACCGGCAGATGAGATCGCTGTGATCTCTCCCTTTCGATCTCAGGTCGCGCTAATTCAACAGCATTTGACTGCAATTGCTGCATTCCGGCGCGTTGGTGGGTCCGAGTGGGTTCATGCGGTCGAGGTGAGCACCATCGACAAGTATCAGGGGAAAGACAAGGGCGTGATCTTGGTCTCTTTCGTCCGCTGCAACGAAGAAAAGCACGTGGGTGAACTGCTGACAGACTGGAGACGCATTAACGTAGCACTTACGCGTGCCAAGCAAAAACTGCTTTTGGTGGGGTCCCAGTCGACGCTTAGTGGCGGTAGTGCCCTCTTCAATGTGCTGGCTGGTGTCATCCGCGAGAAACAATGGGGCTACAAGCTGCCACAAGACGCTGTTGAAAATCTTCGACAGTTTGCAGTTGGTGTCGCGGCGCCCGTGGAGCCTGATCCTGAGCAAGGCACAACGCCTGGAACAAGAACGGCAACCAACGACGTAAAAGTTTCGATTATGCAGCGCTCTGCACCTGGCAGCAATAGTGACATCGAGTCGCTCGTTCCAAGCACGTCGACTGTTCCATTGCGTCCCCGACCAGGAGGAAGCCGCCCGACGCAGATGAAGCCTATTTCTCGCGACATATTTGGTGAGATGTGACAAATTACGAAGTACAATAGACTGATAGAACTTGACGAGGTGAATGGGTCAGGCATTCCTCATTGTGAGATGATGCTGTTGTCGGTGCTCGTGCTAGCGATTGGAGTCGTGAATGCAGAAGAAATCCTGCTCGGAGGTTGGTCTCCTTCGGCTGCTACACCAGATACTCATGCAGTTTTGACGCGCGCTCTGTCGACAACGAATGTCTGCGTGAATTCGGTTCTATCGCTGCAGACTCAAGTGGTTGCCGGGACGAACTACGAGTTCCAGATCGACGGGTGTCGAGTTGCGCGTGGTGGGAATTGTGCCAAACTGTCATGCAAGGCGCCTCGCAAGTTCGTTGTGCGAGTGTTTGATCAGCCGTGGACGCGAACCACACGCGTGTCCGTGTCGGCGGCCTGATAAGAACCGAAAATAAGTGGAAGACGCTTAACAGAAGACAAGGAACGAATCCTCTTGTTTTCAAATATCAAGTAAGTTGTTTCTCCCTCTGCTCGCGGATAAATGCAATAGACCTTACTCAATTAGTAAGGTGTTGCGAGGACAGAGGAACTTCGCTTTCCCCCAACTTACGGCTTCACGTGGTGGCCCTCGTACTGATGGATGCCCTCGTGGGCCGTCGGACTCGACTTGTCGCCCTTGATCTTGTCCTTCACGTCGTGGATTTTCTCCTTGGCGCGTTCCACGATAGAAGGCTTCAAGGACTTCTCGGCTGCCGTAATCTGCTGATCCAGCTCACGGACGCTGAAGTGGTCGCGGAGGGTCTTCGTCACGATGGTCTCGACAGTCTCGGAGCTGCCGATGACGCCACCGCCGTTCTTGTCCTCACCGCCGAGCACACGTTCAAATCCTCGGTGTTCGTGCTTGTCCTGGTCGCTCTTCCCGAGCAGACCACCACTGCTCTTGTCATCATTGCCGCGCACACCTCCGCGGTTTTCGTGGTTGTCGCTCTTTCCAAAAAGACCGTCGTTGTTCTTGTCATCATTGCTCTTTCCGAACAGACCACCGCCCTCGCCTTTATCTTTGCTCTTTCCGAAGAAACCACCTTCCGACTCGTTGTGCTTGTCTCCTAGCACCCCGTGCTGCTCATTCTTGTTCTCTCCAAGCAACCCGTGCTGCTGGTCATTGTGGTGGTGCTTGTCGTCCTTGTTCCCCAAAAGTCCGTGCTCGTTCTTGTCCTTGTGGTGGCCACCAACAGCGGCATCGACCTTGCCCTTCACCCCCATCCTCTGCCCGTTCTGCTTGTCGTAGTTGCGAGCCGTCGTCTTGAGGATGTCCAGGGCTTTGGACGTGGCGTCCTTCATGTTGCGGGCCGACGTGATCTCCGACTCGGACGGCTTGTGGCTCCTGCTCATGTCGTGAGCCACGTGCTTCAGGTCCTTGGCCGTGTCCTTGGCGGCGCGCATGTCGCTCCGCATGTACGACGCGGCCGTGTTCCGAAAGTGGTTGCCATTGCGGCTGTCGTACTCGGACAAGTGCTTCTTGAGCAGCTTGAGGCACGTGGACGCGTCGTCGGCGGTTTGGTTCAGCACTTGCTCCAGCTTCGCGAACTCTTGCTCGGTGGTGACGGTGGACTTGCCCATGGTAGATTGAATAGGTTGGTTGGTGTTGTGTTGGTATCGACTTGTGTGCTCGGAGTCACGTTTCGAAATGAGCAGAGCTTGGGCGAGAGCGCGTTGAAGTGGTGTCGATGTTGTCGGATTTCTAGTGGTGGTGGGCGCCGAGTTTCTCACCTTGAAGCCATCGTGAAGCTTCCACGCGACTAAAACAGAATAAGATGATCTCTCATTTTCTGTTATTCATTGCGACAAACTGCTGGGCGTTTTGCAAAGAGTCCTCCGTCCCCTTTTTCCAAAACGAGTTCCTGAAGTCGCAGAGCTCAGTTCAAGCGCCGTGGGGAATAAACCTGCGCGTAGTGGTGCCCAGCAGTAGGGAAGCAGGAGGAGCGGAGCTAGAAGTATGTTCTGTTTTCCGCGCGCCAAGTCTAGCTTATCAACGCTGGCTCTCTATGATGAGAGTCTCTGGTTTACCAAGAAGCCTTGGGGCCGTTGAGAGCTTAACGCCAAACATCTTCTCCATGCCGTTGTAGATATATGGCAACTATATTTTTAGTGTCGCACCTCGCGCAAAATAGAGCAGCCATTACTTTCGTCGAGAGCTCTAAAGGTGGTGCCTCATTTCGAAACGTGATCACATCCTGCAACCATGGACAACAAGTCAACCGACCGCATTGCAACGGAGCAAGAGTTCTCCAAGCTAGAACAGAGGTTGATCCAAACCGCCGACGACGCAGTTAACTGCCTCCGGGTTCTCAAGGGCAACCTCGCCGACTATGATAAGCGCCACAAACTGCTCTTCGGCAACACGTCCAAGTTCTGTCTGAGGAGCAGCATTCGCGCTGCAAAGGATACAGCGTCGGAATTGCGCGCCGCGGCCAACCAGATCGCCGAGTGTGAAAGTCCGGCGGAGTCGGAGATCACCGCGTCTCGCAGTGCGTGGAACGCAATGTTCGATACCATGAACGAGCTGAGAGGGGAGGGCTGCAATTACGACAAGAAGGGTACCAAATCGAGAGGCGTGACCGGTGTCGTGGCCGGTTTGCTTGGCGGCAAAAAGGATCCAGCGAACCAGAGCGAGAACAAGCGGCGTTACAGTGGAGCGGGTATGGAGAAAGTGGGCTCGGAAGGCATTCTGCGAGCCCCCGACACGGTGGAAGAAGTGGTGGAGTCGACACTGCGCGACTGCTTCAGCGGGTTCTCGACGTTGAAGGAGCAGATTTCGACAGCAGAGAAGTCACTGTCTCCTCTGTTCGCCGAGCGTAGCAACGAGGCCGCGACCGACACTCCATGACGTGTGCAAGGCAGTTTGGCGCTGCTTCAAACAGCGCCGTGACGTTAGCACAAAGAAAACAGACAGATAATGCATGAACAATAATACATTAGCAACTTCTTCAATCCGTCAACAATTGACTCAACTTGGTCTTTCGGCTGCAACGCACACGGCGAACGCTGGCTCAGCATAGCCCAAAAGTATCTTGGTAAAACGGATGCAGGTCCGAGATGTCGTCCTAACCAACAGCCCAGAACTGGCACTGCTACATGGCTTGGCAAATACCAAGATTTCAAGCAACTAAACAATAAATAGACACTCTGAATCTCTTATGCAGCCTACTCGATCGCACCCACACTGCATACAAATCTTGTCGGTGTTGGTGTCCATGAGCGGGCGACATTTTGTCCGCCAAAAAGCGTGTCCCACAATCTGCTTGCTCGACCGACAGCGCAGACAATATTACCACAGTCTGCGAGCGATGGAGAGATAGCGAAAAACGTTTTCGACCTTCCACGAACGTGAGAATTGCCTTTCACCCCTTCCTTCTGAAGCTAAACTCTGTGCATCCATACAAACAACAAATGAGTGCAGATAGTGGCAATAGCAGTACCTCTACCCCCACCACAATGCGACCGACGATCGACGTGATCGAGCAACCTCGATGTGAACTTCCAGCCCTCTTCTATGCTGGCATGCCTCGTCGTTTGCGGCGCCCCGAACTTCAACGAGCTGAACGGGATTGCCAACAACATCGCGTGAAGGCGTCGGCATCCTGCCATTTCGCCGACAGGCAGCAGCGCTTCGAGCGTCCCGTGCGGCTGTCGCGTTCCAGGGTTTTTGATGGCGGCGAAACAAGTCCACCCGCGACAAGTCAAGAGAGTGTATGCACGTACTGGGATATTAGAGCACACCCCAGCCATCTTTGTTGCGGCAGCATTCGTTCGCCCAGCGTTCTTCGGCATTCACTCCAGGCTTGACACCCGCGGGCTTCTAGTTCCCAGCGAAACCTCCCGCCAGCAGCGCTGACGCGAGCGACCATGCAGGGCGGGATTAAGACGCCAAGGCGTTTTCACCGCTCGCCCGCCTGTGCAGTTTACATTCCGAGTAAGGCGTATTGAACAAAGTGCGCGTGCGCCACTTGCACTTGGGCACAGCGTCAAAGCGTTTTCTGAAGTTGAAGGTGTCGTCAGTGCAAATCTTCAGTATTGAAGCGGCGCGCGAATATTGGCGAATGGGAGGCGTTCGAGCTTCAACTTGGACCGTACTGTAATCAAGTGAACTTTGGACGCCGCGTGCGATTGGCCGACCGGATTTAACAAATAACGGAATGAATCACGCAACACCACGATAAACGTCGCATCGAGCTCCGGCTGAAAGTCCCAACTCATGGCTTCGTATCAGCATACCGTAGATACGCGCTTGTGGGCTGCTGCGACTGCAATGTGCTCCACATGGGCCTGTCGGACACTAACAACCTCTGCGTGGCGGACCTGAAGAGCTCACTCCCCAATTCGCACAGCCTCTCACACCAGCATCGGACCCCTCCCCGCTTTCAACATGATGTCCAGTCCGAGCTCCCATCGCAGTGGCGAGGCGCATCCACTGCTCAACACGCACGACGCCGTCCCGCTCACTCAGCAGCAGCAGCCGACTGTGAGCGCTCGCTTTGGCCGCTGGGGCATCCTCGCAGTCGGCTCGACACTGCTCTTCGGCGCTGCAGTCTGCGGCGTCTTCAATAACCGCGTGTCAACTCTGCGGAGCGCGACCACAATTCCAGCTGACGCTAAGTTCGACCTCTTCACGCCCATCTTCAACGCGGAGGCCCCGCCGCACAGCCTCTTCAACCACACCGACGCGCACAAGACGCTCTTACCGCCCAAGTTCCTGGCCGCCGGCATCGTGGGCTCGCGCGCCATCCCGACCAACGACTGGTGGGGAACATCATCGGCGCCACCGCCGGAGAGGACACCGACGTCATCCAGCCCGTGTGGACCAACCCGTACAGCGTGACTCCCTCCATCGTCATGGAGCCGTACGGTCTGACAATGAACTACCCGTTCACGACGCGCGAGTTCGGAGGCGGCCTGACTGGCAACGGCGACGCCGAGATGTACTACCTGCACGGCCAAGTGCCCGAGTTCACCTTCTCCGCGACCGAGTTCTCCGACGCCTCCCACCCGAACTTCGAGGTGTTCGACTGGGACGACCTCAGCGTGCAGCTCCGCTTCATGGACCGCGAAGACGCCGCCAAGAAGATGGAGGTGACGCTAGCAAGCGGCATGGCCTTCGTCACCGCTCGATACACGGACCTGACGCCGCGGTTCCAGACGATGTACAACATTTCCATCATCAACGGCCTGGACGCCACGGAGACGGCCAACCTTCCTCTGACCAACAGCCGCTTCGTTCTGCAGTTCGACAACGGCGTCACTTGGACGCTCTACTTCTCCGATCCGGTCACGCTGCACTTTGACGGCCACTCCGCTCTCGACATGGAGCGTCCATTCACTGGTATCGCTCGTGTTGCCTTGATCCCCGATGCCTCTGCGGAGGAGCAGAGCGTCTTCGACAAAACCGCGAGCTGCGTCCTGGACGGCGGCACCGTTGAGGCTCACAACGAAGACGCCTACGCCTACATGTGGAAGACCAGCGGCAAGTGTGAAAACGGCATGCTGCACTACGCCCAAGTCCACCACATCGACACGCTGGACCGTCGATACGCTGTGGAGGCTCAAGGAGTGGCAGCTCACTCCACGACGCGCGGACTGATGCAGGGAGTGGTAACCACGACATCTCCGCCCGAGTGGCGCCTTGTGGAACCGGTGGACTTCCCGGTGGACTTCTACCCGCCCCGGAAGCCTGATGCCAGCGACGTGGCAAACTACGAGATGAAGAAGGTTCTGGTCGCCGATATCGAGTCCGAGTGGTCGCTCGCCCTGGGCCAAAGCTACTACTTCAACGCCAAGGCCGCGCAGAAGTACGCGACGATGTGTCTGATGGCTGGGGACACATCCATCGTCGGCGAAGACGACACCACGCTGCTCCCGCACTGCTTACAGAAGCTGGAGAGCATGCTCACGCCGTTCATGAACAACACGTGGACCAACCCGCTGAACTACGACACGGTGTACCGTGGTGTGCTGAGCTCGCAGGGCTTCACGCTCCACGACGCCAACGTTGACTTTGGCAACACCATGTACAACGACCACCACTACCACTACGGCTACTGGGTCGTTACGGTTGCTATCATCAACAAGCTCGACCCGACTTGGTCCAAGCTGCCCGAGTTGAACCGCATGGTCGGCTTCATGGTGCGCGATGTCGCCAACCCGTCGTACGCGGACCCGCACTTCCCCAAGTTCCGCAGTCTCGACTGGTACCGTGGCCACTCGTACTCGCACGGTATCACGGCGCTCGGAGATGGCAAGGACGAGGAAAGCACGTCCGAGGACATGAACTTCTACTATGGCATGGCGCTGCTGGGCAAGGCGACGGGAGACGCTCACCTTGAAACAGTCGGCAAGCTCATGGTCAAGCTCAACGCCCGCGCGATCCAGACGTACTTCCTGGTCGAGGACGGCAACCGCGCCCACCCGGACCGGTACCGATCCAACAAGGTCATGGGGATCCTCTTCGACAACAAGGTCACCTATGCCACGTGGTTCAGCGGCGAGAAGTACGCAATCCACGGCATTCAGATGCTCCCAGTCACGGCTGTCACCGAGTTCGTGCGCACGTACGATTTCGTCTCGCAGGAATGGGACCAGATCCTGTCACGCGAACCGATCATCCAGAACGACGAGCAGACCAACCCGTGGCTCTCGCTTCTGTACATGAATTACGCCACCGTCAACAAGGCGGTTGCGCTTGAAAAGCTGCGCACTGCCACGATGGACGACGGGCTCGCGCTCCTGGGCAATGTACATTGCAGCCACCCGGCCGTAGATCAGCCACCCGGCCGACTTATTAGGATATGAGGGCACTGCCCTGTAGAGTAAGTCGAATTTCCTCAGTACCAATAGAAACAAAATATTCATCATACGTGAAGCAAATGCTTGATCGGCTAGAAGATGATATCTTACGTGCAGCTTTCCTTGTAGTGCTCGTCTCTGACTGCAATCTGACTTCAATTTATTTGTTACTGCAAGTACTCTGCGTGTGCTTGCTCAAAACACATTAGCCGACACCTCGATGCTAGTGAATTGACACCGCCAGTGTTCAAAAATCGGTTTGTATGACTGATAGTTGCTGCACCGTTAGTTTTCTCAAAATCGTACTCGTCGCGACTTCGACTTCTTTGGGCCACACTTCCACACGCCGATCTCTTCACGAAGCTTTTCGTCACTCATCAGTTGTTGGGAGACGGACAGGGATTGCCGAAACCGCGAACCAATTCATCTCTTGGCGCTAGAAGACCTAGTCGCGACACAGCACTCGTAGTATCTTGCGAGTCTGATTTCTTCTTCTGACGAATCCCTTTGCTTCTTCTTGGACTTCTCCTTCGTAGACTGGATCTGTAGCGGCTGCTTTGGTACCCGTAATCTCAGCACAATAGTGTTGTACGTAGTAAACCGCTAAAGAGAAAACAAGAAACGTACTTCGAAGTATCTTGTTTTCAGGTATTAGGAAAGTTGGTCTTCTTCCTCTCCTCGCGAATAAATGCAATAGGTCAGCCTAAACTAGTGAGGTGTTGCGAGGACAGAGGAACTTCGCTTTCCCCAACTTACGGCTTCACGTGGTGGCCCTCGTACTGATGGATGCCCTCGTGGGCCGTCGGACTCGACTTGTCGCCCTTGATCTTGTCCTTCACGTCGTGGATTTTCTCCTTGGCGCGTTCCACGATAGAAGGCTTCAAGGACTTCTCGGCTGCCGTAATCTGCTGATCCAGCTCACGGACGCTGAAGTGGTCGCGGAGGGTCTTCGTCACGATGGTCTCGACAGTCTCGGAGCTGCCGATGACGCCACCGCCGTTCTTGTCCTCACCGCCGAGCACACGTTCAAATCCTCGGTGTTCGTGCTTGTCCTGGTCGCTCTTCCCGAGCAGACCACCACTGCTCTTGTCATCATTGCCGCGCACACCTCCGCGGTTTTCGTGGTTGTCGCTCTTTCCAAAAGACCGTCGTTGTTCTTGTCATCATTGCTCTTTCCGAACAGACCACCGCCCTCGCCTTTATCTTTGCTCTTTCCGAAGAAACCACCTTCCGACTCGTTGTGCTTGTCTCCTAGCACCCCGTGCTGCTCATTCTTGTTCTCTCCAAGCAACCCGTGCTGCTGGTCATTGTGGTGGTGCTTGTCGTCCTTGTTCCCCAAAAGTCCGTGCTCGTTCTTGTCCTTGTGGTGGCCACCAACAGCGGCATCGACCTTGCCCTTCACCCCCATCCTCTGCCCGTTCTGCTTGTCGTAGTTGCGAGCCGTCGTCTTGAGGATGTCCAGGGCTTTGGACGTGGCGTCCTTCATGTTGCGGGCCGACGTGATCTCCGACTCGGACGGCTTGTGGCTCCTGCTCATGTCGTGAGCCACGTGCTTCAGGTCCTTGGCCGTGTCCTTGGCGGCGCGCATGTCGCTCCGCATGTACGACGCGGCCGTGTTCCGAAAGTGGTTGCCATTGCGGCTGTCGTACTCGGACAAGTGCTTCTTGAGCAGCTTGAGGCACGTGGACGCGTCGTCGGCGGTTTGGTTCAGCACTTGCTCCAGCTTCGCGAACTCTTGCTCGGTGGTGACGGTGGACTTGCCCATGGTAGATTGAATAGGTTGGTTGGTGTTGTGTTGGTATCGACTTGTGTGCTCGGGGTCACGTTTCGAAATGAGCAGAGCCTCGGGGTGAAGTGGTGTTGAAGTGGCTTGCTTTATTGTGGACGCCGAGTTTCTCACCTCCGAAGCCATCGCGCATCCGTTTGAACAGGTTCGGATCCTAAAGTTACCCTATTCCTTTCTGAGAAAGCATGACAAAAGTTGGGGTTCATATCCAAAATCTGTCTCTTTCAGATTTTTGGTTTGGCGAAAATACGTTTTAAACTAAAAGAACTGCCCCCAAAAAAGCTCACACCTCTTTCAGATTTTGGTTTCGGATTTGGATTTTTTTAAGGCTGGGGTACTCGCTCAGATTTTGGATCTGGTTTTGAAAAATAAAACTGCGAACTAAATAGATCAACAAAAATAGACGAACAAAAAAAGTGAACTGCGACCAGGACTACGGCCTAGAACTATTAATAACTGAAATTATCATCATCGGGGTCCGGGCCGGGACCGGTCAGCACAGACGGTTTCCAGCCAAATCACTGTAGTTATCCCAGTTTTCTGCGTTCAGATAACTGTTTATCTGGCGACAGGTCTTCTGGATGCTGGTTGGGCAAAATTGGAGCCTAATTTGCGCCTGGGCGTCAAACCGCCAGACGCGCGCCAAGAAGAATGGGCAGCCCGGAAGAAGAGACTCGAATGCGAGTCGCCCTGAAGGAGTCTGTCCAGCGAACCTACGAGAAGGCCACTACCCTTCGACCAAAGAACACGCAGAGGGCATACGGCAGTCGACAACAGGAGTTCTTAGACTGGTGCTCGGGAAAAGGCGCAGCATTTAATGATTTAACCCGATTCACAGTAACAGGTGATAAGCTACATCTCTTTTGGAAGAGCGTGTGATCGGTCGGGCCAAACGGCACAAAAGCGGAAATGAGCACAGCGACAGAATCGAAAAAGTCGGGCGCTCCACCGTGAACTCCTATGTGGCCGCGATGGTTGACCTGTGGAAGCAGCAATCTCGGGCTAAAGTGAATAGCAACCCCTCTCCCCGTGACGAAGCTATTGAAGTTAACACAATTTGAAGAGGACGAGAGAAAGCGGAAAATGTCGAGGACCGTGGAGCCGATACACTACTGGACGGCTACACTACTATTGAGCAAATTAAAGAGATAGCCAGTATTTCTGGACCCCGGCACGCGATTTAGGTAAGGGTTTTAGGAATTTGGTAGCATTTCTGTTGAGCCACTACGCCCTAATGAGAGGGGAATCGGCGCGTGTGATGAAATTGGCAGACTTGCACTCGATTATTCTCGAAAATGAGGGTTACACTCCATACAGAGCCCTTGTTATGGTAATGCGGCAGGGTAAAACAAATCAAGTTGGGCGTATTGAAGTCGGTGCATGCATGCGCAACAAACATGTCGAGATATGCCCTCATGGAATGCTTGGATTTTACCTTTTTGGCGTTGGCACGTTGATGGCGAGGCATTTCCCGACTTTACATCGTCTGAGCGCTGGTACCCGATAAAGTTGTTGAAGACAGGGAAAGATTCCACGAAACCAATGTCGTACAAAGTACACAACGAAGCTATCACAGCGGCGTTAAAACATATCGGTGTCTACAGTAAAGCAAAAACCCACGTTGGTCGCGGATCTGGATCACGCATGGCGGACCTAGGTGGTGCAAGCGAGTCCCAATTCGTCGGTTGGGGCGGTGGAACAACCAGTCAATGGAAAAATGCTACCTCACATTTCTCCCAAGAGAGGCGATGCGCACACTTGCCGGCTTTGAACCAAGTAAAGGAAGTTTTTTGTTGCCCAAGCTTCGGTCGAACCTCCACTGTCACTGCAGAGTATGGTATTTCCGCAGGTGGAGGTGTGGCAACAAGCCATAAATGAAGGAAAAGCGGAACAATCACTTGCGGTCGGAGGATTTCTCGAGCTGCTCCAATATCTTCGTAAGGTTGTACTCCATGATGCTGTATTCTTGCTGAAATCCACACCAAAACATCCAATTTGGAAGCACAGCATATTTCAATCCCCTGAATTCGCGCAATTTCGGATCGAGACTATGCAAGCCGTTGATACGATGGAAGACCCAGCCGAACAGCGCCTTCAGAAAGCTGTACCTGTGCTCGACGCTAAAATCGATGGAGTTCACCAGGATTTGAAAAGTTCTCTAGCTCAAGTCTGCTCAACAATGCGGACGGTTCAAGGTAGTCTCAGCGACGTAATGCGTGGGCTAGCACCTCTTCAAGGAGGTACGGCAGTCGTGCAAGTGCAACGTGTATCCGTGGATCGACCAGCTGGCGGTGATGTCGCTCAAACAATGCCATCGCCTACACCGATAATTTGTGGTGAACAAAGAGATCTTCCGATGTACAAACTTCACCGGGGACTGGTTACTGTCCCAGAATTGTGGAACGAATTGGCGGTAGGCTTGGATGGTGCCCGAGCTGTCCAAGATCTTGAGGCTCAGTTTGGTACGAAATGGTGCGGTGCCGACGAACGCCGGTTCTTCAATAAAAGACGACCAATTTACAGTTTAGTGGCAGCTATTGCAGACAAAATTCGCACAGTGGCTCGGATGTCGAATGCCGAGGCAACCAACCAAGCTGTACAAGTATTGGAGGAGTATCGTCGTACCAACAACAAAACTCTGAACTGGATAGCAAAACACACGAGCGGGATCAAAGATGCTGTCCAAGCCAGTGCTGTGGCTCGCTGTTCATTTCAGACGAACAATATCTCCAATTCTATCTCCATGTAATAACCAACTGGATACAGATTGGAACCACCGCTGCGCATGTTGCCAACCCGATCTTGCAACAGCCTCACAAACTTCCTGATCTCGTCCAAGACGCGGACTGTCCTATTGTTCGCCCCACGTCACCGCAATAATTCTGACGGAAGAATCCAAAAAGCCGAGGTCGATTGAAGCTATGAGTACGAATATATGTTGCGCGAGATATCAAAAGTAAATACCAAGTCGCATATTCGGCGGTCGGTCGTTTGATCGAATCTGTGCGCTTTTGTGGTGCCGCAGTGAGACTTTGCGGTATCGTGGTACCGCACTGAGGCTTTGCAGTACCGCACTGATGCTTTGCGGTACCGCGCTGAGACTTTGCGGTACTGCGCTGAGCCTTTGCGGTACCTACCGCGGTGATGTTTTGCGGTACCTTGTCTTGCGGTAAAATAATCAAGCAACTTTCCTGATACAGGAAAGAAGAACATTTCGCCGAAGTGAACAAGAAGCACAGTCTGCTACAGTATGCTCAAAGTTTAAAATATTCAATTGCTAGGTATCACTCAGGTTGGTAGGAGAGCTTAGCCCGGTATGCCCCTGCCTTCTTGACGTTAAACCCGCCCGCTGTCCACGCCACCAGATTATCGATCGACCCAGGCTTCTCGGCTGCGATGCGTTTCGAAATCACATCCATGTAGTGGAGAGCGTAAAGTCCGCAATCGCTACAGTTCGATTGCTGGGGCTTTGTGAGATGGATGAAAGTATTCCATTCAAACGGTGATGGAGTTCCAGATCTGGTTTTGTGCATCTCTTTCAGGAACCATCCGAGAACGTCAAAGGCGTATGCCGAACCGTGAGCATTTTTCATCGAGTTTATGTGATAAACCTTTGTTCGCTCATGGTGCATGGGGTTCTCGATAATCAAAAAGCTCCAATGGTTCCGACCCGAAACTGGCAGGAATACGTATTGGTACGACGCCCAGTTCAATAGCGCGCTCAGCTCAGTGAATAGCCGGTGTTTCCGTCCAGGCTTTCGCGTAAATTTTGCTGTCTCCATCAATACGTACACTTCCGAGCCATATACGCGAACCAATCCTTCTGCTCGATCCATATAGCGATAGATAAAATAATCTAACGCTGTTTGCGTCAATGAAGCACCCGCCTGCAAACTGTCCAAGTCGACAGGGTAAACATGCACCGTTCGAGGATGTTCTTGGTCTTCGAGGTCAGTCCACACTACCAGAGCATCATCTTTCGGAACCCGCTTCCTGAAAAACCGATTTGGGATTTCACGACCAAAATTGTCCAAACGGCTATCCTCCGAGCTGCTTGGTTCATACGCACTATCTTCTCCAGATGCTCCGTTCTCAACCGCTTGCTCTTTTCCTCGCTTTGATTTTGTCTTCTCAGTGTTTGTTTGTTGATTTTCATGAAGCGGTCGTGGACGTTTGCGTGAATTAGTAGACAGAGATTTCTCGTAGACTGAGGTTGATTCCCGACCGTCGTTGGTACCGCTGTTCACGCTCTGAACAACCGAGTCAACAAGCATCTCAGTTGGACCCCTTTCTTGACACGCCGTTGTTGAACTTGTCTGTGTTCCGCTTGGCGCCGGAGTAACAGGTTGAGATCCTGAGCCAGCTTGCAAAGTTTGCCCCCGAGACGTTTTTCACAGCCAATAAAACTCTTGCAACAAATTTGTATTGCTGGTCGTGTAGGGTTCCCTGTTGTCGTACATGGCCTTGAAGGCAGGGCTAACTTGTAGGGTATCACGTACGTAGTTGCTCAGAGCTGCGTTAGCGGCGGTAACGCTGGTCTGCATCTCGTCCAGTGCATCATCTACCTCTTCATCCGAGTTCATAACCAACTGCGTTCTTGCAGCTGTCAGATGCAATGCCACATCACGGATGATTTCCACAACACCATCCCTAACATCTGGGGGTATACGTGAGGCAATTTGAGCGCCCATGCACTCCACCACAGCCGCTGAACGAGCCACAACTCGATCAATGTCGTTTGCTCGCGTTGCGTGAGCAAGTGCCATCATCTCGCCATCAAACGCGGCCCGCATCACCTCGTCCCTGTACTTCTCAAATATATCAATTTGTCCTTGGGGCTGCTCATCGGAAGGCACCCTTGTCGTAGCTGGAGCTTCCACAGAAGCTTCTTGAAGAATCTCAGGCGTAGTGACGTCCTCTCTCACCATGCGCGGGTAACGACGGCGATCCCGCCGCCCATCAGCAACGCCCGACGGGTTGGCGTCCAGCGAAAAGGTATCATCTGGGTTTTGGAGCATGTACTCCAGCCGACGTGCCGCTGTCTCCTCCTCCCAGCGTTTCTTTAGAGCCCTCCCAGCACGCGTTCGCAGCCAAGTTTCTGCTGTCTTGTTGGCTCCAGGCTCTGCTTGAGAAGCTTGCTCTTGGGCGAAGTGTGCAGCCATCTTGGAGATGTCGCCGACTTTATCAGCTGCGAATACCCAGAAGCCTCTGTGGCAACGCATACTAAGGAAGGGGGGTCGAGGTGGGGGTTCTTCTGCGGCAATGTGTTTGTGGGCTCTGTTGGCGCTGACAGAACGTTCTACTATTGGCTAAAACTGCTTGCAGTGTTATTCGCCTGCGGTCTTCGAGTGGATACTAATACACAAGAGACCGGGTCCCGGGCTCAGACTGTGGAAGGGAAGATAACCCTTCATTATAAAAGAAATGAATCGTGCTTTCAGGTGGTCTACTTCCTTGCAAATAAGTCGGCAGACCATTCATTATAAAGGAAAGAGGTGTCTCGAGGACAGAGAAACTTCGCTTACGGTTTCACATGGTGCCCCTCGTGCTGGTGGATCCCCTCATGCTGGTGGATGCCCTCGTGGGCCGTCGGACTCGACTTGTCGCCCTTGATCTTGTCCTTCACGTCGTGGATTTTCTCCTTGGCGCGTTCCACGATCGAAGGCTTCAGGGACTTCTCGGCTGCCGTAAATCTGCTGATCCAGCTCACGGACGCTGAAGTGGTCGCGGAGGGTCTTCGTCACGATGGTCTCGACAGTCTCGGAGCTGCTGATGACGCCACCGCCGTTCTTGTCCTCACCACCGAGCATACCCCCAACTCCTTGTTCGTCTATTTTTGTTGATCTATTTAGTTCGCAGTTTTTTTTTTCAAAACCAGATCCAAAATCTGAGCGAGTACCCCAGCCTTAAAAAAATCCAAATCCGAAACCAAAATCTGAAAGAGGTGTGAGCTTTTTTGGGGGCAGTTCTTTTAGTTTAAAACGTATTTTCGCCAAACCAAAAATCTGAAAGAGACAGATTTTGGATATGAACCCCAACTTTTGTCGTGCTTTCTCAGAAAGGAATAGGGTAACTTTAGGATCCGAACCTGTTCAAACGGATGCGCGATGGCTTCGGAGGTGAGAAACTCGGCGTCCACAATAAAGCAAGCCACTTCAACACCACTTCACCCCGAGGCTCTGCTCATTTCGAAACGTGACCCCGAGCACACAAGTCGATACCAACACAACACCAACCAACCTATTCAATCTACCATGGGCAAGTCCACCGTCACCACCGAGCAAGAGTTCGCGAAGCTGGAGCAAGTGCTGAACCAAACCGCCGACGACGCGTCCACGTGCCTCAAGCTGCTCAAGAAGCACTTGTCCGAGTACGACAGCCGCAATGGCAACCACTTTCGGAACACGGCCGCGTCGTACATGCGGAGCGACATGCGCGCCGCCAAGGACACGGCCAAGGACCTGAAGCACGTGGCTCACGACATGAGCAGGAGCCACAAGCCGTCCGAGTCGGAGATCACGTCGGCCCGCAACATGAAGGACGCCACGTCCAAAGCCCTGGACATCCTCAAGACGACGGCTCGCAACTACGACAAGCAGAACGGGCAGAGGATGGGGGTGAAGGGCAAGGTCGATGCCGCTGTTGGTGGCCACCACAAGGACAAGAACGAGCACGGACTTTTGGGGAACAAGGACGACAAGCACCACCACAATGACCAGCAGCACGGGTTGCTTGGAGAGAACAAGAATGAGCAGCACGGGGTGCTAGGAGACAAGCACAACGAGTCGGAAGGTGGTTTCTTCGGAAAGAGCAAAGATAAAGGCGAGGGCGGTGGTCTGTTCGGAAAGAGCAATGATGACAAGAACAACGACGGTCTTTTGGAAAGAGCGACAACCACGAAAACCGCGGAGGTGTGCGCGGCAATGATGACAAGAGCAGTGGTGGTCTGCTCGGGAAGAGCGACCAGGACAAGCACGAACACCGAGGATTTGAACGTGTGCTCGGCGGTGAGGACAAGAACGGCGGTGGCGTCATCGGTAGCTCCGAGACTGTCGAGACCATCGTGACGAAGACACTCCGCGACCACTTCAGCGTCCGTGAGCTGGATCAGCAAATTACGGCAGCCGAGAAGTCTCTGAAGCCTTCGATCATTGAACGCGCCAAGGAGAAAATCCACGACGTGAAGGACAAGATCAAGGGCGACAAGTCGAGTCCAACGGCCCACGAGGGCATCCACCAGCACGAGGGCCACCACGTGAAGCCGTAAGTTGGGGAAAGCGAAGTTCCTCTGTCCTCGCAACACCTCACTAGTTTAGGCTGACCTATTGCATTTATTCGCGAGGAGAGGAAGAAGACCAACTTTCCTAATACCTGAAAACAAGATACTTCGAAGTACGTTTCTTGTTTTCTCTTTAGCGGTTTACTACGTACAACACTATTGTGCTGAGATTACGGGTACCAAAGCAGCCGCTACAGATCCAGTCTACGAAGGAGAAGTCCAAGAAGAAGCAAAGGGATTCGTCAGAAGAAGAAATCAGACTCGCAAGATACTACGAGTGCTGTGTCGCGACTAGGTCTTCTAGCGCCAAGAGATGAATTGGTTCGCGGTTTCGGCAATCCCTGTCCGTCTCCCAACAACTGATGAGTGACGAAAAGCTTCGTGAAGAGATCGGCGTGTGGAAGTGTGGCCCAAAGAAGTCGAAGTCGCGACGAGTACGATTTTGAGAAAACTAACGGTGCAGCAACTATCAGTCATACAAACCGATTTTTGAACACTGGCGGTGTCAATTCACTAGCATCGAGGTGTCGGCTAATGTGTTTTGAGCAAGCACACGCAGAGTACTTGCAGTAACAAATAAATTGAAGTCAGATTGCAGTCAGAGACGAGCACTACAAGGAAAGCTGCACGTAAGATATCATCTTCTAGCCGATCAAGCATTTGCTTCACGTATGATGAATATTTTGTTTCTATTGGTACTGAGGAAATTCGACTTACTCTACAGGGCAGTGCCCTCATATCCTAATAAGTCGGCCGGGTGGCTGATCTACGGCCGGGTGGCTGCAATGTACATTGCCCAGGAGCGCGAGAGCCCGTCGTCCATCGTGGCAGTGCGCAGCTTTTCAAGCGCAACCGCCTTGTTGACGGTGGCGTAATTCATGTACAGAAGCGAGAGCCACGGGTTGGTCTGCTCGTCGTTCTGGATGATCGGTTCGCGTGACAGGATCTGGTCCCATTCCTGCGAGACGAAATCGTACGTGCGCACGAACTCGGTGACAGCCGTGACTGGGAGCATCTGAATGCCGTGGATTGCGTACTTCTCGCCGCTGAACCACGTGGCATATGTGACCTTGTTGTCGAAGAGGATCCCCATGACCTTGTTGGATCGGTACCGGTCCGGGTGGGCGCGGTTGCCGTCCTCGACCAGGAAGTACGTCTGGATCGCGCGGGCGTTGAGCTTGACCATGAGCTTGCCGACTGTTTCAAGGTGAGCGTCTCCCGTCGCCTTGCCCAGCAGCGCCATGCCATAGTAGAAGTTCATGTCCTCGGACGTGCTTTCCTCGTCCTTGCCATCTCCGAGCGCCGTGATACCGTGCGAGTACGAGTGGCCACGGTACCAGTCGAGACTGCGGAACTTGGGGAAGTGCGGGTCCGCGTACGACGGGTTGGCGACATCGCGCACCATGAAGCCGACCATGCGGTTCAACTCGGGCAGCTTGGACCAAGTCGGGTCGAGCTTGTTGATGATAGCAACCGTAACGACCCAGTAGCCGTAGTGGTAGTGGTGGTCGTTGTACATGGTGTTGCCAAAGTCAACGTTGGCGTCGTGGAGCGTGAAGCCCTGCGAGCTCAGCACACCACGGTACACCGTGTCGTAATTCAGCGGGTTGGTCCACGTGTTGTTCATGAACGGCGTGAGCATGCTCTCCAGTTTCTGTAAGCAGTGCGGGAGCAGCGTGGTGTCGTCTTCGCCGACGATGGATGTGTCCCCGGCCATCAGACACATCGTCGCGTACTTCTGCGCGGCCTTGGCGTTGAAGTAGTAGCTTTGGCCCAGGGCGAGCGACCACTCGGACTCGATATCGGCGACCAGAACCTTCTTCATCTCGTAGTTTGCCACGTCGCTGGCATCAGGCTTCCGGGGCGGGTAGAAGTCCACCGGGAAGTCCACCGGTTCCACAAGGCGCCACTCGGGCGGAGATGTCGTGGTTACCACTCCCTGCATCAGTCCGCGCGTCGTGGAGTGAGCTGCCACTCCTTGAGCCTCCACAGCGTATCGACGGTCCAGCGTGTCGATGTGGTGGACTTGGGCGTAGTGCAGCATGCCGTTTTCACACTTGCCGCTGGTCTTCCACATGTAGGCGTAGGCGTCTTCGTTGTGAGCCTCAACGGTGCCGCCGTCCAGGACGCAGCTCGCGGTTTTGTCGAAGACGCTCTGCTCCTCCGCAGAGGCATCGGGGATCAAGGCAACACGAGCGATACCAGTGAATGGACGCTCCATGTCGAGAGCGGAGTGGCCGTCAAAGTGCAGCGTGACCGGATCGGAGAAGTAGAGCGTCCAAGTGACGCCGTTGTCGAACTGCAGAACGAAGCGGCTGTTGGTCAGAGGAAGGTTGGCCGTCTCCGTGGCGTCCAGGCCGTTGATGATGGAAATGTTGTACATCGTCTGGAACCGCGGCGTCAGGTCCGTGTATCGAGCGGTGACGAAGGCCATGCCGCTTGCTAGCGTCACCTCCATCTTCTTGGCGGCGTCTTCGCGGTCCATGAAGCGGAGCTGCACGCTGAGGTCGTCCCAGTCGAACACCTCGAAGTTCGGGTGGGAGGCGTCGGAGAACTCGGTCGCGGAGAAGGTGAACTCGGGCACTTGGCCGTGCAGGTAGTACATCTCGGCGTCGCCGTTGCCAGTCAGGCCGCCTCCGAACTCGCGCGTCGTGAACGGGTAGTTCATTGTCAGACCGTACGGCTCCATGACGATGGAGGGAGTCACGCTGTACGGGTTGGTCCACACGGGCTGGATGACGTCGGTGTCCTCTCCGGCGGTGGCGCCGATGATGTTCCCCACCAGTCGTTGGTCGGGATGGCGCGCGAGCCCACGATGCCGGCGGCCAGGAACTTGGGCGGTAAGAGCGTCTTGTGCGCGTCGGTGTGGTTGAAGAGGCTGTGCGGCGGGGCCTCCGCGTTGAAGATGGGCGTGAAGAGGTCGAACTTAGCGTCAGCTGGAATTGTGGTCGCGCTCCGCAGAGTTGACACGCGGTTATTGAAGACGCCGCAGACTGCAGCGCCGAAGAGCAGTGTCGAGCCGACTGCGAGGATGCCCCAGCGGCCAAAGCGAGCGCTCACAGTCGGCTGCTGCTGCTGAGTGAGCGGGACGGCGTCGTGCGTGTTGAGCAGTGGATGCGCCTCGCCACTGCGATGGGAGCTCGGACTGGACATCATGTTGAAAGCGGGGAGGGGTCCGATGCTGGTGTGAGAGGCTGTGCGAATTGGGGAGTGAGCTCTTCAGGTCCGCCACGCAGAGGTTGTTAGTGTCCGACAGGCCCATGTGGAGCACATTGCAGTCGCAGCAGCCCACAAGCGCGTATCTACGGTATGCTGATACGAAGCCATGAGTTGGGACTTTCAGCCGGAGCTCGATGCGACGTTTATCGTGGTGTTGCGTGATTCATTCCGTTATTTGTTAAATCCGGTCGGCCAATCGCACGCGGCGTCCAAAGTTCACTTGATTACAGTACGGTCCAAGTTGAAGCTCGAACGCCTCCCATTCGCCAATATTCGCGCGCCGCTTCAATACTGAAGATTTGCACTGACGACACCTTCAACTTCAGAAAACGCTTTGACGCTGTGCCCAAGTGCAAGTGGCGCACGCGCACTTTGTTCAATACGCCTTACTCGGAATGTAAACTGCACAGGCGGGCGAGCGGTGAAAACGCCTTGGCGTCTTAATCCCGCCCTGCATGGTCGCTCGCGTCAGCGCTGCTGGCGGGAGGTTTCGCTGGGAACTAGAAGCCCGCGGGTGTCAAGCCTGGAGTGAATGCCGAAGAACGCTGGGCGAACGAATGCTGCCGCAACAAAGATGGCTGGGGTGTGCTCTAATATCCCAGTACGTGCATACACTCTCTTGACTTGTCGCGGGTGGACTTGTTTCGCCGCCATCAAAAACCCTGGAACGCGACAGCCGCACGGGACGCTCGAAGCGCTGCTGCCTGTCGGCGAAATGGCAGGATGCCGACGCCTTCACGCGATGTTGTTGGCAATCCCGTTCAGCTCGTTGAAGTTCGGGGCGCCGCAAACGACGAGGCATGCCAGCATAGAAGAGGGCTGGAAGTTCACATCGAGGTTGCTCGATCACGTCGATCGTCGGTCGCATTGTGGTGGGGGTAGAGGTACTGCTATTGCCACTATCTGCACTCATTTGTTGTTTGTATGGATGCACAGAGTTTAGCTTCAGAAGGAAGGGGTGAAAGGCAATTCTCACGTTCGTGGAAGGTCGAAAACGTTTTTCGCTATCTCTCCATCGCTCGCAGACTGTGGTAATATTGTCTGCGCTGTCGGTCGAGCAAGCAGATTGTGGGACACGCTTTTTGGCGGACAAAATGTCGCCCGCTCATGGACACCAACACCGACAAGATTTGTATGCAGTGTGGGTGCGATCGAGTAGGCTGCATAAGAGATTCAGAGTGTCTATTTATTGTTTAGTTGCTTGAAATCTTGGTATTTGCCAAGCCATGTAGCAGTGCCAGTTCTGGGCTGTTGGTTAGGACGACATCTCGGACCTGCATCCGTTTTACCAAGATACTTTTGGGCTATGCTGAGCCAGCGTTCGCCGTGTGCGTTGCAGCCGAAAGACCAAGTTGAGTCAATTGTTGACGGATTGAAGAAGTTGCTAATGTATTATTGTTCATGCATTATCTGTCTGTTTTCTTTGTGCTAACGTCACGGCGCTGTTTGAAGCAGCGCCAAACTGCCTTGCACACGTCATGGAGTGTCGGTCGCGGCCTCGTTGCTACGCTCGGCGAACAGAGGAGACAGTGACTTCTCTGCTGTCGAAATCTGCTCCTTCAACGTCGAGAACCCGCTGAAGCAGTCGCGCAGTGTCGACTCCACCACTTCTTCCACCGTGTCGGGGGCTCGCAGAATGCCTTCCGAGCCCACTTTCTCCATACCCGCTCCACTGTAACGCCGCTTGTTCTCGCTCTGGTTCGCTGGATCCTTTTTGCCGCCAAGCAAACCGGCCACGACACCGGTCACGCCTCTCGATTTGGTACCCTTCTTGTCGTAATTGCAGCCCTCCCCTCTCAGCTCGTTCATGGTATCGAACATTGCGTTCCACGCACTGCGAGACGCGGTGATCTCCGACTCCGCCGGACTTTCACACTCGGCGATCTGGTTGGCCGCGGCGCGCAATTCCGACGCTGTATCCTTTGCAGCGCGAATGCTGCTCCTCAGACAGAACTTGGACGTGTTGCCGAAGAGCAGTTTGTGGCGCTTATCATAGTCGGCGAGGTTGCCCTTGAGAACCCGGAGGCAGTTAACTGCGTCGTCGGCGGTTTGGATCAACCTCTGTTCTAGCTTGGAGAACTCTTGCTCCGTTGCAATGCGGTCGGTTGACTTGTTGTCCATGGTTGCAGGATGTGATCACGTTTCGAAATGAGGCACCACCTTTAGAGCTCTCGACGAAAGTAATGGCTGCTCTATTTTGCGCGAGGTGCGACACTAAAAATATAGTTGCCATATATCTACAACGGCATGGAGAAGATGTTTGGCGTTAAGCTCTCAACGGCCCCAAGGCTTCTTGGTAAACCAGAGACTCTCATCATAGAGAGCCAGCGTTGATAAGCTAGACTTGGCGCGCGGAAAACAGAACATACTTCTAGCTCCGCTCCTCCTGCTTCCCTACTGCTGGGCACCACTACGCGCAGGTTTATTCCCCACGGCGCTTGAACTGAGCTCTGCGACTTCAGGAACTCGTTTTGGAAAAAGGGGACGGAGGACTCTTTGCAAAACGCCCAGCAGTTTGTCGCAATGAATAACAGAAAATGAGAGATCATCTTATTCTGTTTTAGTCGCGTGGAAGCTTCACGATGGCTTCAAGGTGAGAAACTCGGCGCCCACCACCACTAGAAATCCGACAACATCGACACCACTTCAACGCGCTCTCGCCCAAGCTCTGCTCATTTCGAAACGTGACTCCGAGCACACAAGTCGATACCAACACAACACCAACCAACCTATTCAATCTACCATGGGCAAGTCCACCGTCACCACCGAGCAAGAGTTCGCGAAGCTGGAGCAAGTGCTGAACCAAACCGCCGACGACGCGTCCACGTGCCTCAAGCTGCTCAAGAAGCACTTGTCCGAGTACGACAGCCGCAATGGCAACCACTTTCGGAACACGGCCGCGTCGTACATGCGGAGCGACATGCGCGCCGCCAAGGACACGGCCAAGGACCTGAAGCACGTGGCTCACGACATGAGCAGGAGCCACAAGCCGTCCGAGTCGGAGATCACGTCGGCCCGCAACATGAAGGACGCCACGTCCAAAGCCCTGGACATCCTCAAGACGACGGCTCGCAACTACGACAAGCAGAACGGGCAGAGGATGGGGGTGAAGGGCAAGGTCGATGCCGCTGTTGGTGGCCACCACAAGGACAAGAACGAGCACGGACTTTTGGGGAACAAGGACGACAAGCACCACCACAATGACCAGCAGCACGGGTTGCTTGGAGAGAACAAGAATGAGCAGCACGGGGTGCTAGGAGACAAGCACAACGAGTCGGAAGGTGGTTTCTTCGGAAAGAGCAAAGATAAAGGCGAGGGCGGTGGTCTGTTCGGAAAGAGCAATGATGACAAGAACAACGACGGTCTTTTGGAAAGAGCGACAACCACGAAAACCGCGGAGGTGTGCGCGGCAATGATGACAAGAGCAGTGGTGGTCTGCTCGGGAAGAGCGACCAGGACAAGCACGAACACCGAGGATTTGAACGTGTGCTCGGCGGTGAGGACAAGAACGGCGGTGGCGTCATCGGCAGCTCCGAGACTGTCGAGACCATCGTGACGAAGACCCTCCGCGACCACTTCAGCGTCCGTGAGCTGGATCAGCAGATTACGGCAGCCGAGAAGTCCTTGAAGCCTTCTATCGTGGAACGCGCCAAGGAGAAAATCCACGACGTGAAGGACAAGATCAAGGGCGACAAGTCGAGTCCGACGGCCCACGAGGGCATCCACCAGCATGAGGGGATCCACCAGCACGAGGGGCACCATGTGAAACCGTAAGCGATGTTTCTCTGTCCTCGAGACACCTCTTTCTTTTATAATGAATGGTCTACCGACTTATTTGCAAGGAAGTAGACCACCTGAAAGCACGATTCATTTCTTTTATAATTTCAGTTAGTTCTAGGCCGTAATCCTCGTCGCAGTCCACACTTTTTTGCCCGCCTATTTTTGTTGATCTATTTAGTTCGCAGTTTTATTTTTCAAAACCAGATCCAAAATCTGAGCGAGGACCCCAGCCTTTGGTTATTTTTACGCGGCTGCGTTCACGCCGGTGCGGGAAAATAGCTTTTGAGACAAGGAGGGAAAATGAAACCAACGCGCAGGATAGGAGCAGCCGTAGAGTTAGTTTCCAACTTTCCTCGTTCAGCTTAAGCCCTCCTGCTTCACGCCTACCTACCTCAGCACTCCGGATCATGGTTCGCCTCGCTGCACGCTCCTTCCTTCATCAAACACCAGAAGTTGCTGGTGCGGCGTTCGATAGCCCATTCTACGCAAGGGTCGTTCAAGTCCAAGGGGACGACGTGACATCCGTAGCCTGGAAGGTGGAGATGGCGTCGTGTCGCGTGGGGTCGCGCTCCGTCATCTAGTTACCGCCAGAGAGGTCCGAGCCTCTGGCGAACTATCGCTACTGCGACGCCCGGTCGCGGTACAAGCAAGTGGACAAGTCCAGTTCGGACAAGTGACGGCAGTTGAGGGAAGCAACGTCACTATTGACACCAACGGACAACAGCTGACGGCGTCCGTTACGGAAGTCTCAGCCGTGCCACCAATCGTGGCTTTGCTCCTTCAACATACGGAGTTCAGCTGTGGCGACTGGAGTGAGACTGATCTGGAGTCTCTTCAAATAACCCTGCTCGATCGAGTTCTAGGCCGGAATGGTGCCGCAGCATCGAACGTTATCACCGACGTCATGATGCAAGATTTGATGTGCGAAGAAAGTTTCCCGACAGGTACGACGGTCTGCCACTGGATCAACCCAAGCACGGGTCATTCAACTGAATTTCCTCTTCAACACGCTCTGAACTATGCGCATTTTGTGGACGGGGGCCGTCACCCAATCGCCGCTGGTGTTGGACAATCATTATGTCAATTATTACCAAGACATCACTCTCCGAACGAGCAACCCCGAGCTTCAGACGAGGATCTGGCGCTTTTCGATCCGTTTGTCGATGATGATGGACCAGTTCTAGGTGAGCGCGACGGGACCGATGCACAGACAGGGGATCAAGTCCAGTCTCGTCAAGAGAAACGAGACAGGGAGGTGCATGAGGTCGTGGAGCGGCAGCAACAACTACGCCAAAAGCAACAACGAGTAAGCTATCCGACGGCGCTGGATGAGGACGCAAAGATCGTTGAACGTCTCGGTGATGATCCGGATCTACTGGAGCGCTTCCTAGCGATTCGACGAGTTGAGGATGCCCAGCGGTCGAACGGTAGTGGCAGCTTTTCCAATACGAGAGCAGTTCCAGCAGCACCTCGGGGCACGGCTAAAAAGGCTGAACCTACTTCGAAGTACGCGTTTGCTCCCCGACAAGATCAACAAGACGTGCACGGTCAGATCACGGCATAGAAACACAAAGGTAAGAATCCTCACGTTTTTGTTTGTGGTATGGTTCGGTCAACTGCTGTGGAGTTCAAGGCACTTCCAGGTGTGTGCACGCGAGTATACGACATTCGATTTGGTTCGAAGGGACTCTCAATCTGGCATTTTGCCAGAATTTCTCAAGACGAACGCGTAGCCTGGTTGGGGTCAGGAGGATCGAATTTTGACAATCTTTCCGCTCAGCGGAGTTCAGCCAAGCGGCTCCAGCTACGTGCCTCGAAGATGTAGTCGATGCCACAAGGGTCTTTCTGGCCTACACGCGGGAATATTGCTGTGCCGCGCTAGTCAATTTGACCCAGGAGATTCTGCGATTTCTTGAAGGCACACTCAAGCAAGTGTCATGGAGTTCGACCGAGCTTCCGTACGTAGTATACTGGGTGAACGACGTGCTTGGAGATTTTCGTGAGGCGGTCGAAGCTGGAACGGACCTTACTCAAGTCCGTCATCGCTGCTCAACAGACGACCGTCTTCTCCGCGATTTGATGTTTGTGAAATTACACCGTCAAGTCGGCGAGCTACAACTGAATGCGTCGGCGACTTCATCACCTGCAGTAAACCAAGTTTCAAATTCGCAACGGAGACTGCAATTTGCTCGTGAATCGCGCACGGTGCGGGACACCACCAGGAACGGCCTTGGCCGGATGAGCAAACAGGTGATGAAGCGGATACCAGTTCAGGTTGACCCAGCGTCGGGCGAGCGTCGTACCCTGTGCCTGCGTTTCCTGTCTAACGCTGGGTGCGCAGAAGACAGCAGCGGGTGCCCCAGCGATCGTGGTCATTTTGTTCCTAACAAGCTCCCTGATATTGTAAAAGCCGAGATCAATAAACGTTTCGGAGGGTTGAAGCAAGAGCACCAGCAATTATGAATCCTTAGGGGCAGATCTACAGTGCGTTTGCCGATGTATAAGGATCAAGCACTGCAACCGCCTCGACTCAGCGAAGTGCATCGCGGCCAGTTTGGCCACGAGTCGTCCAGCACTACAGTGGTTGGATTCCCCGACAACTGGGAAGATAAGTCCGACGACGCAGAGAACCCGATTGACGCAATGGTCTTTCCCCAGTTAACCACAACTGACTCGGTATTACCGACATCGGCTGTCTGGTTACCTGAGGGCTATGCGGGCCCCGGAAAATCTAGGTTCTTCTGCGATGAAGCCGTGATACCAGCGAATAGGATTGCCAAGAGGGTCTTTCCCCAGTCCAGCACAGTTAACGAAGTTTTTCGAACGTCAACTCTGCCTGAAACTGAGGGTCATGCGGGCCAGAGCCACTCAAGATTCGCTCGTTCAAAATCTCCAACAAGTACAACAAACCGAAGCTTGGGTCGCCGAGGCCCAGGTTATACTGTCTCTATTCCGAATTCACCGACAGCACTGGTTATCAGCCGCTACCAGCGCCACACAACCGGTTCACTATCGCTGCGAACGGCTCAAGAGATCAAAGCAGCTTTGGATCGCAATTTGCTTCGTGAAGAATGCAAGATCTCCCAGGTCCATCGCCGCAAAGGTTTTTGCGAGCATCGCGCTCTGCAGCGACACCGCGATCGATAGTGTCGCCAGTGAATCCCTCTCGAAAATTATTCGTGATCGTGGTATGACACTAGAGCAGGCAGCCCAGTTTTTCCGTGGCGAAGGCGTTTCTGATAGCAGACCTAACAAGGCTCTGGGCCCCGAGCGCTTACGCCAAGTACTCGATGGATACCCGAATCTGGATCTGCTCGTCAAGTTTGTGCAAGTTGGCATCGATGTCAAATGGAAACAAGGTCCGACACCTAGACGTCCACCTCCGAAAAACCACGGATCTTGCCGCCGTTAGCTGAGTGCTGTTACGTCTGCCTTACGAAATGGCCAAGATTCAGGTCAGTACATGATTGTTGACGCGGGGATATTGGATCTTTGGCCAGAGGTGGTGTGCAGCCCACTTGGCGCAGTTGAAAAGAAGGACACAGATCCTTTGGAAGAAGTCCGAGTCATCCATGACTTGTCTTTTCCGAAAGGCGACTCCGTCAATGAGGCATTCCGGGTCGACTCAGTACCAAAGCTACGCTACAAGTCGGTCGTTGTGATTGCACGCCGGATTGAACAACTAGTAGTGAAGGCTGGATTTGGAGGCAAAATTCGGATTCTCAAGGGCGACGTCAAAACAGCTTTCAGGCATCTGCGGACTATAGCGAACCAACTCTTCCGAATGGCAGCCTTTGTTCCAGAGCTAGGGATTTTAATTATCGACATGTCAGCCCCATTCGGCTGGTCAGGTTCGCCCCGTGCTACGCGCTGTTCGGTCGCGCAATTTCATGGTTAATGGCCAACAATGCCCCAGCATTGGTATCCGGTTCGTTGGGCTCTCAACCATTTTTTGCTTATAAATGGGTAGACGACCACATACTGGGGAACCCGACGTTCAGGATAGACTAGTACTTGCTGAAGCAACGCTACGCCACGCCATGCTAGCAGTACTTGGTGCTCGATCAATTAACGAGTCGAAGTCCTCGAAGTGGAGTTCGGAACTAGTAGCACTTGGTTTGCTGTGGAACACCGAACGATGCACGGTATCCATTCCGAAGGAGAAGATCAAGAAAGCTTACGATCGTGTTTCCGCAATGGGAAAACGAGGAACGTCGACAAAACGGAGTTTTTGTCGACGTTCCTCGTTATAAGCTGCTGGGCTCTTTACGACGTGTTGCGAACTGTCTGCGAGCTGCAAAACCATTTTACCAGCGACTACAAAAGCAGTGCACATCGGCACCTCGATTCGGCAAAGTGAAGTTATCCGTCGGCTCTCGTGAAGATATCATGTGGTTTCAACACATTTTACACCACGGATGCCTCGCGGAATTGCCTCTTTCCTTTTTCGGAGAATTACCTACACCTGCAGTCAAACTCTACATGGATGCGTCAAATTCCGGTCTAGCTGTACTGGATCCGGCCTGTGATGCCTTCGTCCAGATCAAGTTTGACAATGAAGAGCTAGCTCTAATCGATCAAGTGGAGGGCAGCTGTGATAGATTTTCGATTAATGTTAGAGAACATCTCAGCATTGCTATCGCACTGTGGTCGTGGGGAGCCAAATGGAGTCGTCAAGCCGACGGCAAGACTATTCACGTGAAATGCTGGAGCGACAACTCAACGGCAGTCACCTGGTGCAATCGGCTGCAGGCAGACAATGCTCTTAGTCAAGAAATCAATCGGACCATTGGTTTAGCAGAAGCGTTTTTCAACATTCGAGTATCGGCAGACCACATACCTGGGTCGTCCAACTGGATGGCAGACTCAGCTTCGCGAGCATGGACCGAACCACACTTATCACGGTGGACTAATTTTTCTTCATACTGGACACAGACTCCAGTTCCGGCGCAATGCAGAAAACTTTACACGAACTTTTCGAGACGCTTCAGTCCCGATCATTGGCCTCATCCTCAACGACCCAGTATTCCAGCACGTGGTCCCAATGGGAAAAATGGTGCAAGTGGCTTCAATTTCCGACATGGCTACCAGAAGAACGACAACGACATTCATACCAACTTGCCCTTTTGCTACCTACTGCTGGAGATATGGGTGGGGACGCTCAACATCAGGTAACACCTCCACCGTGCTCTCAAAAATTAGCCACATCTCGTGGCATCATCGGCGAATGCTCTGGTACAACGTTGGTCTCATGCCAGGCCACCAACTTGCCATCACCGGAATGCGGCGCTCCGATCCACCCAGCAACCCGAAATCCCCAGTCACTACCCAAATCCTCAAGTGCATGCACAAGTCCCTCAATTTCGTGGACGCCCAGCACCAAGTTATCTGGGGGATTCGGTGCTGGGCTTCTTCCTTCTGCTAAGACGGTCTGAATACCTCGCACAAGGATCAAAAGTGATGCCTTACGCAATTCATCGGTCAGATGTGCAGTTCTTTGACAAAGTCGGTCGAGAAGCAAAATGTCTACGAACTGCAGATACGGTGGTAGTACAATTTCGAGGAAGTAAGGCGGACCAATTTGGCAAAGGTGCGAGTCGTGTGATGTCTCGCTCGGGGATGCAGTGGTGCTTCCCGGTGCGTGCCGCCTGGTTTCTTGTGCATCGCCATAAGAAACTGGAACTAAACCCGAACAGCCTGCTCTGCAAGGTCGACGAGGTACGGAACCTTCAGGTGCAAGACGTCGTCAAAACCATCAAACAAGCTGCCGCACTTGCTGGACAAGATCCTCAACATTTTGGCTCGCATTCACTCCGAAGCGGCGGTGCCACAGCACTTTTCAACGCGGGGTTTGACAGTTTAGCTGTAAAAATGTTTGGAAGGTGGAGGTCTGATGCGGTGGAGCGATATACAAGAATCAGCGGGACTCTGACGTCGCAAATGGCACCAGCAATGCTCACGAACTCAGCTTTGCAGCTCATCTAAGAGGGGCACCTACACGCCACACCCTGGCTGTGTAGGGCTACAATGCAAGAGTTCTTATTGTGCTGGTGACAGCACGCCCCTGAATCGAGAAAACGACGAAGACTGAAATGGTTATTTTTACGCGGCTGCGTTCACGCCGGTGCGGGAAAATAGCTTTTGAGACAAGGAGGGAAAGATGAAACCAACGCGAAGGATAGGAGCAGCCGTAGAGTTAGTTTCCAACTTTCCTCGTTGAGCTTAACCCGCCACGCCACACCCTGGCTGTGTAGGGCTACAATGCAAGAGTTCTTATTGTGCTGGTGACAGCACGCCCCTGAATCGAGTAAACGACGAAGACTGAAAATCCGAAACCAAAATCTGAAAGAGGTTGTGACCTTTTTGGGGGCAGTTCTTTTAGTTCAAAACGTATTTTCGCCAAACCAAAAATCTGAAAGAGACAGATTTTGGATATGAACCCCAACTTTTTGTCGTGCTTTCTCAGAAAGGAATAGGGTAACTTTAGGATCCGAACCTGTTCAAACGGATGCGCGATGGCTTCGGAGGTGAGAAACTCGGCGTCCACAATAAAGCAAGCCACTTCAACACCACTTCACCCCGAGGCTCTGCTCATTTCGAAACGTGACCCCGAGCACACAAGTCGATACCAACACAACACCAACCAACCTATTCAATCTACCATGGGCAAGTCCACCGTCACCACCGAGCAAGAGTTCGCGAAGCTGGAGCAAGTGCTGAACCAAACCGCCGACGACGCGTCCACGTGCCTCAAGCTGCTCAAGAAGCACTTGTCCGAGTACGACAGCCGCAATGGCAACCACTTTCGGAACACGGCCGCGTCGTACATGCGGAGCGACATGCGCGCCGCCAAGGACACGGCCAAGGACCTGAAGCACGTGGCTCACGACATGAGCAGGAGCCACAAGCCGTCCGAGTCGGAGATCACGTCGGCCCGCAACATGAAGGACGCCACGTCCAAAGCCCTGGACATCCTCAAGACGACGGCTCGCAACTACGACAAGCAGAACGGGCAGAGGATGGGGGTGAAGGGCAAGGTCGATGCCGCTGTTGGTGGCCACCACAAGGACAAGAACGAGCACGGACTTTTGGGGAACAAGGACGACAAGCACCACCACAATGACCAGCAGCACGGGTTGCTTGGAGAGAACAAGAATGAGCAGCACGGGGTGCTAGGAGACAAGCACAACGAGTCGGAAGGTGGTTTCTTCGGAAAGAGCAAAGATAAAGGCGAGGGCGGTGGTCTGTTCGGAAAGAGCAATGATGACAAGAACAACGACGGTCTTTTTGGAAAGAGCGACAACCACGAAAACCGCGGAGGTGTGCGCGGCAATGATGACAAGAGCAGTGGTGGTCTGCTCGGGAAGAGCGACCAGGACAAGCACGAACACCGAGGATTTGAACGTGTGCTCGGCGGTGAGGACAAGAACGGCGGTGGCGTCATCGGTAGCTCCGAGACTGTCGAGACCATCGTGACGAAGACACTCCGCGACCACTTCAGCGTCCGTGAGCTGGATCAGCAAATTACGGCAGCCGAGAAGTCTCTGAAGCCTTCGATCATTGAACGCGCCAAGGAGAAAATCCACGACGTGAAGGACAAGATCAAGGGCGACAAGTCGAGTCCAACGGCCCACGAGGGCATCCACCAGCACGAGGGCCACCACGTGAAGCCGTAAGTTGGGGAAGGTGACGATTTCTTCTGAGCTCGAGACACCTCACAACTTATTGCATTCATTCGCGAAAAGAGGAAGAAGACCAACTTGCATAAGCGTCTTCTGTTAGTGGCGGTCTGATACTTGCTATCCGGGTGTCGGATCGAGCAAGAGCTCGATTATATCGCTGCAGACTCCAGTTGCTAAGAGCTCTCACTAAAAATCAGGAGTGACTGCTAACTTCATTTTTTTAACTCGCAGTGCTTGGCGGACTTAATCTCCCGTTTGGTGAGAATTGGCATCAGAAGAAACATAGGCACATCATATTATGATGGTGGTTTGAGAATTGATTTATAGGGACTGGTTTCCATCGTACTCGTCGCCTTGCGGACTTGCAATTGACAGCACATCCTTAGCTTCAGACTCCTCCAACATTTCTGCCTCGGCCACTTTCGACTTCTTTGGGCCATGCTTCTACTTCCGGATCTCTTCGCGAAGCTTTTCATCACTTATCCAATTGTTGGAGAGTGAGAGGCTCCCCAGTTAACGGACAGCGGTTGCCGAAGTCGCGGAACCAAGCTTCCATCACTCGGCGCTCGAAGACTTGGCCATACGGCGATCGCACTGGGTCTTTCAGCAACTTTAGTGGTGGGGATGATTTTGAAGTGAGGTACAATAATCTTTTAGGTTTCCCTAGTGCAATCTAATGCCCGGCCGTGTAGCTGCCAGTACTGCAGTCAACAAGTGTGCAGGAGTTCTGGTGCCAGAGGCACCGGGTAAGAGAGATACATGTATGCAGTCGATGATAAAAAAGAACGACCTTACGAGCTAAGCGAAACTTTATGCTTGTCATCGGGTAGAGGATATCTCTGTATCACCACCACCACTTTTACGGATTTCTTCGACGTAATTGCAAACGTCTGTCCCTTTTCAGCGCTTGCGTTTATTTGATATTGGAGCTGCTGGCTTCTCCTCATCCTCCAACACAATACCCCCAGTTTATCGTAAAGCAGTGCCATCTGCGCAACATCCAACAACTTTTTGTCTGGCATCACACTTGGAAGACGCTTCACCGACGGGGTCCCGATCGCATTACGATGATCCAAATCGCCGCGAGCAAGCGCAATGGGGTCCCACAATGGTGCCGCCATGTCCTCCAATTTGTTCACTATACCCTCAGCATCAGGGATGGATGGCCACTCATTCGATTTGTGGTCTTTCAGAATCCAAGGACTCACCGAGCGAATACACAACGTAAACGTGTTGAAAATCTGTGTAGGCGCAGTGGGTGTGGAGACGACAGCAGACGTTTTCTTACGCCCTTTCTCGTTTTTCGGCTTCTTCTTAGTTTGGTCGTCCTTATCATCTTCCACTCGTTTCTCCACATACTCGTGACGAACAAATCGGTCATCCACTTCTCGCAGACTCATGTAAACGCGAATGACCTCACTGGGAAGTCGTTCACTCAGTGAGTTCTTCGATGAAAACACATACGAAGGATGCATTTTCACCGTCGCCGACTTGGGAAATCCACTATCGTGGCCCGCCACATTCTTCACTTGAACTAAAATCAATGACACCTCGGATCCACGAAAAATCGGTATCACTAGATCTGCCCCACTTTGGTTGCGCGGAAATAAACCAGCGGCCCGACGGCCCAGCAAAATCCACAGCATTTCCTCAGTTGGTTCATCAATCAGCTGCACGAAGTGACAAAATCCCATTTTGTAGCCCTTCCAGGTATCTCGCCACAACTTGAAATCTGTTTTGGTTTCCAAATCAGCTCTCTTTTGTCTCGTCGACTCTAAAATCGGATCAGGGCCAATCAGTGCGTCCATGAACGTCTGCACACTCACAAACTGCCCCTTAAACTCGCATGTATCGTGGCTTTCTGACTTTGTTTCCTTTACCACACATGTCCATAGCCAAAAGCAACACAATACGAGCGATCACCTCCCCAACACCTCCCGTGTCAAGCGTCTCGTTCAACAGCAACTTTTGAGCTGGGCAAAATGAACTTTGGCAGCGCCGAAGTAACATACCACACTTTCGTCGCACCCAAGGCCAGCACTGGATCCGAGGCGTAGCTGCTCAACAAGCCGTCATTATCACAGTTCACATACGCGAGGATCGCCATGAAATCCGCTACGACACGAGATGCCAGTGCCAACTTGGAATATGGACGCAGGCTCAGGCGACACAACACGGACGCGACACCAAACATCGTATCTTCGCCGTACGATTTTGGATCGAGGTCTTTCCTAGCAGCAGCTTCCGTGCTGCGAGTAAGCACAGTTACTGTTGCAGTAGATTCATCATGATGTTTGTCGATCGATGCGTCATAGGTACTCTTCCACAACGGACGGCCCATCGAGACCAAAGCTTTCCAAGTGCTCTCCTCGCCCTGCTGAATGGTAACTTTGGAGACAGATTTTTCGTCCATTTGTGCTGTTTGGTTCGAGTGATGTCGCCAATGCACGTCCATCGTGTGAGCTAGCACAAACGGCGGGAATATAGCGTAAATCTCTTTGTGAGGTCATTACGAGATGATGATTCCGACGCCGACATTGGAGTCACGTCTGAGACCATCAAGTTCGTGTCCACCAAAACTGCAAAAATTCCACCGGAGGGGTATGACTTGCGGATGTTAGTGTTTGCGCTTGTAAGCGCATTGCGAAGCAAGCGAAAGTAGTTGGCCTCCTCAGCGCTCTTCGAAAACAGTGTCCTAGCTTCGTCCACCGCCAAAATCACCACTCTGCCGCTATCTTGAGCGCCAGCAATCGACTGCAACGAATACTCGCTCAGCATTTTCTGCACAGCTCCATCAGCTTCAGGTTTTGTAAACAGATCAAACCATTGCGTTCCAACAGCTCCCCAGCTGTGTAGCGCATAGTGAAATATCGTTTCAAGACGTAAGCTGATTTGCTCCACCACGCTACCTCTTGTCGAATTATCAGGGAAAAACAACCAATTACCCAGAGTCTTTGTCGATAAGGGAATCCAGTCATCTCGATATCGTGCAACAAAACGTCGCGGCGGATGCAGGTGTACAGCACTCGCATCGGCCCATTTGTCTCTTTCATCGTCACTCGTGCCAGCTGCTGTAGCAATCGACTCTTACCGAAGCCGGAGCTCTGCACAATCGCCACGTAAGGCGCCTTGTAATTAGTGGGCGTCTTTTTGTATTCCTCCAAGCAGTCATTCAAATACGAGCGAAATTCATCGACTGCGATGCCGTGATAGTCAAATTTTGTGAACGCAACCACCAGTCGACCGCGCAGATCGCCCAGCGCCTCGGTGCTGGTCTTTTAGGGAAGTAGCCTTGTTACCCAAAACAGCACGGAGATCTTCGGCTGCCTTGTGCGCCACCCCGCTGGAAGCGGCAAAAATACCGATGCCTTTTGTTTGCAGCATTTGTTCGTATGTCTGTTGAATCGAATAGACCAATGAAGTCACAAGCAATTTGAGTTCGCCGGGTGTGTTACTTTCACAAAGCCGTCGGACTTGTTCCTCGTCAACGTCCTCGATGCTCAGTTTGTCTTCCGGGTTTAGGCTGGCCACTGGCTGCAAATGCTGGAATACGATGTTGCTCACTGTGGCGCGGATGCCTTCAGTCTGCCCTCTGTCCGTAACCTGTTTTGATACAGAGTAGGACATTCTCGTTATGACCTAGAGGTTCTTGCACTTGACCGAGCACGTATGTTTGTGTCTTCCATCAGAACGTCGTCATCACTCATTCTTTCCCCAAGTCCAAGTGCTTCTTTCGAAACTATTATATAGCATATTGTGATACCAGGGGTGGACGATATCTCAAACCGATTATTTGTTAAAAGTGTTTTTGACTAAGAAACAGCTCCAATCCTAATGCGTTATCTTCAATTATTAGTTTTCAGCGGTGTCGAAAACGAGGTGCACGACTGTATTTTGATACTAAAGTGGAAGAGTGACATACTGATGAGAGATAGCTACACCCTTGAAGCATTGCTATGTTGACCCGCGAGCTGCCAACCTCAACGCCCCAGGGGGTGACGTGAAGCACGGAAGCTTGCGAAGTGTTTTGCAAGCAAGACGGCAAAAGTTTCCGGTGGTCAATAGCGCCGATTGCCAGGTGCGCTTCTAGATTCACTGTCGGGGTGCAACGTGAACTACCAGCAGCAGTAGAATGAAAATCCTGCAAACTACTGGTGACTTAGTTTTAACAGTAGCAGTAACAGTACAATTCTATTGTTTTGGTCTGCCGATGGAAGTTACTGGCGAGCCCTGCCGACGACCCACGAGGGCATCCACCAGCACGAGGGCCACCATGTGAAGCCGTAAGTTGGGGAAGGTGACGATTTCCTCTGAGCTCGAGACACCTCACCATTCAGGACAACCTATTGCATTTATTCGCGAGAAGAGGAAGAAGACCAACTTGCATAAGCGTCTTCTGTTAGTGGCGGTCTGATAATTGCTATCCGGATGCCGGTTATATAATCGAACTCACGCAGACATTCGTTCGACAGAGTTCTCACTAAAAATCAGGTGACTGCTAACTTCATTTTTTTAAACTGCAGTGCTCGGCGGACTTCATTGCTTGCAAGTTGCAAGTTGCAACGAACCTTAACCTCCCGTTTGGTGAGAATTGGCATCAGAAGAAACATAGGCACATCATATTACGATGGTGGTTTGAGAATTGATTTATAGGGACTGGTTTCCTCAGAAATCGTACTCGTCGCCGCGCGGACTTGCAATTGACAGCACCTCCTTAGCTTCAGACTGCTCCATCGTTTCTGTCTCGGCCACTTTCGACTTCTTTGGGCCATGTTTCCACTCCCGGATCTCTTCACGAAGCTTTTCATCACTGACCAATTGTTGGAGTGTGAGAGGCTCCCCAGTTAACGGACAGCGGTTGCCGAAGTCGCGGAACCAAGCTTCCATCACTCGGCGCTCGAAGACTTGGCCGTACGGCGATCGCACTGGGTCTTTCAGCAGCTTTAGAGATACAGCACACTTGAACTCTGGTGGGGCATCTCGCGAGCCTGTTTTCTTCTTCTTCTTCTTTGACGGATCCCTGTGCTTCTTCTTGGACTTCTCCTTGGAAGGTGAGTCTGCAGCGGTTGTTTTAACATCCGTATCCTCTTCAGCATCGTCTTCCTCGTCGGCTTCACCTGCGTCTTGGATCGTAATAGCATTTAGATTGGGCAAGTCTCCGAGCAGCTCGTACTCTTCCTTGCGAGACAAAGGCGTCGCTTTCTTGGGTTTGTCCTCAAGCTTTGGTGGTGATGCTGCAGCTTCTTTCTGCTTTGGCGGGGATGGAGACGACGGAGACGGTAAATGCGACGCGATGTCTTCCAGCATAGCTCGGATTTCACTATGAATGGTAAGGTCCTTGGCGATTGAGCCGCGGTCGGTCTTGAGCAGCACGTCAGCACCGTAGACAACCAGCATCTTCACGAGGGCGACTCGAGAATGGTATGCAGCTTCGTGAAGCGCAGTCCAGCCCAGTTTGTTCGCCGCGTTCTTGTTGACACCCCACTCCAGTAGCATCTTGACGGTGGGGGCGTGACCTTGGCGAGCAGCCTCGGCCAGCGGGTTCTGCCCCGGGAACGGACACAAGGCAAACTCGGGGCATATTACATCAGGCTTGGCCCCTGCACGCAAGAGCTCTTGCGCAATGGTAGCATACCCTCGGTGACAAGCGTCGTAGAGCGGAGTCCAGCCGACCGAATTGGCCGTGTTCACGTTCGCTCCGGCGCGAATGAGCTTTATCGCCAACGCCTCGAGGCCGTAGGCGCACGCAATGTGCAGCGCCGTCCAACCGCACGAAAATGAGCCGGGCCCACGACGCGTTACCAGGTTCAGGTCCGCCTTCTGCGCCACCAGCTCCTTGAGGACGGCGATGCCAGCCTCCTGTGCTGTCAGCATGTGGCAGGCGGAGTGCAGAGGCGTCCAGCCGTCATTGTTGGGCTGATGCAGCGTTGCTCTGTCCAGTACAATCCTGTCACTGCCGACGAAGACGATCAACTTGGTGTCGTCCTGGGTCTCGTCATCGGCCGTGGCTTTCCCGGTCTTGTCTGCTGGTTTGACCGCCTCGCCATTCTCCAGCACGAGCTGTTGGAACTTGCCGTCCTGGTCGGGCGAGTGCACGATCAGCACCATATTGCCCCCTTTGAAGCCGCGCGCTTGGTCTCGAGGGTTCTTGGGGCCGACGTGGAAGTCGTACAGTCGGTACAGGTCGGGGAACCGCACGAAGCGAGGGTCGAGCCCCTGCACCATGGCGTCTCCCAGGATCATAGTACAAGCCAGCATCTGCTCGAAGGAAGCCTGCGTCGACGCCGCGCCGCCCATAACTGCTGCACCAGAGAACACGAACGCTGCGAAAGACGGAGTGGGAAGGCGTAGCGACCGTTCACTGTTGAGATTGTTAGCCAAGGCGGTTGCGATTTCGTGGCAACGGATCTGCTACGTTGGACTCGAGTTACGGGGCTGCAACGACGGACTTGAGCTCCGTGGTGTTGGTCCATGGCTGGTCGAACACTCGCACGAGGAAGCGCGTGGCTTGATCGTGAGAAGCGCTGGAGCCCTCAACTTCGAACTCGTAGTTGGTGCCGGCCACGACCTGCAAACGCACAGACAAAACGGACGCCACCGTGAGGTCGGAGGCGGTCAGCGCGCGATCCAAAGCCGCGCGGGCTTCGGGCGTGACGGCGGCGGGGGACCACCCACCGAGCATTACGGGACCAGGCATCGTTATTCCGTTCCGGTTTATGTTGCAAAGGGGCAGGTCGAACAATGAGGCAGCTCACGTATCAACATGTAAACCTTTATCTGCTACCTACTCCTCCTTCTTGAACATTTTCTTGAACATGCCTCCGATACGCGATTTCCGGTGGCCGTCTTCATTGTACAGACTGTTCCGGTTGCCGTTCACCAAGCTTCCGCGGTCAGGAGGGCTCATACCCTCCGCGTGCGGCGACGATCCACGCGGCACGGGGTTGTTCATAATCGTGTCTAGCGTTGCGCGGCGTTCCGTGCGGGTGGAGTTGAGAGACACCGACACGGGCACGGGCCCAAGCGAAGTCAGCGTATCCGACCGGTTCTCGCGGTAGTCGCTGTCTCTAGCGGCAGCACTGGACAAAATAAACACAACAGTAGGTTAGCTATCCAGCACGAGAGAGCAAACCCACCAAGGACGAACTTACGAGGAGCGATTGCCAGCCAAAGTGGACGATCTACGAGTCGTGTACTCGCTGCCACGTCCTCCGTTGTCATACGACGGCTTCGAGTCCACGGCCATCGCCCGCATACGCTCCAGCAGATCCTCCGATACACCGTCAGCTTCCGCTAGGCTGATGATGTCTAGCAGGACATCCTGCTGCTGCACACGAGCCTTGAGTTCTGCCGAGTAAACGGAGCGCTGCATCCGCAGATCCTCCTTCAATTCTGCCACCTGCTTTTTGTACTTCTTCATCTTCTCTTCCTGCGACTTGATTAATGCCGCGTGTGTGCTCATGAGACGCAGGTTGGCCTTCGACTGCTGCTTGTTATGCTGGTTAAGGGCAGCGAATGAAGCACCTGCTGCTGTGTAGGCATCCTTGATCTTCTTGTTTTCAGCCTTCAGGTTTTCATTCTCCTGGGACAAAAGCTGAATGAGTTCACGGCCCTTCGTCACCTCCTTGCGCAAGTAGTCGATCATGCGCTCCGAGTCGTCGAGCAGCTTGCCGTCATCCATGGATTCGCGCTCTATCCTGCTCGATCGCATACTGTTCCGGTACACTGGGGGCCCTTCGGTCTCGTAGACGCTGCTGTCTGCACTCGGCACAGAGGAGTTCCGAACCTGATTAAGCTCGTGCTGCAACGACGAGTTCTCCGCCTCGATCTCCATGCGTGCGCGCTTTTCGTCGTCAAGACGGTGCTTCAAGAGTTCCACCTCGGTCTCCATTTCATCCTGCTCTTTCCGTTCTGACAGAAGTCTGTGGTACTTGCCCACCTGCTTCTTCATCTTCAGCGTGCTTTGCATTTTAATGACAGCATTCCGGAACTTCGCATACTTCTTTTCAGAAAGATGCTTGCGGTAAGCTGTTTGGACCTTGATCGCACTCTTCTCCTTCATCAGTAGATACACACGCTGACGCGAGCTCACTCCACGCCATACACTCTGCACCGTGATGCACTTCCTACGCTTCTCCAAGTAAGATCGGCGCTGCATCCGACAGCGGTGAAGGGCCTGCACTTTTGCGATCATAGTGCGGACCTGCGTAATCCTCCGTTTTGCCATCCACCGGCGGGCAGTCTGCTGGATCACAATCGCCCGGTCGTGCACGAACGTCGTGCGTCTGTGCTCCAGGAACTCGAGCACGTCCTTACCGAAGTAAACCAAACTCTTACCAACCACGAACTTTGGTGTCCTGGAGTGCTCACTGCCTTCTTGCGTCTGGGCAAAGGCGTCACCACTCAGCAATTCCGTGGCCAGCTCTTCGCAAGCCTCAGTTACAGTTGTGGATGCTGACGCCAGCGTAGCATTCTTCTTACTCTTCATCATTACAAACCGGCGCAAGAACTTCTCGTGAGCCATCTTGTTGGGGAATGCGGCGCGTGTAATACGAATAGCTTCAACGACACCGGCGCAGCGAAGTTGGTTTACAACCGCATCAATCTCGTACACGTTCGGGCTCTTTTGCGAGTTGGGTTTAATGCAGCGAACGTAGTGCACCTCTGTGCTGGAAATGTCGCTCATCAACAGCGACAACTGTGCCTTGAACTTATAGCTCACAGTTTCTTGCATGAAGCTCGACGTTTTCCGGCTGATCGTACTGCGACGTCCCGACTCCATCATCGTTGCTGCACGCACAGCCATATCCGCATCTGTCATAAATGCTGTGCTGTTGTCGTCGCCGAATACCATCGACAACAACCCATTTGAACTTGAACCAAGAAGCTCCAGCAGATCAGTCTGTAGTGAGTCCTTATTCTTCTCGACGAAGCCTTCTGCGTCGTACGTCACGGGGCCTGCATAGTGGTGCAGCATGAAGTGCCTCTGACTGAGACGGGCTCGCTCGAGACGCGGGTGTGACTCGCGCAGTGACACCAGCTTAGATACGAAGGACACATCACTACCCATGGGGCGCACACATTCTTCATTGAGCAGTGCCATGACACCCATCGAGTTCTCGAGTAGATCCAACATGTCTTGGTTGTCGCGGTACTTGACGAATTCCCAGGCAACACCCTCTTGCTGGTACTCCTCCTGCACCGTCTTGAACACATCCATCGTGAATTTCTGCTGCAGTTTCTCGTTCGCAAAGTTAATGCAGAACTGTTCGAAGCTGTTGTGCTCAAATGACTCGAAGCCGAAGATATCGAGCAGGTCAATGTGCAAGTACGAAGGCGTCGAAGCGCCTCTATCGGCCGAGTTGGAGATACTGTAATTGACACGGCGCACCAAATAGCCAAACACTCGCGCATAAATCTCCTTCGCCAAAGCGTCACGGTTGTTGCCAGCAGCCAAAGCAGATAGCGGCACACAGTACACCTCCTGTCGAGCTTTCACCGTACGACTGCACAGCTGCTTGCTCAGCGCGGCCACCTCGACACCCAAAAGTGTTGCACTCTGCTCGATCTCCTTCTTCTGCTGCTCGATCTGATCAGCGGTGATAGCTCCAGTCGCTGACACGTTCAAAGAAGCAACCGCTTGACTGGCGTCGTCCTTGTTCGACTCCAACGGCACAAAGTCAAGCTGGCCCAGACGCAAGATACCACAGAGAGCACTAAAGAGTTCGTTCTGCTCCTTGTCGCTGAGTCCAATGGTGCTCAATGCATCGCGAGTGACCTGATACCGTTCCAGATCCGTCTTTCCGTCCAGAGTCAGCTCCTCGTCCTGCAAGTACCTGAACTCCCTGGCGGACGAGTCGCCACTGAAGCCAAAGCGCTCCTCCTTTGCACTCACGAGCTGGTAGAAAATGTGGTAGTTGCGTTCGCCCGGCGCTTGTGCCACCACACGCGATTTCTCCAGCAAATAGTGGCGACACTCAGCGCCGACCAGACAGAGGTCGTTGTTGAACTGCAGCTGCGTGAACTTGCCGAAGCGGCTCGAGTTGTCGTTGCGGATGGTCTTGGCGTTGCCGAACGCTTCCAGCAGCGGGTTGCTCTTCAGCACCTTCTCCACCACGATCGTCTCTCCGCTCTCGCTGGGGTGCAGTCTCTTGGCTGTGCCCATGGAGATGCTGGCCAGATGCTCCATCATGATCTTGACCGTCTCCGTCTTGCCCGCGCCAGACTCACCGCTCACGAGGATGCTCTGCGGCATCCGGTGCTGCTTCATGTGGTGAAAAGCTTCGGCGCTCGTGGCGTACACGTGGGGCGGCATCTCGTCCCAGGGTCTCTGCGTGTACTGGTCCCGTAGCGCCTCCGAGTAGAGGCTCTTGAGCCACTGGTACGGGTTCACGGCCACGACGATCTTGCCCGTGTACGTGTACGGCTGCTGCGCGTAGAAGCGCTCGCGCACGTTGTAGACGATCGCGGGCTCGTGGAGGTGGCCCAGCGTGCACATGTCTTCGGCTCCTGCGGCGTTCCTGGCCGCTTCTTCGCCTTCCGCCGCGACGTTTTGCAGCGGGAGCGAGTCGGGCATTCCGTCGTCCTTCAGGTCGATGGTGCGCTCCTCGTGCGGCTCGTCGTGTCGCTCGGTGGGCCGCTGCACGCGCACGCGGAAGACGCTGCCGCTCGCGTCCACGGACAGGACCGTGGCGGGCACCCACACGAGCTGCTCGTCCGGGATGAACACGCGGACCCCCTCCATGGTGTAATGCGGACTAATTGGAGACTTGCAGAGGAGGGGAGCGTTTGCGTTGCGTGACGTCGAGCGACGATCGGTTTAAGGAGGGAATGGACGGGTTATGTGTTTGGAACTGGGTTTTGTAGTTGACGGCAACTCATGCCTCGGCAACGCAACCGCAGTATAATACTGTAGTGTATACATGTAGGTGTGAGAGGCTCTATGGTGTGCTTTTCGAGCTGTAGCAGCTTGGGCGCAAATTGCGGTGGCCACGTTGCGACGACGCAAAATCCGCCCGTCTCCACCGAATTGTAGTGACACCCTCAGACAATGACCGTCTTCAACATGGCTACGCTTTAGATCACCGCTATTTTTACGGACGAGACCATGAGGCTCGCGAGGTTCTTAGCGCTAAGGAAGATTGAGTGAGTGAGTGAGTGAGCTCGCGCAGTATTGCGCTATCTGCGTGCACCATGCCCTCCGTGCGCTTCCAGGATCGTGACGAGCGATTCGAGTACGACGACCTCACGACAGCGGAGCTGCTCGGCTCGCAAGAGGGAGACGAGGACGGGGGCGAGGCGCAGACAGACAGAAGCGCAGGGACCTACGAAGAGCTCCAATCGGTCAGTGAGGACGACGAACACTCGCTACTGAGCCAACTGTCAGAGGCCGAGCGACCTCGCTCTGTCCGCTTCGAAGACGAGCAGTCCGATGACGAGGCCCAAGAGTCTCAGTACCCTCGCGCCGTCGCAGCTGATGCCTCTCCGCGCTCTCCCTTGCTCAAGAAGTTTGCTCCTGTTCAAGACCGACGGGTGCATACGATTCTGCTCGAGGCTCTGCATCTCACAGACATCTCCAGAGACGAAATCGGACTCATTGAGCGGTCGGTCAAGCGGTTGAACGACGCGATTATGGGTTTTGCCTTGCTGGTTGACAAGCAGGTGAATATCGTCGGGAGTGGGAGTCCGGAGGAGCGCGGACGAGTCAAAGCAGATATCCAGGACTTGTCCTGTCAGCTCAAGGCCTCGAATGAGTTGATAGAGAACACTTGCGCTCGAATGAAGAAGCATTTAGCTGCGGGGCGGAACCACATTAGCGCGCACAAGCGCAGACTGATGGCAGACCACAGTGAACCAGACACAAAAAGCGAGATGTCGGAGTGTGCATCCCCGCGCTGTAGTGTCAACGAACAACAGCAGCGTCAGGATGGCGAACAAATGCAAGGTAGACCTCACTCAACGGGGCAAACTGGGATTCGCTTTAACCGTTCGCCTCCGCGACCAACTATCGCAAATGCCCCCTACGGTTGTAGAGGTCTCGACACCAAGAGTGGAACCTCTTCAATGAAGTCCAGCACCGCTTCTCCGAACAAGAGAAACAGCTCGACATCAGCAGCTCAATCACCTCGACCCATGAAAGTCCCTCTCGCGTGGATCCTCAAACCTCGTCCAGTCACGGAAGATGATCAAGTTGAAGATGAAATTGGCGGTGCAGGCATAGTATCGCCCAATCTGTTCTCATCCGTGCTGGATGCCGTGGGGTTGCACGACAAGGAGTTTTTGGAAATGAGGGACTTGAAAACGTTTCTGCACGGCATACTTGCCTTTTTCATCGCTCGGAATCCGGCGCTGAGGTTCCTGGATAAAGCCCAGCATCGCCGCTTCATGCCAGAATATGTCAACCAGCTCGCGGATTCGTTAGTGATGGATATGCAGCTCATTCCACAGGTACAGACAACGTCATCTGCCCCTCTTGGTTTACCTAACTCCATTGTCATTGTGTTTGTCCCTGCAGCTCTCTGGGAGATCCGTCATTGTAACGCCAGTCAACACGCTCGAGGAGTACATGTGCAGGGAGCCATTCCGCTTCGACCGATTGCTGCTCAACGTCCACGTGAATCCGAGTGACACTTCGGTGAAGGACCCATCTCCAAATGGCTACTTCACTCCGCCGCCGTTCGCTGACGCTGCAGCGGCTGCCAGCGTATACCCCGTCAGCCCATTCAAGGAGCAGATGACTCGCAACGGTGGCATCATGAACGGCGGTAAGGTCGTCGAGCTCGTGGTGACCAAGCCGCGCGAGCCCGAGTTGATCGAGACGGCGGAGCAAACGCTGGGCATGGCCAAGCTGCTGCACGAACTGGCCACGGCCGAGTGCGAGGCGCGCAACGGCAACCGCATGTCGATCCGGGCGCAGGTGCCGCACTCCAAGGAATTCTCAAAGGCTTACATCGCCTCGTCCAAGGAGCTGATGCTCCAATGATCTGTAAATCGAGCTGGTACACTTCAACTTGGATCGCCAATAATGCCTAAGCACAATTCAATTGCGCTTGTAACTAATAGTTTATTTCGCTCGGTCCTGCCGAACTTTGGGCCTCACTGCACTTGGGCAGGAGTCACCTAAGGGCGAAGGATACGCCCCATACTGAGCTCCAGAGGAGCCACCCTTCGAAAAGGTCAGTAAATGTGGTGCTTGATCACGAGGAAGATGTTCCGAGCGGCGTTTGACAGGACAGCGAAAAGTCTGGCTCTGGATGCCGCGGTTGGTTCTCCCACAGCTGAGCAAGTCTTCGTCGTCCACGGATTGGCGGAACAAAAATGGCAGATTTAGACACCCAAGTATCAGATATTTACTGCATAGTACGGTCTAGGAGCGCTGCAGGTGTTATACGTACGGGTACGTAACCGACAGCATTTTCCCGCTGATGGCCACCCAACTCTTCGGAGAGCTCGCGGCCATTGTCTTCACAGCGGTTTACTACCGCTGGGCGAAAGACCGAGCCACGTTGAATAAGCTTGTTGCTTGGGGGTTCCTGGCGTACGCTGCCACCACTCTGTACGTCGTGCTCGGGGTCACTCGAGTCACAAGCCAAAGCAACAATGAGGTGGGCAAGACCTTGGGCTACGTGGGGGCGGTCGTCAACATTGGGATGTACGCGTCGCCGTGGGCACCGCTTGTCCTGCGGCTAAATATAGACGCTGTCAGGCTAGTCGCCATGGCGCTCGACTACTCAAATGCATAGATACATGCAGTTGCCTTTGAATACATGTATACCACTAACTACTATTTGTGCACACTCCACTGCACGCTAACCCGCTCCTGGCAGCTCTCCGCTCACTATACACGGTGTCTGAAGAAAAAGAACTCGACCTGACTACTGGTGCTAGTACTCCACCATACGTGTCGAGTGGTTGCTGGCGCTGCTGTTGCGCCGGTACTGTTGTGCTCGTCGTTTGCGCTCCCGCTGCTCCTCCTCGGGGTTGAGCGTGGGCACGCTGTACTCGCAGAGCGAGACGTAGGAAGACCCGCGCTCCCGGATCGTGCAGGGCGCGACGCTCAGGAATTTCTGCACGGCGAAGGATTCGCGCAGAAATGCCATCTGCTGTACGGCTCGCAGGAGCTCCTGGAAGCTATCGCACCTGGACTGGAGATGCGACCGGTCATGCCGCTTCCAGAACGTCAGAAACCCTGCGTGGGGCAGCGCGGGCAGCGCGAACGCCATGATGGCGCGCTCGAGCTTGTCCTCCTGTGTCATGGCTACGTGTACGGCGGCGACCCCCTGGCCAGTCTGGACACGGCTTTGCTGCGGTAATACTGCTGTCTGTTGTCGAGGATCTCGCTGAGCTGGCTGTGCAGGTCCTTAAAGTCCGAGTAGCTGCGGCGGATCGTGTACGTCTGCAGGGGGCGTCGTGATCCAGCACGTCGATGTGGTACATGACCTTCTTCTCGCGCCCCCGCATGGAGAAGCCCGAGCACGAGGTCCGTGTAGATGTCCGAGGAGGACGCGGTGGAGCGGCGACTGGACGTGGACTGGCCGAGCTCCTGCTGTCGGATGGGGGCGTCGGACTGCTGTCTGCCTGCTGCGCCGAGATTCTCCAGCTCCAGCTCGTCGTCGGTGCAGCTCATGGTGGCGTTGGACGGCGGTTCACGCACGTCGTCCTCGTCCAGCGGCTGCGGCTTGTCCTCCGTCTCGCAGACGGGGTTCAGGGTGGCGTAGATGCTGCTGCTGAGAGTGAGAGCGTCGGCCTTCACGGGCGACGGGTGCAACACCTGCGCGGCCGCGAAGTACCAGTCTGGGAGGAGGTCCACCGCCGCCTCGAGCTGCTGGCCGCGGGATACGAGAGGCTCCGCCATGTTGCGCGAAAATTGACTTGTGAGTTGTTGCGGCAGTTGGCTCCCTCGCCCATCTCCCTTCACTGTCCTGTCCTTGTTCTAGCATCTGGTTAGACTTGATACCCGGTGAGATCGATATATGATGCAATATTATATGTGCCGGATGTATTGAACTCACCGAGTGACTTGGATTTAGAAAGCAATCTGGGGTTTAAGACCCTGAGAAAGAATACCTGAGGCGATTGTGGGTCTCTAGGGAGATGCAACAGGGAATGTGCCGGGTCAAAGCGATGCGCTTCGGCCACGCAGCTGGTCCTCTCCCCCTGCTGCCAAATGGGCGCCTCCATTCGTCACCAGCGAAGATGCGCGCTCAAAGGTCCTATTTTAATAGTAAAGCGTGGGAGGAGCGATGACACAGGATGCTTGGTCGGAGTGTGCTGCGCAGTACCGGTACTGCTCCATGAACGCTAAGAATCTAGTTTTCACCGCGGCTGTCGAAAATGCCGGTCCCGAAACCCTTGGCTTCCAGGCCGAACGCGCCGTCCGCCTTGGAAAGGCCGAGTTGAGGTAAGTTTGTGGTTGTTGATGTTCGGATAAGATCAATTTTAGGCCCCGATCTTTGCGAAAAGTCGAACCGCGCGAGAGAGCTCAGCAGTCATCTTGGGCCTCCTCTTGCTGCGCAAATGGGCAATGGCGTCGCGGGCGCATGACCCGCCTCGCCAATGGCGAGTCGCCTTTGCCGGACGATCGCTATCGTCGAGTGCCTATCGACTCGAGTTTGTCATATGGCTACTTTGTCCGTGTGAGAAAAGTCCAAAAACAGTGGCCTCTGTCAGAATGATGGTCGGCCGTTGAAGCAGTCGAAGCGAAAATGGGTCAGCAGTCCAAATTCCGCATCTAACAGCGTACTTGCCAGCACCGGCGAAACGCTGTTCTCTCTCTCCGACTTCTTCTGGGCCTGCCGGCGTATCGCTTGATCCTGCTGCGTCGACTCACGACGGCGAGGACATTTTTCACCAGACAAGTAAAAATAAGCATAGGCTCCCGCATACATAGGTTCTTTGCCATCGTCATCGTGATCGTTCCAGTTGGCTCACCAGCATAGCGTTTTTCCAAGTGGCTTGTCGCCCTTCTCTCCATTGTCATGACGCTCCAGCGATCGCCGCGGTCGACTGCGGCTGAGCGCCGGCGCGAGCGCGAGATGCAGCACGAGCTGCTCAAGTTCCACCGCGACCAGGCCGACCCGATCGCCACGAACCTCACAAAGAAGCGCGTTCGTGAGCCCCGCGTGGAGGACGAGAGCAACCCGTTCTGCTCGGAGCGCCAACTGGCCGACAGCTACCAGCTGCTCAACTTCAACAAGGTGCATGATAACTCACACTCACTCCAACGTGACGTCAGCAAGTCTGACGTTGCCAATTGTTGTACGTACGCAGAACCCTCGCTTCTACTCGGTCTCCGTGCAGGATGGCGCACGTATCGAGCAGAACCCCGCAATCATTCCAGCGTAAGGGTTCACCATGAAGCTTTGCATCCTGTTGAAGTGTATCTTTCATCTCACGAGGCATGTGGTGGATCTCTAGTTCATTAATCAGACCGCAGATCTGATGGCCAGCTCGCGCATCAATGTACGAGCTCGACCCGAGTTCTCCACCTTACCAGCGGCCACCTCGTACAAGCCAGCAGTGGCGCACTTCACGACGCCGAAGGTGGTTAGTGTCGACCCGAGCGACCTCCGACAACCTCCAGCAGAGCGCAGCTGCAAGAACAGCGTGAGTACTTCGGATGTCAAACCGAGCACTCGCCACTTGTTCCCACCAGGTCACGACCAGTACGGGTGAGTCCTTTCACTCAAACTCGTTCGCCATACTCAAACGTCCAGAACTCACTCTAACGTTACAACTCGTTCTGCTGTAGTGCGCACCTGACATCGCAGAGCGTGACATTCGGCCACCGTCCTAGTGTAAGTGCCCCATGCTTTGAGCAAGAAAGTCTACATCTCATTTGCTTCCTTGTATCCTGTCGCTATGCTCCACATTCCAGTCTGCTGCAAGGATGTTCGACCATTTGAGCAATACCGTCAGCGGCACCAATAGTCCAAGGAATCCACGCAGTAAAACGTCTTCACGCAAAGTCTCCTCGACCCCAATACGAACTGGAATGAGCGTCATGGATCTGGCACAACTACTGACTCCAGCAAAGTCGACTCCGTCCTCTTCATTGGCATGCAAAAGCTCGACCAGGGCATTGCAGCGCTGGAAAGCGGGGTCAACAGAGAAGTCCCTTAGTCGGCGTGAAGCTTTTTCTTTGGACGAAGACGTTGATGACGAGCTCATTCGACAAGAATCCGATAAAAGGAAGAAAGCGCTAGAGTTAGAGAGGGGCTTTGTCAACTACGTGTACAACCCACCTCGTGAGCTCAAACCAGGCCAGTTTCCACCACCAGACCAAACAACTGCGCAACTCATCGACAAATACCGCAAGCTTGCAGTCGGCACGCTGCCAGATACTTTTAGCGCTCATTAATTAATTGTTCACAAAGCAACTGATTGCTAGTAAGGCTTCGTTTTCGCTCAGCGTACATGTTCCAACACTCTTCACGGACAATTCAACTGTCTTGAGGACTAAATATGCGTGTCATTATTGCTATATCTCGGCTAGAAGTCTGGGTTCCAGTCGCACTCGTTTCCGGGATCCTCGACTTCGTGGCGAAAGTCCTCGAAGTTGGATGTATCAAAGTCGTCGCGGACTTGTGGCACGATAGGTGGCTTCATGCTCTTGCTCCGCAGACTTTCCCACTGGAAGCTTGAGAACCAGCGGTGATTGATAATGTCTTTGATCCCGTGCTTCATATTTCCTAGTCGCCGCGCCGGGTTCTGGCACAGCAGCTTCTGTATGAGATCCACACTTGCTCGGCTGCAAAACGCAAAAGACAAGAGATCAGCACGATGTTTTCAAGGAGAGGAACCATAGTCAACTTACCCCATGTAGGCTGGAAATTTGACGTTGCCCTGAATAATGAGCGCGTAGATCTGCATTGGGTCCTGCGCGTAGAATGGAGCCGACCCCGTCATCAGCTCGAAGATGAGAATGCCCAAGGCCCAGTAGTCTACGGCTTTGTCGTGACCTTTGTTCAAGATGATCTCGGGCGCCAGATAGTCTGGAGTGCCACAAAGAGTCCACGTGCGGTCGGTCACAAGCTTGGCCAGTCCAAAGTCTGCCAGCTTCATGAATCCTTCGTTGTCTAGCAGAATGTTCTCCGGCTTCAGATCTCGATACACAATGCTCTTCGAGTGCATGTGGTGGAAAACGAGCACCACACTGGCAATGTAAAACCGAGCGATGGGCTCCTCGAAATGGTCTCGTCGGCGCAAGTACGTGAAAAGCTCTCCGCCCAGCGCCAGCTCGACGAGGAAGTATAAGTGCGTTCGATCTTTGAAGGTGGTGTACAGCTTGAGGATGAACGGGTGGTCTAACGCGAGCATAACTCGTTTCTCGTTCAGCACGTGCTCTTTCAGGTTGTTCTCCACGATATGCGACTTGATCAAGCATTTCAGAGCGTATGCGCGGTTCGAAGCAGCATGACGCACGAGTCGGACACGTCCAAAGGCTCCGCGGCCCAATGTCTGAAGAACTTCGAGCTCTTCGCGAGGGATCTCCATGTAGTATTTGTAGTCCGCGGGGTCTACTAGTTCCTGCGCTGATTTTTGTCGGCGTGCAAGGTCTTTTGCCTCCAGTTGGGCCGGTTCTCGATCCATCAGCTCCTGGAGAGTGCCAAGCATTGCAATGAAGTGCTCGCGCTCAAGGGTGACGCACTGCACTCTTGATACTGCAGTGCAGGTCGCAGACCTCATTTCGTCCTTGAACAGAGCCATTTCACCAAAGTGATCGCCCGCTTTAAGTCTTCGGATAATATTCTCCTTGTTCGCGTTGGCGTCCAGCTGCGTGACGACGATTTCGCCCTTGGTGATAATGTAAAACTTCTCCCCCACCTCTCCCTGCCGCACAATTGCAGCTTTCTCTTGAAACTCCTCCCAGTCCATTGCTGCCGCAACCTGCTGCTTCTCCGACGAGGTAAGCTTGCTGAGTATTGCCACGTTCTCCAAAACTTCTAGCGTCCGGTTCAGCCGATTCACCTTATGGGACGCTAGGATCTCCCTGAAAGTGTTGCGTTCGAGGGCCCAGAGCTCCACTTCAGTCACTGCTCGGATTGTGGCAGCTCGAGGCATATTATACAGCAATGCCAGCTCCCAAAGCCCAGTCCGGGACCCAGGTAGCCGTAGCGGATGGGTGCTGCACCGCCCATGGACACTAAAATCTCCAGTTGTCCACTTTCAACGGCATAGAAATTGTCTCCTTGCGTTCCTTGCTTGATCACAAAGTGACCGGGTTCAACCCGCATGGGGAAGAAGGCGTCCAAGCAGTCCCGAATCTCTCCGTGTGAATGGCCTTGGAACAGCACGTTTGACTGTAAAACCTTGAGCAAAAGTAGTCGGGAACTATCGCCTTTCGGGTATACCACGCGCTCCTTGGTCGACATGATCATCTGACTTGGCATCACGTCGGCACTGACCTCAACACGACGCAATTTCCCTGTGGATCCAGCATTTGGTCCAGTACTGGCTTGGCTGTCGTTTGAGCCGTATCGGTCTTTTACGTCACTGTCGGCTGAGTCAACGCTCTCTGCACGTTGCTCCTTCGCCTCTTTCAGTAACGTGAACCTTGAAGTGAAGCTGGTCCCTTTTTGAAGCGTGAATTCCGCGTTTGAGACCCGGGAAGCTTTTTCTTTCTCGTTGCTCTTCATCTTGGCCATGATGGTCGCTGCTGCAGCTTTCTCCTTCCCATCGGCCTCACTAGAGGGTGAGGCATGCATGGGGCCGATGTACCCGCCGCCATCCAGGCGTTCCTGCAAGGCGCGAATGACTTGGTCCTTTAGCATCAGCTCCTTGCGAATCCGTTCGTACTCGTGCTTTGACACGCCACCGCCCATCGACAAAGCCCCGCTTGGCAGTCAAGTGTCGTCGAAAAGAAGGAGGTCGGGCCTGGGGCATCCCCGGACAGCTACTGATTGACAGAGTTAGCTGCAGGCAGCACGAAGTTAGCCGTGAGAAGAATTTACTACCGACTGCGTGGTTGTCCACGTTGCGCAAGTTATTTTCTTCTCCGCTAGTAGCGGCTCAGACCCAGTGCAACTGCAAAAATAGTCGCGCTAACTACAGACACCACTCTGAAAAGACGAGCAGGAGCTCATTGCTGGCAAAAGCGCCAATGCTCGAGTGGAGATGCTCCATATGACTTCAACATGTTAACATGAGTTGCCAAGCAGCAGTGGCAGCACCAAGAGCAAGTCGCCATTCAGAGATGGCTACACTTTGGACCGGCTACCTCGTGGCCACGTGATCATCAAAGGACGCAGAGCAGGAAGTTTGGCATGGGGTCCGCTAAAGTGCCAATTGCATTCTGGCGCTCGTCTGGCAGAGCAAAATGCAAAATGCTGGCTGCTGTTTCGCTTCTGCCACCGCGACAATTGGAGGTGCATTTCGTTCGCGCCAAGGTATTGAGCGAGCGCTGCGTTTGCCTGCGCCGAAAATTTTGCGACGCCGGTCGAGTCAGTCTCCAGGGTGCTTGTTAATATCCTTGTTTCCCTACTGCCGTAAGTAGCGGCGGGAGAGAGTTCGACTCTTTTGCGAGCCACACAAGTTCGCGGAGTTTCGGAGGCATGTGAAACCGCATTGCGATGCAACCCACGGCAACCACTTGCGGCGATCACTCCATTCCCCAAAAGCAACAGCATCGGACAGCTTCGCCCCGCTTCGCTTTGGCCAGCTCTCGCCATACTCGAAACCCTGCGAACTAGGGTTTCTTGTCGCTTCCCAGGTGTTGCGTAACGCGCCAACGGAGTCCGTAAGTCGCTGCAAGAAACGTTGGCTAACTGGCGCAAACTTTGCTTTCCGCCACCCGCTGTCGATTTGCCCCACCCGCCAGCTTGACTCCCTCCTCATTCCGCATTTTGCGCCCTTCCGAGCAAGTCCCGAATCAGAGACATACACCAGATGCGCGTTGTGGCCCCGCCCTCCGGCGGCTTGCGCTTCAGCGAGTCGGCGCTGCCCGAGCGCTTCGACGCGTCGTTCCAGCTGCCGACCAGCGCCAACCGCAGCAGCCTCGCGGCGCTGGACAAACCCTACGCGGCCTTCAACGACCCGTTCGGCATCCGCGACAGCTACACGAGCGAGGCCAGCGGCTTCGACGTGCTCAACTTCTGGAACGTGGACGCGGACCACGACGCGTCGCAGAGCCAGCTGCTCACGCCCACGGGGCTCAGCGACCCGTACCAGGGCGTGACCGTCGAGGTGAACAACCACTCGATTAACAACCAGGGCGTCGTCATGTACCACGTGGACATCAAAGGCCCCGACGGGCTCCTCTCCACGTACACCATCCGGCGGCGGTTCCGTGCCTTCAAGAACCTGCACAGCGAGCTCAACCGCCTGCTGGCCGAGTACCAGAACGCGCGCGCTCAACTGGACGCCGCGATGGCCACGCAGGACCACATTCCGCTAAGTCCGCACAGTGCGGCGGCGCTGGCCAAAGCGCCGCCCATGTCCAGCACCAACTACACAACCGCCTCGTTCCCGTCTCTGCCCAGCGCGGGAGTCTGGAGCTACCTCAAGCGCCACGACGTGCGACTCGTCGAGCAGCGCAAGAAGCGGTTCCAGGAGATCCTGCGCCTCGCGATCCGCCACCCGGCCACGAAGACCAGCGAGGTGCTGGACCAGTTCTTGAGCGTCGCCCCCAGTGAGATCTCGCAGCGAGGCTCGTCCTACGTGTCGCTGACGGACTACAGCGTGCCGGTGTTCGACCGCCAGCGAGAATCCATCGAGCGGCGGCAGAGGAAGATGCGCGTGCTGGAAACGCGTCGGCTTCGCGCAGGCTCCGACAGCCAGTTCGGGGAGAGGGCGCAGCAGTACTAAGCTCTGTATAACACTAGCTGTATCGATAGTAATGAACGTTTTCGTGACGGGAAAATGCTCCTTCATTGACGATGCCAGCTAGAACTGCGACCGCAAGCCGCCTTTGCTCTTGCCGATATGCACGGGCAGCGTCGACTTTGTTTCCTGTGTGGACCGCTTCGGTTTCCGGAACAAGATGCGACCGCCAGCGCCGGTAGCTGCTCGAGGTGGCGTATCGGCTTCGGACGGATTCGTTTTCTGCTTCTTCTTGCTCGTGGGTACCGTTGACGAGGTGGACGGCAAGCCCAACGCACCAGAACTGCCTGAAATTGCTCCGCTGACCTCCTTCGCGCGATAGAAATCGGGTGCAAGGTCCACAAGCCAACGCGGATCGATGCGGGACACGTCGCGCACGAACTCTTCGGTGGTGAGCACGCTCTGGTGGAACAGGATCCAGTCGGGTAGTGTACCCATGTGATAGTACACGGAGGTCGGAAGCAGTTGCACGGGTCGCTGGTCGCGTAATGTGCGGTAGACTCCGTCTGCGTGCAGCTTGGCGGCGTTGGCAAAGTAGCCGCTCACCAGACACTTGCGAATTGTAGCACTGCGAGTCATGTCATCCTCCTCGTCTCCACTGCAGAGTCTCACGTGGTCATCCTCGTCATCCGCACTGCTCTTCTCCAGTGACTTGAAGCGAGTCACGTACCGATTGAGATGTCGACGGATCTCGGTTGCCCGCAAAAGCGCTCGATGGCTAAGCAGGTAGTCATCGCACCACGATCGGCTCTTGTTGTTCTCCATAAACTCGTCGTAGATCGACAGGTACGTCATGTGGTCGCCGTCCGGGTGGGAGAAATGCTCCATGGCCTCGGCAATTTTCTCCTGTCGCTCTCGGGACCCGCGTGCACCCAGGAAAACATCCCCGACAGATAGTACACTTGCAATGATGAGCATCTCACGCGTGCAGTCAAAGCGAAAGGATGAAAGCAGCACTTTTGCCAGCGCTGGTGCCACAGGGAACTCGGCCATTTGTGTGCCCAGTGGATCTATCAGGCGGCAGTCTGTGTCAATGGCACCAAGTGAAAACAGTAGCTCCAACGCTCGGATAAGCGCCTCTGGAGAGGGAGGTGACACGAAATCAAAGTGTGCCAGGTCCTGGATACCCATACTCAATAAATACAGCGCCACCGTCGCCAAATTCGTACGTTGCATCTGCGGGATCGTCTCCTTTGCGAGCTTTGAGCGGAAATGGTCGTGCGTGCAAAGGCGAAAACACTTCCCCGGTCGTGAACGACCCGCACGACCTGCCCTCTGCTTGGCTGAAGCTTTCGACACAGGTGCAGTAAGTAGCGCCTCCACTCCTGTGAGCGGGTTGAAGAATGCCAGCTTGGTGAAGCACCCGTCAACCACAAACACGACACCTTCAATTGTGACTGAAGTCTCGGCGATAGTAGTAGCGACAATCACCTTGCGACGCACTCCTCGAGGCGCGGGTAAGAATGCATTCTGTTGTATGTGCAGCGGCAGTGTTCCGTATAGCGGCACTGGAAGAATGTGTGTCGGTGCTCTGTCGTTCAGTGATCGGACCACAAAGTCGATCTCTTCTTGACCAGGCATGAAGACCAGCACGTCTCCTTCACCTTCGTGCTCATCAATCGCCAACACCGTATCGATAGCTTTTTGCAGATAATCTCCACATGGCTCCTGGAGGTACTCGATATCCACCGGAAATTGTCGTCCTTCCACCGATACCGCGACAACATCCTTCAGCGCTGGCGCTGACCTCGTTGACGACGCTACTTCTTGGTCCTTTTCCTTCTTCCTAGAGCGGAAAAACTTCACGAATGTGTCCACTTGCAACGTAGCGGACGCAATAATCACCCGCAGGTCTGGCCGCTTCCTCTGAATCTTCTTGATCAGCCCGAGCAGGAGATCCGTCTCCAAATTGCGTTCATGCGCCTCATCCTATCCACCCACAACAACAAACGCAGTCAGCAATCTCCTTACTCACTACTCCACTTCTCCACAATTGGCCTCACCAGCATCACCACTGAGTAGCGAGACAGCAGCGGATCCCTCATCGTCTCTCTCAGCAAAAGTCCGTCCGTCACGAACTTGATCTTGGTGCGCTCCGGGTCCCACTTCTCCTCGAACCTCACGGCGTAGCCCACCTCCGCGCCCAGTCGACAGCCCATCTCCTGCGCCACGCGCTCCGCAATCGTCACAGCAGCCACGCGACGCGGCTGCGTGCACACAATAACTCTGCTTGTGGGTGTTTGGGCATCTAATTGGCCTCTTCTTGGCCGCGTTGCGGCCCATCCCGCCTCCATCAGGTACTGCGGCACCTGCGTCGTCTTTCCGGAGCCGGTGGCGCCCAAGAGGATCGTCGTGGCGTGCGTTTCCACGGCGTAGAGCAGTTCTTCGCGGTGTTTGGCCACCGGCAGCCGCGCCTCTGCGCGCGCAGCGAGAGCTTGTACAGCGGATTAAATTGCACGGCCGGCACCTCTGCGTCCCTCGGGAGGTCTCGAGACGCTTCAGCCTCGGCATCTGCGCCAGGGAGCGCCGCGCCAGGCCGCCAGAACGCCGCCATGATCGCTGCAAGTGGATCCTCGAAGCGTCTGTGACGTGGTGAGACAGTCACTGATTCACTTGAGTGACAGTGTTGCGGTCCGATAACCGGTCCGATTTATTTTAACCGGTTAATTATTTTCGTCTCCAGTTGGGACCGCCGAGGCCATCGGATGGCTGGTCGGAGGTCCTTGGGCCGCCGAAATCCCCAATAGGGCTGCACTAGCTAATTAAACAGGGAGCGTTGTAGCGAGCACCAAGTCACCATGGTAAGCACGCCCTCTAAATAGGCTACAAATGACCGCCACAGGACGGAGCTGCTGCAATTGGCTGCAAATTGCGAACCAGCGAATGCGAACAGAGCGACGACAAATGGCTACAAATTTGACAGGAACAACCCGCAGCCAGTTCAGCAGCAGCTCCAGACTCAGGGACAGGTCCTTGCAAATTGGCAACTCCGGGTACTAACGCTGTCCGCCTCGTTGTGATGACAGCCGCCTAAAACTCAGCAGAAGACCAAGGAGCAGAAGATGGCCGCCGCCATGGCCGGTGGCAAGGGCAAGGGCAAGAAGAAATGGTCCAAGGGCAAGGTCCGCGAGAAAGTCGCCAACAAGGTGCTGTACGACCAGGAGGCGTACGAGCGCCTGCTGGTGGAGGTCCCCAAGATGAAGCTGATCACCGCTTCGGCCATCGTGGAGCGTCTTAAAGTGAACGCCGCGCTTGCCCGCGCCTCGATCCACGAGCTGGAGGAGGCTGGCACCATCTCGAAGGTGCTGGCGCACCACACGCAGTACATCTACACTCGCGCGGTTGCCGCCGAGGAGTAAGAAGCTGCCAAAGTGTCGATGCTGACTGCCACTTACGCTTCAGTCGCCGTCCGGTTCGCGTATGACGCCGTCGCGAGCTGGTTATTTGCTGCTTGATGATGAAGACAGGACGGAGGACGGAGCTGGTTCGCTCCAAGCTCAAGAGTGAAGGACGTGCGGCCACTGCCGCCTCGGCCGTCGTGGTAAGCCCGCAGCAAAAGAGCGAAATGGAACACGTCCCTCCCTGTTTAAATTACCGGTCTTCTTTCTCTGCTTGCCGCTTGACTTTCGCTAGCTGTTGTGCTCTACTTGTCGAAGAGGTTAGCGAATGCGCGTTGCTGTTTCTTGATGAACTGCGTTTTCGCTGCTTGGGCACGACTTAGCGCCGATCGGAAGAGTTTGGTGTCAGGTTCCAACTCGCGCAGCTTGGTGAGATCAGTCAATGCAAAGTCGAACTCCTTGGCTGACACGTACGCCTGGCTGCGACGATAGCGAGCCTTGACGTGTGAGTTATCCAGCTTCAACGCACTCGTAGCAGCGGCGATACAGCGGTCCACAGCTCCCTCATCGTTCAGCTTCGAGTAGCATGCAGCCATGTTGGCGTAGCACGCAATTGCCACAGGGTTCACGAGCTGCAGCTCCTCCATCGAGTACTCAATCTTTGTGTCCAGCGTTTCGTCCAGGCGAGAAACTGGTGACTCAAGCCATGCCAATGCTCGTTTGTATAGACGCGCCGCAGTACCATAGTTTTCCTTCTTGAAGGCTTCGTTGCCACGCGCTCTGTACTCTCCAGCACGCACCAACTTCCACGTGAACCAGTCCGCTGCTTCTTCACTAGAACTCGTCTCGACCTCTTCAGTCTCCAGCTGTAGCTTGCAATACAGCAACGCCCGGCCGTCCTGCAGTCCCCATTCAGCAGCTCTGGAGCCCAAACTGAGGTCTTCTACTGCGATTGGGACCGCGTCGTCACTCACATCCATGAAATCGTCACTGGTCTCGTCATTGCAGCTTCGTTTCCGCTTCAACAAGCCCCACACGCGCTGCTGGAGCTCCGGAACGAGTTGAGTCCCAGTCGAATCCAGTGAAAATGACGTCGAGTTTGGAGCGCTGCTATGACCGTTTAGGGCTGTTTGAGAGCGCGGGGGCCGTACCAAGTCCAGTGAGAAGCTGCCAGTCGACACACACGCAGCATCCGAGCACGCGGCATCTCTGTAGAGCGACCAACGGACACTACCAGAAGCGTCGCGATCCATCAAAATGAGGCGTAACCAAGGGGTACGTTGTAACTATTTTGTAGCCATATCTAAATGGCTACGTTGATTTAGATATGGCTACGCTAACCAAGAGACTACGATCGCAATGGCCACAACGAGGACACTCCAAGACGCTGAGGGACTGGCACATGGATACAGACGGTCCCATTCGTAGCGCAGACAGTTGAAGTCTTCGAGCTGACAGCCCCAGTGCCCGCACTCGCTCAAGTGGGTGCACAGCAGTCGAGCCGAGTTCTCCAGGCAGAAGTCGTGCTTCACGAACGTCTCGGCGGACACCTCGGCGCACGTACAGCGAGACAGCGACATGACCTTCCTGTGCAGCTCGTCGCTGCGCAGACACTCGTCTGAGCACATGGCAGAGAACAGATCTTCCTGGGAGACAGGTCCGTACCACCCAGCTCGTTCGTTCTTGAGGGACACGATCCGCGACTCGCACAGTGTAGCCATGATGAAGATGTTCTGGCCCTCATCCGAGGACACGAAGTCGTCGTATATCTCCAAGTCGCACTGGAGCCCCTCTACAAGCTGTCGGCGAACTGCCGCTTCGGCCGGCGACACCACCCTCGTCGTTGCGTTCCAGGCTTGGACCATTGCACCACGTCTCTTCGCACAGCACGTGCTGTTTCTAAACGTTTAAGAATGGTGAGTGTGGCGCACACGAATTAAACGGTACCAGCATACTGGTACTGTCGAGTCTCGTGGTCATCGTTGACGCCGATGGAGGAGTTCCTGCTGCACCACTGCGTCACGTCGGACAACGGCACGAGCCAAGCGCCTCCTTCCATTTGGCAAACGTCGGGGCGAGCCGAGTGCGTGTTGGTGCAAGAAAACCGCGAGGCCCATGGCGCGTCGCGCGTCATTCTGTCGGCCGTGCTGAAGCTCGCGCTGCAGTCCGCCAAGCCGTCAAAAGTGCTGCTGCTCACGTTGGTACGGCTGGCTACTCAAAAGTTTTTGCAGGCAATTTGCTGACTTTTGCAGTGTTTGTGAACTGATTATTTGCAGGATTCGCCGTTGGTGGCGGAAGGTGTTGAAGCCACGAGCACATTCGCACACGTCGACTACTCGGCCGATGCTGCAAATTTCCAATCGTCGACATCAAACTCGCAGTTACTTGCAAAAATACTTCGTGATATCGAGAGCTGTGAAGCGGATGTCGACCTGACGACAGCGACGTCTTCACGGCCGATGGTCGTAGTGCTGGACTCGCTCAATGTGCTTCTGCAGCAGACGTCGCTTCAGCAAGTGCTGCTGTTGCTGCGCCAACTGCGCAGTCATGCGGTTGTCGGGTCGGTGATTGCACGTCTAAATGCTGGTGCGGAAGCACCTCAAGTCGCTCAAGCACTGGCAGCGCAGGCAACGGCAGTCGTGCTAGTGGAAACCCGCTCGTCGTTGCGCTCCTACCCGCTTTTATCCACGGAACGAAGACGCACTATTCCCCAAGGAATGCAGGGACTTGTGCTGCTTGTCCGACAGAAGAAGGTAACCGTTGGAGCGACTGCGTGGATTCTTGACCATGCAGAAAGCTAACGGTATGTTGTCTGTGTTGCATCTTTTCTCAGAACGGCCGGAGTAGTGAAAGTATGGAGTACTTCCAAGTGCTAGGCGACAACATTCGCTTTGCTGCTAGCGCTGACGTTGACAGCCAAAGTGTTGCAGCCGACCCAGCACCAGTACCTAAGGATGCCAGCGCAAAGGCAGCTTTGACGGCATCCGAATTCAAGCGGAAATCTCATCCTGACGTCAAGCCACCAGCGACCCCGAAAGCTCTGGGCAGGCTCCACTTCCTGTGCGTCAAGAAGACGTAAGCTTCGATTTGTCCATCAGCGCTGCGGAGCAACGCGCTAAAAGCCAAGTGCAACTGCCGTATATGCACCAAGGCGCCGGCAGTACTAGCAGCAAAGGTGAAACTGGTCCTGTTCCTGGCAACAACAGCCTTTTCTTTATCGACGAAGACGACCCGGATTGGGATGACGATGATGTTGACGACGACTTGGACATTTAAGAAATCAACGCTTTCCAATTGTCTTGATCAACACAATAGAATAATACCTCGAGTTGGCTTCCACCTCAACGCAATCAAACTTCGTCATTTGCAATTGTGGCAACACTGTCACTCCGAAGTGTTTCACCACGAATACCGTATCGCTCGTGTCCTAGGCTCATATTCCTCAGCCGGTAAAGGGACATTTGCAGTGCTTGAAAACTGGTCGCCACCCCTGTCGCGATTGCAGCGGCACTCGACGTTCTCACTTCCAACAGGTGTGCCAGTACGCCGCAGGTTGCTTCTTTCGTTTTCTCGAGTCAATTGATTCCCAAGGTGACCACCCTCCAGAAAAGATAAAGTCAAAATCCTTGCTGACCCGGGTCACCGCCAAACCGCAGTACTTCATTATACTGCTGCTCGCTGATCGCTGATCGCACGAGTGTTTTCCAGTCTAGCGCCGGCCGAGTCGCGCAACAACCCCAACAAATCCGTGGTGGAAATGTCAACAATTATGCCAGCGCTTTTGTCGCGTTCCGACCTCTGCTCTCTCGTCCTGGGAGGAGCCGCAACCGGAGTCAGACCGCACGCTACTAAGCTTAGCAAAACCCTTCGTCGTAGGGTATTATGACGTGGAGACTTGAGCGCGGGCACGTGCGCAAACGCGACGTGGTGATGGCGCACCTCATTTCGTCACTATGATACATGTCGTTTGTGAAATTCCACCTTCACCCACGGTGTTGCCGGCGGAGACCAGTGACGCACAGATCCGTGGGTACTTAAATCGGGTGGTGCCAGTGCTGCTTCTGCCAAGAAGAAACTGAGAGCTTCGGCGCATCGTTAACCCGCATTTCCAAAGCGCTCGTAAAAGCTCAAGCTGTGACTGGAAGTGACGTGGATCAAGTATTGCTGTGGACGCACATGACCAGCACGGACCACAGTGCGGGAGCGTGAGTCGCTGACTCACCTCATCGCTGGGATGACGGATCCTAACCAGTTGAAGATAGCGGGCGAAATACGCCGGCACTTGGGAGGAGAAGCGCATGAGCGGCGCTGAGTTCCAGCTGTACCAGGTTGGTCAATGGCGCTCGTCGAGCAGGACACTCTCGGCTTCTCGCGAAACAGCCTGCATTTTGTATGGCGCCAGTCTCTCCTTCCCCATCTTGCTGTCTCTCTGAAATGACACTTGCTGGTGAGATACTTCTCCCTAGTAGGGAGTCCCTACAGTACTATCAAATATTGGTGCGAACTGCACCTCTTTTGAGTATCTCACCAACGTTTGGTACCAGCGTTTGTCATTTTGCGGCCGACGTGTCAAAGTCTCACCGAACAGCCGTCCTGTAGAGGCGGTGCGGAAATGGCAGTGGCAGTCCGGGCCTTTTCCGACACCACGAGGCGAAAGGCACCGCCGCCACACTAAGTCAGCCCGCGCCAACGTAACGCCAACGCCTGTGGTCAGCTCGATAGGAACTTCCTGTCGTGGCCAGCAGGGACGACAAGAGCGGCGAGCGCTACGCAGGACGCGCGAGGAGAAGACGCGTCTTTAGCAGTCTACGGTAGGCTCGACCTTATTCCACAGGATGCAGCGCAGACGGCGGACCAGGAGACGAGCGCTCGCGTCAGGTCTGTTGGTCATCATCACGCTCTCCGTCGTGGCCTGCACGTCGGGACTCGCCACGGCGCTGCAGGGCGCAGACGCCAGACAGCTCGAGAGTGGCAGTACCAGCACGGAGGCCAGCGTTGGCTCCGGAGAAAATTCCGCTACGTCCACATCCAGCACGAGTGATAGCACAGAGGCCCCTGAGACAGCTCCTACGTCGACGTCAACGCCGTCGTCCGGATCGAGGATTCTACAGAGGCTCCTACCTCGACGTCGACGCCGTCGTCCGGCTCCAGTGCTAGTACAGAGGCGCCGACGTGGACTTCAATGCAGTCGTCCGGCTCGAGTGCTAGTACAGAGGCTCCTACGTCGACGTCAACGCAGTCGTCCGGATCGAGTGATACTACACAGGCGCCTACGTGGACGTCAATGCCGTCGTCCGGCTCGGATGATACTACAGAGGCGCCTACGGAAACGGCGTCGTCAGCGTCGGGCTCGGCTGATTTGTTGTCTCCGGCTACTGAGGTTCCTACGTGGACTTCAACGCCATCGTCCGGCTCGGGTGCTAGTACAGAGGCTCCTACGTCGACGTCAACGCAGTCGTCCGGCTCGAGTGATACTACAGAGGCTCCTACCTCGACGTCAATGCCGTCATCAGGCTCGAGTGCTAGTACAGAGGCTCCTACGTCGACGTCAACGCAGTCGTCCGGATCGAGTGATACTACGCAGGCGCCTACCTCGACGTCAATGCCGTCGTCCGGCTCGGATGATACTACAGAGGCGCCTACGGAAACGGCGTCGTCAGCGTCGGGCTCGGCTGATTTGTTGTCTCCGACGACACAAGTTCCGGCGACTGAGTGGACTTCAACGCCATCGTCCGGCTCGGGTGCTAGTACAGAGGCTCCTACGTCGACGTCAACGCAGTCGTCCGGCTCGAGTGATACTACAGAGGCTCCTACCTCGACGTCAATGCCGTCATCAGGCTCGAGTGCTAGTACAGAGGCTCCTACGTCGACGTCAACGCAGTCGTCCGGATCGAGTGATACTACGCAGGCGCCTACCTCGACGTCAATGCCGTCGTCCGGCTCGGATGATACTACAGAGGCGCCTACGGAAACGGCGTCGTCAGCGTCGGGCTCGGCTGATTTGTTGTCTCCGGCTACTGAGGTTCCTACGTGGACTTCAACGCCATCGTCCGGCTCGGGTGCTAGTACAGAGGCTCCTACGTCGACGTCAACGCAGTCGTCCGGATCGAGTGATACTACACAGGCGCCTACCTCGACGTCAATGCCGTCGTCCGGCTCGGATGATACTACAGAGGCGCCTACGGAAACGGCGTCGACAGCGTCGGGCTCGGCTGATTTGTTGTCTCCGGCGACACAAGTTCCGGCGACTGAGTGGACTTCAACGCCATCGTCCGGCTCGGGTGCTAGTACAGAGGCTCCTACGTCGACGTCAACGCAGTCGTCCGGCTCGAGTGATACTACAGAGGCTCCTACCTCGACGTCAATGCCGTCATCAGGCTCGAGTGCTAGTACAGAGGCTCCTACGTCGACGTCAACGCAGTCGTCCGGATCGAGTGATACTACGCAGGCGCCTACCTCGACGTCAATGCCGTCGTCCGGCTCGGATGATACTACAGAGGCGCCTACGGAAACGGCGTCGTCAGCGTCGGGCTCGGCTGATTTGTTGTCTCCGGCGACACAAGTTCCGGCGACTGAGTGGACTTCAACGCCATCGTCCGGCTCGGGTGCTAGTACAGAGGCTCCTACGTCGACGTCAACGCAGTCGTCCGGCTCGAGTGATACTACAGAGGCTCCTACCTCGACGTCAATGCCGTCGTCCGGCTCCAGTGCTAGTACAGAGGCGCCTACGTGGACTTCAATGCCGTCGTCCGGCTCGGATGATACTACAGAGGCGCCTACGGAAACGGCGTCGTCAGCGTCGGGCTCGGCTGATTTGTTGTCTCCGGCGACACAAGTTCCGGCGACTGAGTGGACTTCAACGCCATCGTCCGGCTCGGGTGCTAGTACAGAGGCTCCTACGTCGACGTCAACGCAGTCGTCCGGATCGAGTGATACTACAGAGGCGCCTACGTGGACTTCAATGCCGTCGTCCGGCTCAAGTGCTAGTACAGAGGCGCCGACGTGGACTTCAATGCAGTCGTCCGGCTCGAGTGATACTACAGAGGCGCCTACGGAAACGGCGTCGTCAGCGTCGGGCTCGGCTGATTTGTTGTCTCCGGCTACTGAGGTTCCTACGTGGACTTCAACGCCATCGTCCGGCTCCAGTGCTAGTACACAGGCTCCTACGTCGACGTCAACGCAGTCGTCCGGCTCGAGTGATACTACAGAGGCTCCTACCTCGACGTCAATGCCGTCATCAGGCTCGAGTGCTAGTACAGAGGCTCCTACGTCGACGTCAACGCAGTCGTCCGGATCGAGTGATACTACACAGGCGCCTACCTCGACGTCAATGCCGTCGTCCGGCTCGGATGATACTACAGAGGCGCCTACGGAAACGGCGTCGTCAGCGTCGGGCTCGGCTGATTTGTTGTCTCCGACGACACAAGTTCCGGCGACTGAGTGGACTTCAACGCCATCGTCCGGCTCGGGTGCTAGTACAGAGGCTCCTACGTCGACGTCAACGCAGTCGTCCGGCTCGAGTGATACTACAGAGGCTCCTACCTCGACGTCAATGCCGTCATCAGGCTCGAGTGCTAGTACAGAGGCTCCTACGTCGACGTCAACGCAGTCGTCGGATCGAGTGATACTACACAGGCGCCTACGTGGACTTCAATGCCGTCGTCCGGCTCGGATGATACTACAGAGGCGCCTACGGAAACGGCGTCGTCAGCGTCGGGCTCGGCTGATTTGTTGTCTCCGACGACACAAGTTCCGGCGACTGAGTGGACTTCAACGCCATCGTCCGGCTCGGGTGCTAGTACAGAGGCTCCTACGTCGACGTCAACGCAGTCGTCCGGCTCGAGTGATACTACAGAGGCTCCTACCTCGACGTCAATGCCGTCATCAGGCTCGAGTGCTAGTACAGAGGCTCCTACGTCGACGTCAACGCAGTCGTCCGGATCGAGTGATACTACAGAGGCGCCTACGTGGACTTCAATGCCGTCGTCCGGCTCGGATGATACTACAGAGGCGCCTACGGAAACGGCGTCGTCAGCGTCGGGCTCGGCTGATTTGTTGTCTCCGACGACACAAGTTCCGGCGACTGAGTGGACTTCAACGCCATCGTCCGGCTCGGGTGCTAGTACAGAGGCTCCTACGTCGACGTCAACGCAGTCGTCCGGCTCGAGTGATACTACAGAGGCTCCTACCTCGACGTCAATGCCGTCATCAGGCTCGAGTGCTAGTACAGAGGCTCCTACGTCGACGTCAACGCAGTCGTCCGGATCGAGTGATACTACACAGGCGCCTACGTGGACTTCAATGCCGTCGTCCGGCTCGGATGATACTACAGAGGCGCCTACGGAAACGGCGTCGTCAGCGTCGGGCTCGGCTGATTTGTTGTCTCCGACGACACAAGTTCCGGCGACTGAGTGGACTTCAACGCCATCGTCCGGCTCGGGTGCTAGTACAGAGGCTCCTACGTCGACGTCAACGCAGTCGTCCGGATCGAGTGATACTACACAGGCGCCTACCTCGACGTCAATGCCGTCGTCCGGCTCGGATGATACTACAGAGGCGCCTACGGAAACGGCGTCGTCAGCGTCGGGCTCGGCTGATTTGTTGTCTCCGACGACACAAGTTCCGGCGACTGAGTGGACTTCAACGCCATCGTCCGGCTCGGGTGCTAGTACAGAGGCTCCTACGTCGACGTCAACGCAGTCGTCCGGCTCGAGTGATACTACAGAGGCTCCTACCTCGACGTCAATGCCGTCATCAGGCTCGAGTGCTAGTACAGAGGCTCCTACGTCGACGTCAACGCAGTCGTCCGGATCGAGTGATACTACACAGGCGCCTACCTCGACGTCAATGCCGTCGTCCGGCTCGGATGATACTACAGAGGCGCCTACGGAAACGGCGTCGTCAGCGTCGGGCTCGGCTGATTTGTTGTCTCCGACGACACAAGTTCCGGCGACTGAGTGGACTTCAACGCCATCGTCCGGCTCGGGTGCTAGTACAGAGGCTCCTACGTCGACGTCAACGCAGTCGTCCGGATCGAGTGATACTACACAGGCGCCTACCTCGACGTCAATGCCGTCGTCCGGCTCGGATGATACTACAGAGGCGCCTACGGAAACGGCGTCGTCAGCGTCGGGCTCGGCTGATTTGTTGTCTCCGACGACACAAGTTCCGGCGACTGAGTGGACTTCAACGCCATCGTCCGGCTCGGGTGCTAGTACAGAGGCTCCTACGTCGACGTCAACGCAGTCGTCCGGCTCGAGTGATACTACAGAGGCTCCTACCTCGACGTCAATGCCGTCATCAGGCTCGAGTGCTAGTACAGAGGCTCCTACGTCGACGTCAACGCAGTCGTCCGGATCGAGTGATACTACACAGGCGCCTACGTGGACTTCAATGCCGTCGTCCGGCTCGGATGATACTACAGAGGCGCCTACGGAAACGGCGTCGTCAGCGTCGGGCTCGGCTGATTTGTTGTCTCCGACGACACAAGTTCCGGCGACTGAGTGGACTTCAACGCCATCGTCCGGCTCGGGTGCTAGTACAGAGGCTCCTACGTCGACGTCAACGCAGTCGTCCGGCTCGAGTGATACTACAGAGGCTCCTACCTCGACGTCAATGCCGTCGTCCGGCTCGGATGATACTACAGAGGCGCCTACGGAAACGGCGTCGTCAGCGTCGGGCTCGGCTGATTTGTTGTCTCCGGCTACTGAGGTTCCTACGTGGACTTCAACGCCATCGTCCGGCTCCAGTGCTAGTACACAGGCTCCTACGTCGACGTCAACGCAGTCGTCCGGCTCGAGTGATACTACAGAGGCTCCTACCTCGACGTCAATGCCGTCATCAGGCTCGAGTGCTAGTACAGAGGCTCCTACGTCGACGTCAACGCAGTCGTCCGGATCGAGTGATACTACACAGGCGCCTACCTCGACGTCAATGCCGTCGTCCGGCTCGGATGATACTACAGAGGCGCCTACGGAAACGGCGTCGTCAGCGTCGGGCTCGGCTGATTTGTTGTCTCCGACGACACAAGTTCCGGCGACTGAGTGGACTTCAACGCCATCGTCCGGCTCGGGTGCTAGTACAGAGGCTCCTACGTCGACGTCAACGCAGTCGTCCGGCTCGAGTGATACTACAGAGGCTCCTACCTCGACGTCAATGCCGTCATCAGGCTCGAGTGCTAGTACAGAGGCTCCTACGTCGACGTCAACGCAGTCGTCCGGATCGAGTGATACTACACAGGCGCCTACGTGGACTTCAATGCCGTCGTCCGGCTCGGATGATACTACAGAGGCGCCTACGGAAACGGCGTCGTCAGCGTCGGGCTCGGCTGATTTGTTGTCTCCGACGACACAAGTTCCGGCGACTGAGTGGACTTCAACGCCATCGTCCGGCTCGGGTGCTAGTACAGAGGCTCCTACGTCGACGTCAACGCAGTCGTCCGGCTCGAGTGATACTACAGAGGCTCCTACCTCGACGTCAATGCCGTCGTCCGGCTCGGATGATACTACAGAGGCGCCTACGGAAACGGCGTCGTCAGCGTCGGGCTCGGCTGATTTGTTGTCTCCGGCTACTGAGGTTCCTACGTGGACTTCAACGCCATCGTCCGGCTCCAGTGCTAGTACACAGGCTCCTACGTCGACGTCAACGCAGTCGTCCGGCTCGAGTGATACTACAGAGGCTCCTACCTCGACGTCAATGCCGTCATCAGGCTCGAGTGCTAGTACAGAGGCTCCTACGTCGACGTCAACGCAGTCGTCCGGATCGAGTGATACTACACAGGCGCCTACCTCGACGTCAATGCCGTCGTCCGGCTCGGATGATACTACAGAGGCGCCTACGGAAACGGCGTCGTCAGCGTCGGGCTCGGCTGATTTGTTGTCTCCGGCGACACAAGTTCCGGCGACTGAGTGGACTTCAACGCCATCGTCCGGCTCGGGTGCTAGTACAGAGGCTCCTACGTCGACGTCAACGCAGTCGTCCGGCTCGAGTGATACTACAGAGGCTCCTACCTCGACGTCAATGCCGTCGTCCGGCTCGGATGATACTACAGAGGCGCCTACGGAAACGGCGTCGTCAGCGTCGGGCTCGGCTGATTTGTTGTCTCCGGCTACTGAGGTTCCTACGTGGACTTCAACGCCATCGTCCGGCTCCAGTGCTAGTACAGAGGCTCCTACGTCGACGTCAACGCAGTCGTCCGGATCGAGTGATACTACACAGGCGCCTACCTCGACGTCAATGCCGTCGTCCGGCTCGGATGATACTACAGAGGCGCCTACGGAAACGGCGTCGTCAGCGTCGGGCTCGGCTGATTTGTTGTCTCCGGCGACACAAGTTCCGGCGACTGAGTGGACTTCAACGCCATCGTCCGGCTCGGGTGCTAGTACAGAGGCTCCTACGTCGACGTCAACGCAGTCGTCCGGCTCGAGTGATACTACAGAGGCTCCTACCTCGACGTCAATGCCGTCGTCCGGCTCGGATGATACTACAGAGGCGCCTACGGAAACGGCGTCGTCAGCGTCGGGCTCGGCTGATTTGTTGTCTCCGGCTACTGAGGTTCCTACGTGGACTTCAACGCCATCGTCCGGCTCCAGTGCTAGTACACAGGCTCCTACGTCGACGTCAACGCAGTCGTCCGGCTCGAGTGATACTACAGAGGCTCCTACCTCGACGTCAATGCCGTCATCAGGCTCGAGTGCTAGTACAGAGGATCCTACGTCGACGTCAACGCAGTCGTCCGGATCGAGTGATACTACACAGGCGCCTACGTGGACTTCAATGCCGTCGTCCGGCTCGGATGATACTACAGAGGCGCCTACGGAAACAGCGTCGTCAGCGTCGGGCTCGGCTGATTTGTTGTCTCCGGCGACACAAGTTCCGGCGCCTACGTGGACTTCAATGCCGTCGTCCGGCTCAAGTGCTAGTACAGAGGCGCCGACGTGGACTTCAATGCAGTCGTCCGGCTCGAGTGATACTACAGAGGCTCCTACCTCGACGTCAATGCCGTCGTCCGGCTCGAGTGATACTACACAGGCGCCTACGTGGACTTCAATGCCGTCGTCCGGCTCCAGTGCTAGTACAGAGGCGCCTACGTGGACTTCAATGCCGTCGTCCGGCTCCAGTGCTAGTACAGAGGCGCCGACGTGGACTTCAATGCAGTCGTCCGGCACGAGTGATACTACAGAGGCTCCTACCTCGACGTCAATGCCGTCGTCCGGCTCGGATGATACTACAGAGGCGCCTACGGAAACGGCGTCGTCAGCGTCGGGCTCGGCTGATTTGTTGTCTCCGGCGACACAAGTTCCGGCGACTGAGTGGACTTCAACGCCATCGTCCGGCTCGGGTGCTAGTACAGAGGCTCCTACGTCGACGTCAACGCAGTCGTCCGGCTCGAGTGATACTACACAGGCACCTACGTGGACTTCAATGCCGTCGTCTGGCTCGAGTGATACTACAGAAGCGCCTACGTGGACTTCAACGCCATCGTCCGGTTTGGGTGATACTACAGAGGCTCCTACGTCCACGGAGACGTCAACTTCAAGGTCTGGCTCAGCTGATTTGCTAACCCCGACGACTGAAGCTCCTGCGACGACTGAAGCTCCTGCGACGACTGAAGCTCCTGCGACGGAGGCTCCTACCGCGCCGTCAATGTCAATGTCCGGCTCGGCTGATTTACTAACTCCGACGACTGAAGCTCCTGCGACGACTGAAGCTCCTGCGACGGAGGCACCTACCGCGCCGTCAATGTCAATGTCCGGCTCGGCTGATTTGCTAACCCCGACGACTGAAGCTCCTGCGACGACTGAAGCTCCTGCGACGACTGAAGCTCCTGCGACGACTGAAGCTCCTGCGACGGAGGCTCCTACCGCGCCGTCAATGTCAATGTCCGGCTCGGCTGATTTGCTAACCCCGACGACTGAAGCTCCTGCGACGACTGAAGCTCCTGCGACGACTGAAGCTCCTGCGACGGAGGCTCCTACCGCGCCGTCAATGTCAATGTCCGGCTCGGCTGATTTACTAACTCCGACGACTGAAGCTCCTGCGACGACTGAAGCTCCTGCGACGGAGGCACCTACCGCGCCGTCAATGTCAATGTCCGGCTCGGCTGATTTGCTAACCCCGACGACTGAAGCTCCTGCGACGACTGAAGCTCCTGCGACGGAGGCACCTACCGCGCCGTCAATGTCAATGTCCGGCTCGGCTGATTTGCTAACCCCGACGACTGAAGCTCCTGCGACGACTGAAGCTCCTGCGACGACTGAAGCTCCTGCGACGGAGGCTCCTACCGCGCCGTCAATGTCAATGTCCGGCTCGGCTGATTTGCTAACCCCGACGACTGAAGCTCCTGCGACGACTGAAGCTCCTGCGACGACTGAAGCTCCTGCGACGGAGGCTCCAACCGCGCCGTCAACGTCAATGTCCGGCTCGGCTGATTTACTAACTCCGACGACTGAAGCTCCTGCGACGACTGAAGCTCCTGCGACGGAGGCTCCTACCGCTCCGTCAATGTCAATGTCCGGCTCGGCTGATTTACTAACTCCGACGACTGAAGCTCCTGCGACGACTGAAGCTCCTGCGACGGAGGCTCCTACCGCGCCGTCAATGTCAATGTCCGGCTCGGCTGATTTGCTAACCCCGACGACTGAAGCTCCTGCGACGACTGAAGCTCCTGCGACGACTGAAGCTCCTGCGACGGAGGCTCCAACCGCGCCGTCAACGTCAATGTCCGGCTCGGCTGATTTACTAACTCCGACGACTGAAGCTCCTGCGACGGAGGCTCCTACCGCGCCGTCAACGTCAATGTCCGGCTCGGCTGATATATTAACGGACCGGACAGATCCCCCGATGACCGAAGAGCCTACCGCGCCGGCGTCTGATCCGACTACTGCCACACCAGTGCCAACAGCGGGGACCCCGGTGCCAACAACGTCGGCTCCTACCTCAGGGCCAACGCCGGAACCTACTCCATGGAGCCCTCCCCTGTGACAAGTACCCCGCAAACAGAGACTCCGACAACAACGCCGACTACAGCAGCCCCTCCTCCGTCTGGATCCAGTACGTCGCAGACGAGCTCTGATATGTCCACATCTGGATCGACCACGACAGCTTCACCATCGACAAGTTCGCCCACTTCAGACGATACGACGTGGAGCCCTCCACCTGTCACAAGTACTCCGATGACAACGACAGCTCCGACGTCTGCTCCATCTTCGAGCTCTGGAACGGCGGCTTCATCAGGATCATCGGCGGACTCACGTGCGCCTGGTACAGATAGCTCCTCACCGGCGTCAGCAGCGCCCTCTGAGACAGCATCTGCTTCAGATGAAAACACACCGAGCCCAGCACCTGTGACTAGGACGCCCACAGTGTCGACAGACACGACTCAAGCTTCAGAAGCTGGCAATGACATTGCACAAACGGCGCAGTCTTCGTCAGACTCGTCCTCATCCGGCACAACGACGCCTAGCCCGGCACCTGTGACTAGGACACCATCATCGGGGACAATTATGACAATGCCACCGTTTCCAGCTTCAGCAGACTCAGCAACGGTGATCCCTGCCGACACGTCTGATATTGATAACTCGGATGCAGAGGCGGTCATGAAACAGACTGACTCGGGCAGTAGAGATGGCGGTGACAAGACCACAATTGATAACGACGACATGACTCTGCTGGGCGACACGGGCTCTACGATCGTGTACACAGATGGAAGCAAGGTCACGACTTTCGAGAAGTACAACCGCGGCGAGACTCTCGAAGCCGGCAGTGGGTCGTACGACAACATCGTTGTAGGCGGCGGTAACCGTTCGAATCTGCCTCCTGGAGCCTCGATTTCACTGTCTACTTCGGCTCAGGAGATACAGAATGCACTGCTGTATGCGAGTTACGCTCTCGGTATCGTGTCCACAGTGCTGTTGATATTCTTCCACCTTCTGGCACTCCACCGTCCGCCCTGGCTGGGTGGACCTTCCGACGGGGGCGACCAAGATGGAGGAAGTACTCGTGCGAGTATGGGCTGGCTTACGCCCAATGTTTGGGAGCTTGCTGTTGTGGTGGGCTACATCCAGCATGTGAACTCCATTTCGATGCTGGAGCTTACCAAGGCACCTCAGATTGTGTTGGACTTTACGGACTCGTTTTCATTCGCAAACCTGCACATTTCTTCGGTGACCACGACTGCTGTCTCCGAAGCCTCGCGCAGGTTGCAGCTGATTATTTTGACTGGCATCGTGGCGTTCTCGGACCGAATTGGTATCGAGGAAGACGAGGCACTCATGACCACTTTCTGGTTCTTCCTAGCCGCGGTAGCAATTGTGATTGTGCTGTTTGTCATTGCGGCGGCCTTCGCGTTCTATCGCTACCGCATGTCCGCCGATACATGGTCGGCATTTTGGCCAACGTCGCTGCGCAATAGCTTTGCCATGTGCGTGATGGGCCTGGGTGTCGCACTATGGACGATCTGCGTGTTCCCGCTTGTGGCTATGTCCTCGTATGAATTGCTGATGGAGTTGCGTTACCGAGTTGGCGTTGGTCTGGCTGTTGCGCTCTTCTCATTGTGGGGTGTTGTGGTCGGTGGACTTTTCTATGCGTTTGTGAGCGTGCGAGCTATCCCAATCAACGATGCTTTCCGCTTCAAAAGCTTCGCCGTGTGGGGCTCACTCTACGGCGACTCCAAGATGGCGTTCCGTTATTTCTTCGTCGTGAGTGTGGGTTGCCAGATTCTCCTGGGAGTGCTTACTGGTGCTGTGTCGGGTGTGCCCACGCAGTTGGTGGCGCTGATGGTTACACACCTGCTGTTCATCGTCGTAGCGCTCATCATTCGCCCATTTGCGTCTCGCTGGGTGCTGGGCGTTGTGGTGGCTCTGCGTGCCGTGGCGATTGTCAACTTGCTATGCAGCTTCGCGTTCCTCACGTCCAGTGAGCTGAGCACGTACTGGCGTGGCATCGTGGCGCAGGGCTTCGTGATTTTTAACGCGATTTTGTTCTTCCTGTTCTTTGCGCGCTACGTTGCCATGTTTGTGGTGGCGCTGAAGCGCTGGTCGGGCTTCTCTCATCGTCAGAGCATGATGCACTCGCAAAGCTACGAGATGGAGGAACAGATTGCTGGTTCGAGCTCAAACCAGACGCCCATCTTCTTGACGTACGATGTGCGCGAACACCAGCAACACAACGACGGAGGGAGGTTCATCGCTTCGGGAGCAGGGTTTGCCCCTCGCGAGGACCGCAGTCAGGATATTCGTCCGGTTATTCATCTGAGTACTCTTCAGACCGCTACGATTCTACGCCTGCATATTCGTCTGACCACTCGTCTGGACAACGGTATGCAACACCTTCCGGGTCATCAAGACCAGTGGCTTCGGGCTCGCGTGCTCAAGGGCAGTCACGTGGAGCACCACGCTTCTACTAGTAAAAGGATCGAAAACTAGTTGCAGTTTAGTATGTGTGTGGATGTTCTGTCAATAGGTTTAGATAAAGGCACCTAATCCAAGTAGCTTTGCACATAAGTTAACTTACGTACACGCTAGTAGCGCGTGCGTGCCTTATGCTGCGCGGGTTAGTCGTGATATGGATCGCTATCATCTCTGTCAAAGGAGCCGCAATCGTTCCAGCGAGCGGCAAATGGCGGCAATCAGCCTGTAAACAAATTGACAGAACTGGCCCGGCTGGCTGCTTCTTTAATCGCTCGACACTTTCGATTCACACTGAGCACTGCAACCGTTGCTTGCGATCCAGCATGATACTCCATTGCTCCATTTACATTCTCCAAGTGTCTTCGACCGGCAACACTCAGCGATGCATTTGACGGAACAACATAATCACTAATCAGCTCGCGAGGCTTCGGCGTTTGAAACTCAATGTGAACTTCGAAATGTTCGACTGTGGGTGCAGAAGGCATCTCACCACTACGCAGTGCTGACCTTTTAACACCATTTGACCCAGAACCAGAACTATAGCAATGCACGGCAATTGGCGTTTGCTGTAGCAAGCGGACCACCACAACGACAGTCGCAATCTCCCAGCACAAATAGTGCAGTACCACATTTTCCCCGAATTTAAATCCACCACACCGACGCCATTCTGCAAAGCCATTACAGCGCACGAAACGCCCCGAACCACCAGTAGTTCTGTGCTGCACACAGCAAAGTTTTTCAGACACGAGATAGCCAAGACCGGCATCGCGTGCTGTGGATCCTTGACTCGTTCTTGGCGCTCTGCAGCATTCCATTGATTCTTACGTCGATATCCACAGAATCTGTGGCCTGTTACTGCCAGACCAGCGACATCAACAAACTAATTGCACTGCGAACAGCAAAATGTATCCATCCAGTGTCACCATGGCTACACTGGGCATATCCAGCAGCGCGAAAGTTGCCATTTTCAAAGAGAACCCCATCTCATCCGAGTTATTTGTGGCAATCAGCGCCAAGAACGCCGCGCGAAGAACCAGAAGCAGCAAACAGGCGCCACACAACGGGCGATGCAGAGCTCGCGCCAGAACGAAGCTCTGAGGACGGCGAGACACGCGTCGCTCCAGTGACGACACTGCAAATACACAGGCACAGAAAGAGGCACAGAGCGAGACACCAGGTGCCATAGAGCTTCGAGGAATCGAGATACCTTGTAACGGTTACGCTTGACTGGATTAAAGTATGGGGATGGTGGCCTATGCTAGAGCCTTCTCGAAAACTGGGATACAGAATTAACCGGAAGGCACTTCAACTTGCCTTTTACAATTAGGAACGTTGGAATCGCCTAGAACGGACGATGAAGAACGTTGGAATTGACTAGAACCTCGTCCCTGGCAATGGGCGACGGGGCTGGAAGCCTTTGTGTGTGCTTCAAGACTTTCCGTCAGTGCTCAATCAGCTTGAGCTCATTCTCAAATTGTCTTCGTGGAGATCAAGTCGAGAAGTTCCAAGGCAAAGCGTCACCATGTTTTCCTCGTGGGATCTCGTTCGTCCGACCATGTGGCACCCCATGTCGATGCTGGAGCTGTCCATGATGGACACGCGCACGCTTCCGCAGTTGTCCATGAGCATGCGCAACGTGCCCGGCGTCAGCAATGACGAGGAGTTTTTCAAGGACCTCCCCACGACGGAGCAGCAGAAGGAGGCGAAGACCGAGACGCCTGAGAGCGAAGAACAGCAGCGCGCGTTCTCGTCCTATTCGTTCAGCAGTTCGTCGGTGGTGGACGAGAACGGCCGCAAGGTTATGAGCACGCGTCGCCGCTACGAGGACTCGACGGGGCGTCTGAAAGCCGAGCACGAGCGCGAGGTGCTGGGCAAGCGCTTGAAGACGGTCTGGAACCGTAAAAACGACAAGGACGAGGGCCAGCACCACACGATTTGCTCGCAGGGAACGCCCGATGAGTTCGAGAAGTTGTGGAGCCAGACGGCGTTCGGCAAGGCCCAAGAGAAGAAGAGCAAGGAGCTCAAGGAATCGGGCGAAACCAGTTCGGGTGCGCAGCCGGAGCAAAAGCAAGTGGAGAGTGCGCCAACGAGCAAGTCGGAGTAAGGTGAAGTCGAGGGTTTTCATGCTTCTTGGGATGGAAGTTCCCAAGCAAGTATATGCCGTGCATGAATTTTGAATTTTGAAGTAGCGTCGGTGGAGAGAGATGATTAAGTGGTTAGCCGTTCGCTACCAGAAGCAATAAGAAAACAATAGTTTTGACGCTGCGGTTGATACGGTTGCCTTATGTTATTGTGTACGTGACTTGACGGTCACGTTGCCGTTTTATACTAGTAGTTGTTGATACGGTGGGAGCAGATATCGACTCATTTCGTAAGCTGAAAGCGCCTTTGGGTCAGGTCGAAGGCGTGCGAGCGATGCACACGATGGTCGTTTCTGCAAAACAGGACAATGCCCCACCGCTTGCCGCACAATTCGCGAATATATCAAAAGCTGCGCTTCATCCGCCTGCTGAAGTGCTGTGACGCACCGCCCAATGTGGCCACTTGTGGCTTCAGATTGACAACATGGCACTGCATGCCCAACAAAGCGGCATAGCAGTCCTCCATCTTCGTTCACTCGTTCCTCACGCTGATCTCGAGTAAGATCGAAGTGAAAAAGGTGCTGAGCTAAGCCAAACTGCTGTGCGAGATCCAATGCGTTGCCCCACGCAGCCAGCATCAGCAGATTGTACGACTCGGTGGCAACGCCAGTGGGCACCAATAATTTTTCTTCGGGTGACATCATCGTCATAAGACGCCCTTGCATAGTTCCAAGCGTTAATCGTACGGATTTCGGGTCATCCAAAAAGGCCGCCAACACAGCGACTTGCACGTCATACAGCACAGCAAACAGACCTGGAGATGATCGGAACGTATTGCGCGCGTAATCGGACTGAAGACTGTCAAGGAGCTCCTGAATCCATGATACGATCTTGTCTCCCAATTCAGATGAGATTTCTCCTTCGTTGGAGGCGTTGGAATTTGTAGCATTAAGCAGCCGAACAGCATCCAAAAGCATAGGGACCACGGCTGTATGACGTATACCCGTTTCAGAGCCTCGAACCAAACCATCAGGACTTGTGAGTAGCTTTTGGTAGGACATGTCTGCATATTCGAGGGTAGCGTCCATTAAAGTTGTCGTATTTGCACACCACACGTCCAAGAAAGCTGCTGCTTGAGCTGCGTATTGTTTTTCACCTGTAATTCGCCAAGCTAGAGCTAGCGCCGTTGTGTTGTACGCCATTTCTCGAATCAACTCGCCATCGTCAAGCGCATCCACACGATGATCAATGTAGTTCGCAAACACCCGCGGGTCACGGTCCGGGTCCAAGGCTTCATTGCTTGCTACTGTCCACGGGGTCACCACCTGCAAAGCGCTGTTAGCGTCGTCCAAGAGTAGTGAGATAACCTGTTTAACCTCTTCAGTTCCGGCTGCACCCTTGTACTTTTGAATCAAGGCTTCATCGTAAATGAGCAGTTTGTCGGGGCGATAATGGAACACGTTTCGCATTACTCTTTCCTCCAGCTTGTCCAACAAGCTGACCACCCTTTGGCACGCCGCATTTCGCGCCAATAACCGGCTGATGGGCTGTTCTCTTCAAGTACAGCCTCTAAGCCCGAGTACAAGCGAATCACGTAGCCCGTTATGGGTACTGAGTCACGCCCAGTAACGTCCGTGGATATGTTAGCGTACGTGCGTTGCTTTTCCCAAGAACTCCACCCCCACCTGTCCCAAGCACCCGACACCTGCAGTCTGACCAGTAGAGCAGCCTTGTCACGCTGGCCGTACCGTAGCTGCTCATCGAAGCGCTCCACACTGTCGTTTCGGAATATAATCTGCGGTTCCTCCCATGGATTCGCCTTAAAACCAGGCGAGAAAATGATATCATTCTCTTGGGTCAATCTGTCCATGGACGACATGAAGTACTTTTGATCTGGCGAAGCTGCATCCAAATCGTGTTTAATCTGCCCCCAAGCTTCGCGTGTCAAGAAACACGTCTGATCCCAGGGCAACAACCACCTCGCCCCACTCCTCCGAGCGATATCCAGCATCACATTGCGGGCGGAGTTGATCCCCATCGCGTAGCGGTTCTTACTACCATAAACAGCGTTGACGTTGAGGTTTTTAGTCCACTGGTCCTCCCCGTCTGCTCCGAATGCACTTCATCCACTCCTTTGTCCTCCACCACCACATGGAACGGAGCTTGTGCGTACGTCTCCAGCTGCAACGGCAACTCGGTGAACTCGGCACCAAACTCCGTCAACAGCTCTCGGAACTGACGCGCCACCTGCTCGTCCGCCAGTCGGTTCAGTACCCAATGGGTCGCCAATCCCTCGTCTTCAAGCCGCTCATGCTCCAAAATGAAGCGGAGATTCTGCAACGCCCGAGTGGGGTCGTGTCGGGGCGGCAACGCGTTGCCAATGGCCCGTACCAACATGTACCAGGGAGGTATCTTTGAATTCCGCTGAATAGGTGCCAATCGAAGGCTAGAGAGCACGGACAGCGACGACATTCGGTAGGACAGTAACCCCACGCTCAGCAACCCCAACGCCAGCAACACGACCAGCCACCGCCGCACACCGCAGCCCCAGCGAAGCAGTGCTTCAACCATATCCTGAACGTCAATTGTGAGCAACGACTAGATGAATTTCTAACGAGTTTCTATCCAATATCGTCCAATCGCAGGGCTCCAATGGCGTGTCGCACAATGTATCTTCCCTTTTGCAACGTCATAATCGTATTTGCGCTGTAGCCGTCAAGTCGTTTTTGTCATGAGCGCTGCCAAGAAGTCGGTCATCGAGCTGCGCCACCCCGCGGGCTCGCGCGCAGAGGTGCATCTGTACGGCGCCACCGTCACGTCCTTCTACGCGGCCCAAGAGCCGGCGCGCAACGTGCTGTTCCTGTCGCAGCAGGCGCTTCTGGACGGCAGCAAGCCCATCCGCGGCGGCATCCCGCTCGTGTTCCCGTGTTCGGCGCCGCCGACGGGTTCCCGAACCACGGCTTTGCGCGCGTGAACAACTGGAAGCTCAGCCAACTGGACCAGACGGTGGGCGACGACAAGAGCCCCACAGTCGCCACTTTCACGCTGGACGTGTCGGACGACATGAAGGCCATGTACCCGCACGACTTGGCACTTGTGTACGAGGTCAAGCTGTTCGCCAATGCGCTAGCCACGGCCATCCACATCCAGAACAAGTCGGAGGGTGAGATCGCCTTCCAGGCGCTGCTGCACACGTACCTGTCGGCGGACGACGTCCGTGCCGGCGGAGCCGTGGTGGAAGGGCTCAAGGGACTCACGTACCACGACAAGGTGGCTGGGGAGAAGAAGACGGAGGAGAGAGACGTGCTGGACTTCAAGCAGGAGACGGACAGTGTGTACGCCAACGCGCCGTCCCCTGTGGTGGTGCGCATGAAGCGCGCGGACGGGCGTGAACAGGTCGTGACCATTGAGAAGGAGGCTTTCATCAAGAGCGGAGCCACGCAGACTCCCCAGGACAGCGACGTCGTGGTGTGGAACCCGTGGGTGGACAAGGCCAAGGGCATGGGCGACTTCGGTGACGAAGAGTACCCCACCATGCTCTGCGTCGAGCCGGGCCGTGTTAGCGAGCAGCAGAAGCTCCCGGCGGGACAGACGTTCACGCTGCAGCAGGCCATTAAGCTGTCGGCGCTGTAGGCTGCGTGTGTAGCTGGAAATGGACTGCTCGAGACGCGGATTGCATGCTAAATGGAGTTGAAAATGCCGTGCAACGCGGTGTTGAGTGCTGGCTGAATTTCGATGATTGTTTGGCAGATTTTTTTACATTGGGGATCCTGGTGACCAGGGTGACGTACCAAGAACTGCTTTGCGAGGAGTTTGGTAGTTTGCTGACTGTCTATTTCGGTGTGTCATTGTTCCCAGGTTGTGCTTGTCGACTTCAACGCCAAGTGAACGGTATGGCTTCTGTTTATAGCGGTGGCCAACGAAACTCATGCACCCGCTGTCGTTATTCTTGACACTCGGAGAAAAGCTGAGCATTGATTTGCCATTGAGAAGCAGGAAAACCAAAGCAATGAGTTCGAGCGCACGCACGCGCTCGGCAGCGAGTCGCAGCTCGTCCAACAACTTGACTCATGGCGGCAGTGGGTCTCGACGTTATCGACGCGTTGCACACACGCCCCAGGTGGATGACACGCTCTTCGGAGAGAAAACCAGCTACTCAAGAGCCGCATCAATGACCGTACGCGTCAAGCTGGAAGGTACACTAGTCCGACGTGGGTGTCATGTCTGCCAGTATTTGAGATTTAATACTGGATGTTACTCTGATGACAGGGATATCGTCGGCGCTGCTTCGTCAAACCAGGAAGGGGCTGGGAACGATAGCAAGACTTCGTTTGGTAGACAGATCGGGAAGCGGGTGGGCAAGAGAATCGTTACTAAGGCGCCGGTCGTTGTAGTTCGTGAAGACGAACTTGAACGTATCAAGGCAGAAACGAGAATTCTAACGGCAGCCGATTTGGAAGCTTTGGAAGCCAAGCGCGAAGCAGATCAAGAGAACCAGCGGTTGACGTCAAAGGCGCGCAAAGAACACATGCTCAAGTTGAGTGCGGAGGCAGCGCAACGAGCACCCAAAAGCGAGATTGAGCAGATTTTTTCGGCTGAGAAACACGAAATCCTGCGTCGAGCTCGGGTGCTAAAGGAGCAGATGCACGATAGTGTGAAGCTTATGAAGACTCTAGGTACGCGGGCGCAGGCCTTCACGATCCGTGACCAGCAGCTCAAGGTGAGAAAGGAACTTGAAGAGGAGCACCATGTGTACGATGACAAGATGAACACCTTTATGGAAATCGAGCGACTTGAAAGCCTCAAGAGACAAGAAGAACGGGATGCAGTCAAACAGCAGAAACGGTATGCGGATCGTAAGGTTCTAGAAGATCAGATTGAGGACCGCCGCCGTCAGCGTCAGAAGGAGAATGACATGGTCGCCCAAGAAGCGCAAGAGATGCTGGCGAAAATAAAGCGTCAGCAAGAAGAAGCAGCTGAGAAGGAGAGAGCGAAGGCGCTGCGTGCTCAGCGCTCGATGGAGGAGATCAAGAAGTTCAACGACGACACACACCTAAGAAAGCTGGAAGTCCTACGCAAGTACAAGGAAGAAGACGACCAAGTGGTAGCGTATCAGCTCAAGAAAGCAGAAGATCTCAAGCGTCGAGAGGAAGAAGAGGCTGAACGAAGGCATGAAGCAGAGCTACGGTGTGCTAAACTGCGGTCGATGCAGGAGAAGATGGCGAACGAAAAGTCAGAGCTGGATGAGCTGCGTGCTAAGCGCGCGGCCGAAGCTCGTGAGCGACAGGCTCGGGAGGCCGATCTGGCCCTTGCTAGGAAGCACAAGGAAGAGATGGATGAGCTTCGACGTGCTCGGGAGGCTCAAGCTCTGCATCGTGAACGTGCTCGTGTGAAAGAGGCGACTCTGCAACAGCGGGAGTATGAATCCATCATGGTACAGGTCGAGTCCGACAAGGCACTCGTCAAGACACGAGAGGAGAAGCAGAAACTGGCGAGTATGGCGCATCGTCGAGTTCTGCAGTCGCAGATTGAGGAGAAGGAGGGCTTGAAGAAGCTCGCGTTCACCAAGAAGCAGGAAGAAGGACAGGCACTCAAGGAAGAGTTTGCACGTGAGCTGGAGAAGCTGGAGCGAATTCGGCTGGAGGAGGTCGGAGAGCTTGTCGAAGCTGGCGTGAATCCGCTCTACTTGTCGGAGATGAAAGCTCTGGTGATCGAGAAACAGATTCGGTAGTTGCCAACAGTGGGAAGACGAGCAGCGATACTAAAACATGAAGACAATACAAAGACAAGATTGATGTATGCCAGTTAGCCTTCTCACTCTTCCCTGTGAAGTGAAAGATGAATTTACTTAGCATCACTCAAGATTCCAGCCATGGCATTTTCGTTCATTGCCACTTTGCTTTTCGACTTGGACACAAGATGAAGATCGTTCACTGCACAGTCGTGAGCAAATGATTTGTGGTCTTTTCCATTCCGATGGAGTCGCGCGAGACTATCAAAGATCTGAGGAATAAGGTCAAAGCTGAGATGCAGTTTCCAATTGCAGCTCCAAAGATTAAGCTCTTGCGTGCCAAGAAGAAAAATGGCAAATGGCTCAAGATTACCGACCCAGACTTCGCGCTTGTGGTGAATGGGCAGCTCCCTGGATGGGCCACTTTTGTGCTGCATCCATTTTGCCTGATAGTCAATTATAATTTCCCAAATGCTGATGAATCTATCGGGAACGACGACGTCCACGTACTGGTGAGAGATCCTCAGGAGGAGGAAGTTTGTTTGTGTTGCGATGTCCTTCAGTTTTCTTCTTCGTATCGGTCACTTGGCCGTGACCTCTGCTATCCACTCTGCTGAACAACTTGCAGATCGCAAGTGGTTATGAGCCCAAGCGCGACAGGGTAGCTCGACGTGAACCATGAGTGCCAACAACAACAAGGAGAAAAGCAAGGAGAAGGAGTCGAAGCATCCGCCGTTCGATGGCAAGGACTTCGAGGTCTGGTTAGAGAGGATGAAGCTGAAGCTGGAGAGAAAGGAGCTGTGGCATTACTGTGAGACGGATGTAGCGGAGCCCGAAGAGTCCAAGGAAGCTGACGAGCACGCGACCTGGAAGAAGAATACGAGTCGAACGAAAGAGATCCTTTACGATGGGATGACGGATAAGATTATGAAAACGGTGAAGTACGAGGCTACGCCATTTCGTGTAATGGAGAGATTGAAGAAACGTTTTGTTGGCAAGACGTACTTCAAATATGCAGAGGAGATGACTAATTTGCGTCGCCTACGCCTTGACCCAAAAGGTAATATGACGGATCATCTGGGTGAAGTTCGCCGGCTTATGGAGCGTATTGCTGTACTGGGCAAGCCACTTGATGATTACGAAAAGCCAGCACTTTTGATCGGGTCTCTGCCACGTGAGTATGATAACGTCGTGGAAACGTTTCTTGCTAGTCACACGCCACAAGACCCCAACGATCCTCCGAACTACGATTAGCTGGAGCATGCTTTGGAAGTGGCATACGATCGCCGCCAAGGTCGCAGAGCTGAAAGTGGCAAAGTTGATGACGAAGACAAGGCCTACGTGTCAAGTGGTGGTCGTGGTCGAGGGCGAGGGCTACGAGGACGTGGTCGAGGTCGAGGTCGAGGGCGTGGTGGTTTTGGAGGTAGAGGACCTGGTAGAGGATCTGGTGGACGTGGTGGAAGTTCAGGAAGAGGCCGTGGACGTGGACAAAGTCAAGGTGGACAACAGCAACCAGCTCAAAGAAATTGTTTTCACTGCAACGAGCTCGGACATCAAGTTCGCGATTGCCCGTATTTAGGCAAACGACCGCCGACAGAAAGCCAGAGTGCTGAACAATCACAGAAGCGTTCGAGAACGGGTGATGATTCGCATGATAGTGCTAAGAGCGGAGGCTCACAGGGAAGATACTATAAAGAAGAGCCTGATCAAGCGTATGTTACTCGTGATCGTCTTGTTGGTGATTTGGATCGTGTGACTCGCGAACGATGGTATTTGGACTCGGGATGCACTAACCACCTTACGAACCAGAAAGTTGATTCGTTCACACCACTGAGTGCAACGGTCCGAGTTGGTGGAGACAATTGGTTGAACGTGGCTGGAGTTGGAACTGTACGAAAGGTGTTGAACACGTCTGGAGGAATACAAACACTGCTGCTGCATGATACACGTTATGTACCTGAGCTTCAGTGCAACCTGTTCTCAGTGCGGCGACAAGTTAAGACAACACTGCCTCCAGCCCAACGTGTTCGCATTCACTTTGACGACGATGATTTGGCTACGGTGAAGTTGCAGTGTGGAACCACAACGGCGCGTATTGACGAAACAAGTCTGTATCATCTCAAGTTAGAAAGCTCACCCGATTCTGCAATGGTGGCATCTTGCCCTACGGAGCAAAGCGTGAGTCTATGGCACACAAGACTGGGTCACCCAGGGCAGAACGTGTTCAATGCTTTGTTTCGGCATGCGGACTGGCCGCTGACTAACATGGAGCTACGGGTTGATGACAAGTTTCACTGTGAATCATGTGTGAAGGGGAAGCTTACACGGAAAAGTTTTCACTCAGTTGACGCGCCCGGCGAGTGGCTTGTAGGTGAATTTGCACATGTGGATGTATGGGGGCCGTATGCCGTCACGTCCTACTTGGGAAACTTTGCTCTCTTCGTAGATGAAGCAAGTCGATTTGCGACGCTGTTTCTGATGAAGAACCGCTCCGATGTGTATGCAAAGTTTGAGCTCCTGTATGAACAAGTGAAGACGCAACTCAAAGTACGAATGAAAAAGCTGCGATGTGATAATGCAAAGGAGTTGCATGCACTTGGAGATCGATGCAAGAAGAATTACGGAATCGAGTGTTCGCTTACGGTGAAGCACACACCCGAGCAAAACGGCGTTGCCGAGCGCATGGTAAGAACTGTTACAGAACGAATGCGCTGTCTGCTAGTTCATTTTCAGTTGCCGGAGGAGTTATGGGCAGAAGCTGCTGTAACGGCAGCATTCTATGTGAATATCGTACGCAATGCGACGAAAGGCATGCAAGTGCCTTACGCGGTTTGGTATCGAGAGACCCCGCCTTACTCACGCCTGAGGACGTTTGGATGTGCTGTGCTGGCCTACATTGACAAAGTTGAGCGGAAGAAGATGGAGTCAAAGGCTCGTGAAGCGATTTTTGTTGGTTATTCCCGCGAGCAGCGTGGCTATCGATTGGTGGACAGTCAAACCAACAAATCCTTCTACAGCCATGCTGCCGTCTTCTATGATAACAAGCCTGGACGTGTTTTCGTTAGTCAAAACGAAGATGTGTCGACGGTGTCAACCACTCAGTATTTGGAAGTTGGAACTGATGCTATAGAGAGCATCCCGTCAATGTTGGAAGATGTCCATTTTGACAAAACTGGTGGGGTCAGAGAAGGCGCTCAGACTGGTGGGGCCGATGTGCGGGCAGGTGGGGCAAATGGACATGATGATGAAGATGAACATGTCGACAATGCCCGGACAGGTGGGGCCGAGGTCCATACAGGATCTGAAAGTGATGACGGGGTGAGACGAGCTGAAAAGCGACGTCGTGACGTCTCAGAAGAAGAATCTCGTCAGAAGAAAAGGCACAAGCAGATGCATTAAAGTGCGCCGAAAAGAGTGGCAGTGCGCGGCACTGAACCCCACGATGAACATCTGCAAATCGACCACCTGCGAGGTGAAGTCAATCAAAACGGCGATATGCCTGCGCGAGGCGCTAAGAAGAAGAAGAAAAACGCAGTGGGCGGCGCAAGGCACCGACTGCAGAGGCACCACCTCGTCAAAGTTGTGATGAGAATCGTGCAAGAGTGGCAAGTGATGAGTTGCCAAACCGAGAGCGGCCTTCTACTCCAATAGTACGTGGGATAGCGACCACGGATTCGGAGATGCCCCATTCTGGTGACGCCTCCTCGAAGGAAGACTCAGCGACTTCCAAGAAGCGAGGCTTGCGAGAATATGTGGCTCAGGGAGGTGCGAGCACAGAAGTCTGCCCAGTGACACGGAGTGGACGTGCAAGCAAACCGCCATCGTGGCTCGGTGACTATATCTACATCGCCTACGCGAACACAAATCCAGACGAGGATGCAGTTGTTCCGGTTTGGTTGAGTGGGCCAAAGCTCGAGAGGAGCTTCAACATGCAATGGCCAAGGAAAAAGCGATAGACTAGTGGCAAGACTATTGCTGTCTAACTGTGAGCGTTATTACAGAACCGGACACACTTGATGAAGCTCTTAAGGGAGAACAAGCCATGCAGTGGAAGCGCGCAGCAAATGATGAATATCGTGCCTTGATGGGGAATGGCACCTGGGTACTTGCCCAGAGAGAAACGCATGAATGTGCTGCGCAACCGCTGAATATTCCGAGTGAAGTACATGGCCAACGGTGAGATCGAGCGATTTAAAGCTAGGCTCGTCATAAAGGGCTTCATGCAGACGTACGGTGTTGACTATCTGGAAGTGTACTCACCCGTCGTGAGATTGGATACTCTGCGTGTCCTACTGACACTAGCTGCAGTGTGGGACTACGAAGCACACCAGATGGATGTCACCACTGCTTTCCTCAATGGAGACATTGATGTTGAGGTCTTCATGGAACAACCTGAGGGTTATATTGTGGAAGGAAAAGAGGACTGGGTATGCCTACTGCGGAAAAGCCTGTACGGCTTGAAGCAGGCACCACGTGTGTGGTTCCGCTTGCTAAAGTCATACTTGGAGGAACAGGGCTTCGGTTTTCTTAGCAGTGAGCCATGTGTTGCCGTGAAAGTCATCGATGGTTGGCTAGTGTTCATACCAATTTACGTGGATGACTTGATCTTGTTCGCGCCAAACATGGTGATCATTCAGATGTTGAAAGACATGCTCAGTGCGCGGTTTAAGATGAAAGACCTCGGAGAGCTACATTACATTCTTGGCTGGGAGATTACTCGGAATCGTCAAGAGCGCACAGTATTTGTGAGCCAGCGCAAGTACGCGTTGACTGTGCTTGACCGATTTCAAATGAGTAAGTGCAACGGCTGCAAGACTCCCGGTACTGCCGATTTGAAGCTCTCAAAGGTGATGTGTCCTACTGATGCGGATGAAAAATCTCTCATGAAAACAAAGCCATATCGAGCTGTGATTGGAAGTTTGATGAACCTTATGCTGGGCACGCGGCCGGATCTGGCTTACCTTGTTCGTGAGTGCAGTCAATTTCTCGAGAATCCAGGTGTATTACACTGGAGAGCTGCAAAGCGTGGTTTGCGCTATTTGAAGGAGACCTTAGGCTCGTTCTTAACCGGGCTGCCAGCCTGCCATTTGTGCCATAAACGATTCTCATTGGTCAGTTCACAATAGAGGTTAGGGTTATTTTTGCCACGGTAACACTCCAAAATGCCATGGCAAAAGCTATTGCCATGCGCCGTGCAGATATTTTACCACGGGTGTCGATATCTTTCACAGAAGCGCGCCATTCCTGTTTTCTCGTGAAGATGAAGAAGATCGAGGAGAGCCTGGTACTTCTAGCCACTCTACATCTGGTGGTTTACTTCCTTTGGTTCGACGACCGCGGGCTGTGACTTGGAAGACGACGTCTAGACTGGAAATACCACTCCCAGTTGTTGCTAAACGAAGGACAGTTTCGACAGTACTATCGCATGAGTTACAGGAGTTTTGAGGGGCTAGTTCGTCTACTGGCGCCTCGTCTACAAGTCAACGAGCTACAGTCGCGTCGACGCACGGGAGTTGCCCCGTTTCTCCTGTCAACAAGATCCAGATGTGCTTGTCTTGGCTTGCTGGTTACTCGTACCATCCTGTACGTATGCTGTCCGGTGTGAGTACGTCAGCATTCTATGCTAGTGTTCATGCTGTCATGGATTCTATTCAAGCCCATGAAGACCTCCAGCTACGATTTCCGGTTACTGAGAGAGAGCAGCGTGCGTCAGCAAGAGCATTTCAAGACTTAAGCAATGAAGGTGTTATGCGAGGTTGTGTGAGTGCTATTGACGGATGGCTATGTAATGTTCAAGTGCCGAAAAGGCGTGAAGTTGGGCGAGTGGCTTCATTTTTCTCGGGACACTATTAGCGCTACGGGGTCAATGTACAAGCCTGTGTTGATCATCACAGCCGATTTACAGCCATATCAAGTGCGTCTCCTGGTGGGATGGGTGACTCGATTGCGTATCTTCGCTGGAAGCTTTCCCAAATTGCTGAACGATTTCCAAGAGGCTTGTACCTGGTTGGTGATAATGCATACACCAACGGTAACACACTGCTTACCCCGTTTACACGACCGAACACCACCAGCGCTAGTCGCGACAGCTTCAACTTTCATTTAAGTTAGCTCCGCATTCGCGTCGAAATGGCCTTCGGTTTACTGGTGAATAAGTGGCGCATTTTCAAATCACCGCTCCGAGTCGGGATGAAACACGTTGGAAAAGTAGTGCATGTGGCTGCAATTCTTCATAACTGGTGTATTAACGAGCGGCTCCGTCAAGAAGGTAGCGCAGACATTGAGTCTGACGAAGATCTAGCTGCAGCCGTCGCCGAGCAGATGCGTGCTACGAGCGATGAAACTGGGCAGCAGAACCCACTTGATGCTACTGTTTCAGCGCAGGATGTGTCTGCTTTTCGTCGACTTTATGACTCGTCTCAGCTTGATGTGGAACGGAGAGTCGAGTCGGAGCTGCTGAGGAACGCAATTGTATCTCACCTTGGCAACATTGTTCGACCCGAACATAACGTAAGCAGAGCCGCATCTGAACGAGTACTTTGAATGTAGTGTTCTGGAAGCTCCGCTAAAATGAAAGCAAAATGAATACCAATAGTTTGCCTCAATTGAATTGCAGTTCCGTGTTAGCAGGTTTTAGCACAGCTTGTACTTACCAAGTAATCAGCCTTCGTTGCACAGCTTGGACTCCATCTCCAGCAGCTTCTCCCTGTACACGGTGGCGCTTTTCTCCAGTCCCATGTCGCTCTTTCCCTTTTCCTTCATGGCTTCGAGTCGACCTTCAACATGTTCTATCAGTTGGTGCATCTTGAGAATTGAATCGACAGACGACGTCGAGCTGCCAAGCAGCTTTGAGGTTATGCTTTTCATGGTCTGCATCATCTCCTGCTTCACTTTCTTCGAAGACGGCGACTGCGTCGCGGAGCTGGAGTCAAATCTGCGCTTGAGAGAGTCAAACTGGTCCTCCTGAAGCATGCCCCCTTCAACAAAACTTGTCAAATCATGCTTGATCTCCAAGCACTCTCGTAGGTAAAACACATCGAGCGAGCCAGAACAGTACCCGAAGAAGTCGTCATCATGCTCGCCGGACTTGGTGAAGTTTGCCAGTGCTCGCTGGTACTTCTGGAGGTCAGTCTTCCACACGTCGTACAACTCCACTGCAGAGTGCTCAACCATCACGGACGGATCGAGTGCAGCAAGCCGAGCACTAGCGCTGACCAAATTATTGTAATCCGTGCGGTTGGTGTTGAAGTCCGTGGTGAAATCACGCCAGAAAACCGAATTTGCATGGGTTTCTCTAGCATCGAGCTGCTGCCGAGTAAGTTTTCCACCTGTTTGAGCAAATTTGGTGGCATGCGCGTCGGAGAACAGCAAAGTCAGCAGTCGCGCGCAGCAATTCTTCGCGCGAATACCAGCGCTACGCCCAGCAATAGGCAAAGAGTCCACCGTGTTCGCGATCAAACGCAAATGATACTCGTCAAACTCGACCAATCTCTTAATTCGATCTTCAGGAGATATTTTTCGGCTGACACGGATCTTGCGACTCGTACACTCCTTCCTGAGCTGCTCAACGGTCCAGGTCGTGTAGTCGTCCGACTTCGGTGGCGTCGTAGTCCCGGGCTTCTTAACAGTCCACCTCACGAGCACAGGAGACGCGCTGTCGTCGTCTGCGAGGCCGGTGCCGCCGTCGTTGCTCTCCATGACCAACTTGTTCACTGCAATTCAAAAGCCAGAATGAGGAATCGCTAACACTGCCTTTATCTTCAATATACAGAGTCGACATACCGCATCAAACCATCGAGGAGCCCCCACCACCAATTGCTTGAGACGCCCCACCCAACCTGCGAGACGAGCTCGAGGTAAGACAATATACTCTGAAAACTACGGCAGCAGCTTGCTCCGTGGCGTTGCACGAACCGTTCTTGACCGAAGTGCCATCCGTGTCTGAAACCTAGCCCCTGGCACGCGTGGCAGGCATGGAGTCTGGTTTGGAACGGCCCTTAGATTGGGGACTGCAATTTGGTGGCATCAAATGGGCAAATGGAAAACTTGATGGCCATTTAGAAGCTTATGCAGATGCTGACTTCGCGAATCGAATTGATGATCGAAAGTCCGTGGCGGGTTACCTCACTCAATTTTGTGGAAGTCCTATCTCATGGAGAGTCAAACAGAAAAGACTGTTGCCCTCCACACAACTGAGGCTGAGTATATGGCACTGAGTTTTTAGTGCAAGAAGTGATTCATCTCCGCCAAATGTTGAAGGAGCTGAAAGTGCAGCAGCACAACCCCTCACAAGTGTACGTTGACAATGAGAGTGCGAAGAAGTTGGCCAAGAATCCCCAGTTCCACAATCGAACTAAGCATATCGATGTACGCCACCATTTCGTGCGTGACCGCATCGAGCTGAAGCAGATTGACGTGGAACGGGTGGCCGGAGCAGACAATGTAGCCGATGCTTTTACCAAGCCACTGACACGACCAGCGTTTGAAAAGCACCGAGCAGCAATGGGGTTGTTGCCGAGGAGCGAGTTTGAAAAGAGAACACACAACCAAGTGGATCCGTAGGTGGGGCTGTTGCGATGTACTGATTTACTGACTCCCAGGTTGGTGTTCTGGAAAAGTGACGTATGAGACAGGTGAGAGAATGAGCGACAGGCAAACAAGAGCTAGGGAGTTATTCTGAAATAAACGCTCTCACCACAACTACTCTACCTTCGGTTTTCTTCATCGTATCGGTCACTTGGCCGTGACCTCTGCTATCCACTCTGCTGAACAACTTGCAGATCCCAAGTGTTTGAAAGGCTCGTCCGTCTCGTTTTTTGTGCATGTAAGTTTCACTGACATGATCAATGTGCCCTCGTCAGCTTGGGCGTTTTGTCCCGAATGGACTGGAGCAGCCCGGTGGTGGTCAGCGGCTGGGACTCGAAGATGGCTGCGAGCTGCCGGACTACTACTTGCGTGATCGGCTCGTCGAAGACGAGTTGGACGACCTTGCAGAACCCCGAGGATGGGAAGAGCTGACGCCGGCCGCTCAAGGACCGGCTGGGGTGTGTAGGGACGGCGGAGTGGAACTCCGGCGTGCGTGGATCGGACCCAGGCGGCTGGTATGATGTCGAAGATCGAGGCTGGACCGGCCGCTGGACGGATGACATTGTACGGTATTCGGGCTCGTGTGGCTCGACTCGTCCGCGTGGCTAGGAGGTGCGCCGGCCGTCTGCCTTGGATTAGTGCGGCGTCTGTCGTGCGTTTCTAGCGATGTCGGGACTCCCGCCGAAGCTGTCGAGCTGCGTAGGGAGCCGAAAAATTAGGTCAGTCGTGAATTTCCCTGGCTGAACAACAACAAAACACTTTACATTTGAAAACTTTGTATTGTGGTTCTTGTTAGTAAGTTGCAACTCTAGAACTCCTGCTTTCCATACGCCGGTAGACCGTCCCCAACCAAAACTTCGCGACACGTGGTGGACACTGGGGGTACGGACTTTCGGGGTGAGAGCAAGTAGAGTACGGAGTATCGTCTGGCTCTAGACACAAGGTTTTATTCACAGGCGACTGGATCGACCGAAGAAAGGTCGACAGGGCGGGCGTACTGAGAAACTGATCTAGGGAGACGCGAGTCGGAGCAGTGAAGAAGGAAGAAGAACGGGTGGAAATCAAGGAAGAATGGCTGAAAGAAGAGGAATCGAAGGAATCGGGTTTGACGCGCCGGTGGACACCGGTGCTGGAGTGGACAGCCGGCTACGCTGATGGAAGAGCTCGGCAAGATGAAGAAGACGAGGAAAAGGAAAAGGGAGAGAAAGAAGGAGACGACGCTGTGGAAATCAAGAAAAAGCCCGGCGCCGAGACGGAAGTGAAGTCCGAAGCCGAGGCCAGTCCTCCGGCGAGTGGTGACCAGACCGCGTACGACTACTTCTTCAATAGCAACCGGCCTTCGCTGCCTACGGATGCGGCGGCGGCTGCCGTCGGTGTGGATCCCGACGAGACTGAGTCAGAAGACGACGAACGGAGTCCGAGCGGGTTCCGAGCGCAGTATACTGGACCGGATAGACGCCGGCAGAACAAGCCGAAGTTCGACTGGGCTTGGGGCGCCTCTGGAGGATCTGCGGGTCAAGAGGCGAGGATGATGCCGGAACCGCCGCCGGTAAGCTTCAAACTGGAACAGATGCAGGGCTGGAGCCAGCTCCTGCGGCGACGCAGACGGTAGTGCAAGCCTACTGATCAAGGTAGCGTCTACGCCGACGCCTGGGAATCCATCCGGAAAGATTTCGACGCCTGCTAAGAGGACTCCGCCTGCAAAGACGAACAAACCGGCGAGGCAGGGTGTGATGCAGCTGTCCGAACTGGACCTGTCCAAGCTAGAGGCCCACAAAGTGAAGGTGTTACCTTACTTTCAGTCGGACATGTCAACGGTGGAGAAGGCCCCAGACTTTGGGACCTGTTCTCCACCCATACCGAAGGACTACCGGACAAGTCGAGGTTGCTCATCTTCCGGCAAAAACTGAAAGGCAAGGAGGCGGAACGCTGGTGGGGCAACTCCAGCAACCGGTCGTTCAAAACCTTGAAAATTCGTTTTCACAACCAGTTTCTAACTCAAACGTCAGACCAGCTTTGGTCTAGGTTGATGACTACCAAGCGCGAGCGTGGAGAATCCGTGGAAGAGTGGGGCGACCTCGTGACCGAACTGTGTGAGTCGCTCGACTACCCCAACGCGCAGATGCGCTACCAACTATTCCGACGAGGCTTGAGGAACAAGCGCATGTTGGCGACGCTCGACTCAAGTCCGACGAACGACATCCCCGAGGCGTGCGAGTGGCTGATGTTTAAAGACATGCATCGGCCCATTGAAGAAGAAGATGAATTCTCCGATGTGGGTCGCGCCGCGACCTCTAGCGCCCCTATCGCGAATTCCCTGGACGCGCTGACGCAGACCTTCCAAGACTTCATGTCGAACCAGCGGCGTTGGCAGGAACAGCAGACGCAGCAGCAAACGCAGTCTCGCTGGCAAGGGCCGCGATCCCCGCGCAATCGAGCACCTACGGTGAACGCCACTATGAGTCCGGACCCGGTTGTGAACGCGGGTGGAGCCGGTCGACCGTTCCGTGCGATTTCCATGGCGGCGGACTCGCGAACGCAGCAAGGGGCTCCGGTGTGTGGTCGGTGTGGCTACACGGGACACGGGCGTGCCACCTGTCGCCGAGCGGCCATGGACTGTCGCCGATGTGGTGAGGCTGGACACATCCGGGTCGAGTGCGACCGCTACGACGGCGGAGGGATGACCAGTGGCTGTTTCTTCTGCAAGCAAAACGGTCATTTGGTGGCTGACTGCCCAGCCATAGCCGCTTTGAGGGCGCTGGTGCCGGCCAACACCGGAGCCACGTCGCAATGAAGTGGGCGTGAGAAAGGAGAGGAGAGAGTCACTCCTCTCTCGGAACGAAGAGGTGACTTGGGAGACGACAGCCGTAAGAGGTGATTCTGGCTGACGTCCTGGCGAATAGGACGGAGGAGGAGAGCGCGAGCGCGACGGAAGGATCGCGCTGGGAGCGGAACGGATGGGGGAGCGATATGGAGGATGTTCGGTGCACGTCCGCGCGCCTAGAAGGAGGAGCGGTTCGTCCAGGCTTCGGAGAGGAAGCTGATACGGATGGCGAAACGGTGGTCGAGGTGGCCGCCTGCGAGGATGGAGAGACGGTGGTCGAGGTGATCGACTGCGAGGAAGGAGAGACGGTGGTCGAGGTGGTCGACTGCGAGGATGGAGAGACGGTGGTCGAGGTGGCCGCCTGCGTGGATGGGGAGACGGAAGCCGGGGTGGCTACCATCGGGGATGGCGAGACGGTGGGCGAGGTGGCTGCCCCAAAGGAAGGAAAACCGACCGAGTTGGCCGCCCTCGGTGATGTCGGTACCGACGCCGCTCAGTCGGTGGTCTCGTTCGGGACCTCGGACCCGTATGAGAGCGACGACGAGTACGAAGCCGCGCCGTTACAACTACGCCCTGTGTTCGGCGTGAAACTAAAGGCCCTCCGAAGAGCATACTGAAAACGTCCAATGGTGCCAAGAAACCGTGGTCGGAGTGGCAAACGCCGGAGGACAGCGGGGACGAGGGCATCGACCTGGACGACAGCTCGTTCGACCAGTGGGCTGCCGGGGTCCCCGCGGAGACCGTGACCGGTTCGCAGGCCGACAACGCGCTTGTAGTCAAAGCCTTTACTGCGACCGACGAGGTGCCTAGTCCGGTTGCCGCGAGAAAAGGAGGCGCTCCTCGCCGGAGGCTCTGAACGCTGAAGCAAGTCCCGACGAAGAAGAAAAGAAGCCGTGCCAGCGTCTCTTCACGGATGAGGAGCTGGACGCGATGGAAGCGTGCGCCCCGGTGAGGAGGGCTCCGCGTTGGCCGGTACACAGCTCGACGTAGAGGAAGAAGAATATGATAAAGAGCTTGAGGACCGGTTACGGCCTGTGGACGAGGAGAAGTTGATGCAGCGTGTGAAGATCAATGCGGCGACACAGAAGGAGCCGTCTATTGCAACAATGGCCAAGTTTCTGGACCTGCCGGAAGAAGTGCTGGAACGGACGAAGGAAGCCTCCAGTAACGGCTCTACCTCGCCCGAGCACTGGCAGGAGTGGTTCGCTGATGCTCTGCTGAACTCAGAAGAGGCCAAGAAGGCCAACCGCGACTTCAAGTCGGGGGAGCCCTTTGGTGGCCAGCATTGTAGAATTTGTAACCGAGGAGTACCCGCTAAGCGCCGAGGCGCGTACCAACGACTGGACGTGGAATGAACCCGAGCCGGCCCACTGCGCTAACGATCGGGACCTGGAGGCGGCAGTAATGACGAATTTGGTGGTGCCGTGGCACGACAATCCCCGCGCGAGGCAAAGTTCTCTGACGAGCATAAAAAGCCGATATCGCCGGAGCTGGCTCGAAAGGTCGGCCGGTTGTCCGTGTACGAGATGCTGAAGGAGGCTAGTAACGTGAACGACCTGACGGAGGCGCGAAGAGAGGAACCTACGTTCGCCGAAGACCGGATACGTCCTCATCTCGACCAATTGCTGAAAGAAGGATTCGCTCCCGAGGACGGAGAATCGCTGATGGCCTGGATAGAGAAGTACTTCTCTGAGTACGCCAAGGACGTGTGGTGCCGCCTCCTGGACCGTTCGGCGCGGTTGGAAACGGCGAGTGCTCGCCGACGTCGACGACGAACTCGGTCGCGACGCCCTGTGTGCTTTGATTGTACGTCGCTGTACGGTCCCCGCGCTGAGGCCTTAAGTACTTTGGGATATCGACGCGAAGACGACGAAGACGCCTCCCATTACGTCGAAGTAGTTCGGTCCGAACCAGAGCGGCCGAAGCCAGTCCCCAAGAGAGGATTGACCGAAGTGGTGACGGTAACTTTACCGGATGGGTTTGGGCTACGGTACGACGACGAGGAAGATGACCCCTGACATCGTGGATAGCGGCAAACGGGTAGTCTGCGCCGTCGGTAGTTACGAGGTCTTGTCCGGCGGCTACATTGATTGTCTACCGTCTCAAGTGCTCGCGGACACCGGAGCCACACTGAGCTTGGTAGACCGGGCCGTCCTGAAAAGGTTGAGGCGAGCCTCCGAGAAACTAATACCATACGAGGGCAAGGTGAAGAGCCCGTCCGGCCACCGTTTGCGCATTCTCGGCTGGATTGGCTTGCCGATTCGGCTGGGGTCGGTCGAAGTTACCCTGAACCTACTGGTCGCGGAGCAACTACACGTCGACGCTATATTGGGTGTCGACGCGCTAGGAGCCTTAGGCGCCGTGATCGACGTCGAAGACCGGACTCTGACGTTAAAGAGGACCGGAGAAGTGTTGGCGCTAGGATTCACAGTCGTGCACGCGTCCTATCTGGCTACGATGTCTACGTCCATTCGTCTCCCCTAAAGGGCGGGCGCTGGTCGTGTCCGATGTGATAGGTGATGCCGAGGAAGGTGCTGCCGTACTGGTGGAAGGATCTCTCGGCTTGCCGCTTGCTCTGTGCGTGGCTCGCGCCCTGTGCACGGTCCAGACCGGCAAGGTCTTGGTCGAGATCTGCAATGCGTCAACTGATGAGTTGTGGGTGCGGCGCGGAACCGTCGTAGCTTCCGCGTCCGTGATCCCGGAGTACGCTTTCGGTTTCGAGCCCGCAGGGTAGTGATAATATCCAGACGAACGGTGTGGCCGCGACCGTGGTCGAACCCGAAGCCCAAATGAATGCCGAGGCGACTCCGGATGACAACGTTGAAGGAGTGGCGGCTGCGAAACCCGCCATAATCTCGCCCTCGGCCATAGAAACCCGGTAAGGTTGTTGTTTGATCGGGCGGCTGTCCCCGTGTCAATCTCGAACTCCAGTAGGTCCGTTCGGCCCGGTTTCTGTGAGGACTCCACAAAAATGTGCGCGAATCGATCCAATTCGTCCTGGAAGAGAGTTCTTTGCTCGTCCGACATCTTCGAGCCCGTGAAATCCGCTTTTGGCTTATCCGGCGGGATCTAGGCCGAGATCCAGCAATACCTAGAGTTGGGGTTGGTTCGGGCTTCAAACAGCCCCTGGGCGAGTCCGGTCTTGATGATCCGGAAGCCGGATGGAGGAATCCGGTTCTGCATTGATAATCGCAAGCTGAACGCGGTTACTGGGAAAGACTGCTATCCAATGCCGTTGATCGACGACATTTTAGATGTCTTGGGGAAGCACAGCTCTTTTCGACTATGGATATAGCTTCTGGGTTTGGAATGTGCCGATGCACCCCGGAAGTGTGTCACGGACCGCTTTCACCTGCAAGTACGGTTTGTTCGAGTGGCTCGTTATACCCTTCGGGCTTTGCAACGCTGTTCCGGCCTTTGAACGACTGATGGAGACGGTTTTGGTGGATTTGAAGTGGCGCATTTGTTTGGTTTACCTACACGACTGTGTTGTATTCAGCAAAGACTTTCCTCGCATTTGGTCCGGTTGCGGCAGGTCTTGACTCGGTTTGAGCAGGCCGGCTTTAAGTTGAAGATGAGCAAGTGCCATTGGGGCCGGAGTCAAGTCGCATTCCTAGGACACATCGTGACGCCGTCCGGAATCCTTCCAAATCCCCAGAAAGTCAAGTCTGTAATGAACGTGCAGAGACCGCGTGACGTGCATGGAATCCGGTCATTTTGGGACTCACTAGTTATTTCCGGCGCTACATTCCTGGTTATGCCTTAATTTCCGCGCCTCCGGAACAACTAAAGGTCAAGGACGCGCCGTTCCTCTGGAACGAGGATTGTGAAGCGGCTTTTCGACAACTGAAACGGGCACTGGTGAAGCCGCCGATCCTCGTCTACCCTAACAGCAAAAAGCGGTTCAAGGCATATGTTGACTCTTCGAAGTACGCCGTCGGAGCCTGCCTAATGCAGGAGGTAGACGGACGAGACCGGGTCGTTGCCTTTACGCGAGCAAATTGCTAACTGGTTCACAGAAGAACTGGATTTCTAAGCAAGACGGGATCTCGGAGATCGAGTGCTGGGGGTCGTTTGGGCGACACGGAAATTTCGATGCTATCTGGATAAACGTGAGTTTGATCTTTATACGGATCATCAAGCTCTTACGTGGATCCTCAGCCCCGGGAATAGGACTTCAAACGCTAAACTGGCCCGATGGGCTTTAGAGCTGTCGAATTTGCAATTTCGTGAGCATCACAAGCCCGGTACGGCCATGGGACACGTCGACGGCCTGTCGCGACTTCCGGCCGACCGAGCAGACTCAGTAACGATGGCGGAGCTGCTGAATCCGGAGGTTACGTCCGACGTGGTACCTCCAGTTTCAGTCGGGGAGCTCCCGGCTACGCCGACTCGCAGGGCGAAGATCGGGGTTGCGGAACTACTGAATCCGGGTGACACGTCGGCGAGCGTGCCTCCTCCTTCAGTCGGGGAGCCGACGCAGAATGAGCAGGGAGCCGGAGCTTCTTTGGTCAGATCCCGGCCGAACAAGACGTGAACCTAAACGACGACGACGTCGACTTGGACCTCTACGACGACGACTCAGAGGACAGTGAGATGGGCGAGGAAGAGGAGGGCGAAATGACGTCGATGACTCCGGAGGTGGCCGTGAACACCTTCGGCTTGGACACCAAGCAATTCCTGGAAAAACAGAGGAAGGTGTCGTGGATTACTGCTCTTTTCGCATACCTAACGGCCGGTGCGGTGCCGCTGGATCCGTTCTTGCGGGCCCGAGTGGTGAAGATGGCGCCCCGCCATGTGGTGAAGGAAGGCGTTGTGATGCGACTGGTGTCTTTGCCGGCCACCGTGGGGCCGGCCCGTACCGTGACTGTTCCAGTGGTCCCGCCTCAATACGTGCCGACTGTATTACATTTTTGTCACGGTGATCTGCTGTCTTCCCACCTGGGCCTTACAAAGGCCCTCGAGAAGGTCAAGTGTCATGGGTATTGGCCGGGGTGGCGGAAGGACGTCGCCGAACACCTACGCGAATGCACTCTCTGTGGGAGTGGGAAGGGCCCGAGGCCGATACGGGCCGGCCTAATGCAGCGGATGCCGGTTGTCGATTTGACCGGCCCGTTTTCATTGTTGGTCGTGGACGCCATAGGCCTTTGCCCGTCACCGGCTCCGGGAACAAGTATATTCTGATTTTTGTCGACTATTTCACGAGGTGGGCCGAGGCCTTTGCGGTAGCGGCTCTCGATTCGATCACCATCGTCGACGTCATGATAAATGGGGTCGTCTCCCGACACGGCGTGCCCTCTCGACTGCTCAGTGATAATGGGTCTAACTTCACGTCCGAAATCACTCGATCGTTTTACGAGACGTTGGGCATCAGGAAGTTGTACGGAGCCGCCTACCACCCCCAAACTCAGGGTTTGGTAAAGGGGTTCAATGGGACCCTCATTGGTATGTTACGCATGCAGTCTGATTGGGACTGATATTTACCAAGAGTTTTATTTGCCTATCGCTCCGCCTACCATGAAGCACTAGGCGCTTCACCTTTCTTCTCGCTTTACGGCCGCGATCCGGTCCTCCCTTTGGCGTCGCGTTTATGAATGTGGGAAAACGCTACAAGAGCAACGAGGTGGCTGACTACCGGCGAAAATTGTACAAGTCCTTGAAAGACTCCAGGCATTTAGTTGAACGGCAGCTGATCAAAGCCCAAGACCGCCACCAACAGCGCCTGAGTGAGCAACGCGCCGTGAACTACGAGGTCGGAGACCCCGTCTGGGTGTATCAATTCTTCAGGAAGAAGCGCGGAGAGGCGCGAACCAAGAAGCTGGCCTTTGCCTGGCACGGGCCCTACCGAGTACTCGAGAAGATTGGCGAGAATGCCTATCGCATAGACATCCCTTCGCATCCGGCCAAGATCGTGACAGTGAACGTCAACCGACTAAAACGGTTTCGTGGGCGGTGGACGAGGCCCTTTATGGATGAGGTGCCGGCCGAGGTGGAGACCGGCGGCGACAATAGAGATGACGGGCCGCTAGAAGAAGCTGACCTGCCGACATCCAGTTTCGCCGAAAGGCTGCCGGATTGCAATGCCGATATGATCATCGCGGGCGTCGATTCCCCGTTGATGGAGATTGTGGCGAAAAGAAAGATCCGTCAAAGTGTCGAGTACTTGGCGTTGTCTGCAACCTACGAGACCTTCTGGCTGGAGAGATGCCGGACTTCCAGGACTTGATCACCGCCTTCGAGAATGCTGAGCGGAAGAAGAAGGGACTGCCTCCGTTGCGAAGAAGTGCTCGTCTGGCCGACGCCAATGCGGACGTCGAGGTCGACGATCTGCTGATGATTTAGTTCATTGGCGAAAGGGGTTGAATTCGAGTTTTTCACGGTTGGAGATGACGTGAAAATGAACCAGAAAACTCGAGATTGGAATGGTGGTGGAAGGCGGATTTACGTGTTTATGATTTTATATTTTTTTGAAGGAACGCTGGTGATTAACGAAGAAATTGGCAAAATTGGGAAGGCGTTCCCGTTCAACTGGACTTTTACTCGGACTTGGGCTTCTTGGCGTCCGGCGGTTGCGCTGGGGTCGGGATCGGGGCCCTCTCCTCGTATTCGTCGGCCTCTACTTGCTCGGGCTCGGCATCGTCCTGCTCGGCTGTGCCGTTGTCTTCCTCGTCATCGGACTCGGATGGCTCTGAAATCGCGCTGTGCTTGCGTTTCCTGGCGGGAGGGGCTTCCTCCTCACCCTCGTCGTCCTCATCGTCGCTGGTTAGGCCGGTGTGCGCTGCTTGGTCTTCTTCGTCGGAGGTCCCGGATGCGGCCTGAGCGGCGGAGCTGGACGGTGGCTGAATGGTGGGATCGCCGTTGTCGTCCTTAAAATCTGACTTCTCTCCTCTAGCTCCTCGACTTTGAGGGGCTTCTCGACGATGACCGGCTTGTAGTTGTTGCCGGCCAAGTCCTTGGTGATCTTGGCCCGGAGTTTGAGAAGGCCCCTGTCCGCAAGGAGCTGCTTCCAGAGACCGGTCGACTTCTCACCGACCCAAGCGGGGTTGGCTGGGGGACCGGACGTCACGTCGACGGCTATGCGAGCTAGGGCTTGGTCGGTCAACCGGAGTCCCTTCGACTTGGTGCGGTCGAGCGCCTCCGTCTGCTCCAGAAGCTCGGAGATTGACGAGTATCCATCTTCATCAATACGGAAGGGGTCCAGCATCCGGTCGAGCGTGAGTTGATAACGAGGCTTGTCTTGCTTGAAGAGAGTAACTAGATCCGAGGCTCCTGGGCTGTCTGCTGCGGCTTGTTTCTTGGCCTTGACGGAGTGCTTGGCTGCCTTCCCTCCCAGCCACATTAAAGTGTCGTGGGAGCCGTTCTCGAACAACTCCAAGAACTGGTAGTACCCCAAGACGACGATGTTCAAGCTCATGAACCGGAGCCGTGCCTTGTTAGCGTTGGTCTTCTGTTTCCGGTGACCTTCTGCGTCGTCCGAGGGCGGGTAGAGAGCGCAGAGGCAAAAGAACTCGCGATGCTGCATCCAGAATCGCCAGTGCGCGAGGTACAGGTCCCTATGTTCTTTGGGGTCGTACCACGTCCGCTGTCCGGCGAACGGGTAAGCCAGCCTGTACGGTGGTAGATTCCTCTTGAACGCCTTGCGGAGCAGCTTGCCGATGTCCTGCAAGATCTGGACGGGCGTATCGTCCGGAAGGTCGAGCGAGTATAGAGCCCGCTTGACGGTCCCCTTGGGGCGCATCAATTTGCGTTTCTTGGCAGGCGGTTCGCGCCGACCTTTGCGGTGCGAGGCCGGACGTTTTGGGACGGGGAGGGGGAGCGGGGCGTCGAAGACGCGTGTGGGACTGTCTGGCCCGGCGATATCGAGTCGGAAGGCGGCAACACGAGGGCGACTCCCCAAGAGCAGTCGGAGTCATGTCGTCCGCTAGCATGATGGCTATCGCCAAGTCATCGAGGTGCTCGAGGCCTCGAGAAAACCCGTTGGTGGAGATGAGCGGCCGAAACAGCTGCCAAAAAGCAAACATGATGCGCAGCTCCTCGCGATCGGCGAACGTGTGGTCTGCCAACAAGGCATCGAGACGCTCGGACGGAGTCTGGTTCGGCGGACGGGTAGGCCTGACCATGACCAACAGGATGTGGGCGGTCGCGAGGTCTTGCGGTGTTGGGCGCGAATTGGATAATGAGGCTCGAGTTGCCGATCGCAGCCGTGCGACAAATTTTTTGATTGACGGTTGGCGGCTACAGCAACTTGGCTCGGTCAACCGCCTCGTCAATTGCCATCAACTTGGTTGAAGTCCCCTACGAGCGATCTGATTGGCCCGCTGACGGTCCCTTGGCCGATTGGCCGGAAACTTTCCGTCCAATAAGTCGGCGCGCCCCTTTCCCCTTTCATTTCGAACGAGTCTGGACAAGATGGCTGGTGACTCTTCGCAGCCTGCTGAACACCTTGTCGAGGTCTCTGTCGTGAAATGGCGGTACTGGACGTCGCTCGCGAGTGGTGGTGACTGCTGATGGCCGTGGGTCTCTGGTTGAGAGAGAAGGCAGTCGACTGAGCCTTAACAGGCTGGGATTTCAGCCTGGCCTGACGGGTCGGTCCATTTGCCGATTCCTTGTGCGGAAGATGGACGTCGCGGCTGAAGTCTTCCAGTGGAGCTGGGTGACGAGCGCGGTTGTCTGGGAGTTGGCATGTCATGGGCTCCGTCTCTACTGGCGGGAACTAATCTGGGTGGCGTGCGGCGCTGTCTTCTGGGGTCTTACCACGCCGGTGTGTCGTGTGGTGATTGAGTTGGGATCGACTGTAGGTTGTTTTCTCTACAAGTGGGGTGGTCTCTGCAAGACCATCGTGCGTCGCTACCGGAAGTACGCCACGGGTGATCGTCTACGAGCCAAGACTGGCAAGGAGCAACGTTGGTGCCTGTATGAGGCCTTACTGGCGACCCCATGGCGGTCCTCGAGGCCAAGAAAGAGCACTTGTACGGGCTTGGGCGACTACTCTACAAGTGGCTAGATGCGTTGCACGCCTGGTGGTGCGTCTTCTTGCCCGATACGGTGATGGCGGGTCTGGCCGCGTTTGTCCGCTACCATGGCTGGTTCCTGTCGGCGCTCCGGTGTTCGTGGAACCGTACCACGCGATCCCTTTGGTGGGGCTGGTCGGCGGTGCAGTTGCTGTGCTACGCCGTCGTATACTCCTTCTTCTACTTCTACGAATGGACTGAGTGGGCCTGTCGCGGGTGGCCTGGCGTGGCCGTCCTGTTAACGGCCGGCAACTACTACTTCGCTCGATATGAAGAAGTTGAAATCTACGGTGGTGTCGCGGTGCACCGAGAGGCGGTGATCGCGAGCGAAGCTTTTGCGGCCATTGGGGCGTGTAGCCGGCTTCGCCGCTGGTACGCCAAAACCTCCGACGGCCGTGGGCCGGTGCAAATGGCCGAGGAACGATACGCCGCCTGGATCAGGGACATGGAAAACAAGATCAATCGGAACGACTCAGCGAAGCGATGTGGCGTATGGATGGCGCCAACCCGAACCTACCTCGACCTCACGTCCCGACCTTGAGTGCCCGCGAGACTGAGCGTCGTCGACTGCAGGCCCTAATTCCGGCTGCCCGTCGAGAAGAAGCGGCTCTACGCGAAGAGCGCGAATTGGGTCAACGAGGGCGTCGACCGGCGGTCGGGGAGAATCTCCCGAGTGGACTGGAGCAGCCCGGTGGTGGTCAGCGGCTGGGACTCGAAGATGGCTGCGAGCTGCCGGACTACTACTTGCGTGATCGGCTCGTCGAAGACGAGTTGGACGACCTTGCAGGACCCCGAGGATGGGAAGAGCTGACGCCGGCCGCTCAAGGACCGGCTGGCGTGTGTAGGGACGGCGGAGTGGAACTCCGGCGTGCGTGGATCGGACCCAGGCGGCTGGTATGATGTCGAAGATCGAGGCTGGACCGGCCGCTGGACGGATGACATTGTACGGTATTCGGGCTCGTGTGGCTCGACTCGTCCGCGTGGCTAGAAGGGGTGCGCCGGCCGTCTGCCTTGGATTAGTGCGGCGTCTGTCGTGCGTTTCTAGCGATGTCGGGACTCCCGCCGGAGCTGTCGAGCTGCGTAGGGAGCCGAAGTCGTAAATTTCCCTGGTTGAACAACAACAAGACACTTTACATTTGAAAACTTTGTATTGTGGTTCTTGTTAGTAAGTTGCAACTCTAGAACTCCTGCTTTCCGTACGCCGGTAGACCGTCCCCAACCAAAACTTCGCGACAGTTCTCCGCCGCGTTGTTTGTAACTAATCGCCATCCTGTTCCTTCTCGTGATCCGGTGCTTTGACAACAATTTTGGCAGAACGAGTTATTCTGCAGTGTTCGAAGCCGGCCATTCCAGACATTCCTCGTGGTGCTCGAGGGTCCAATTTTGGTTTCGGTAAAAAAAAAAAACTTGGATAGGTTCCTAAAGGTTAAGTCCACTTGCTTCTTTCTCGCAAAAGAAATAGAAAGTACTGTAATATATAGTACTGCTTGTCAAACAGTTTTTACTCGGCTGGTAATGTTTTGACCTGAATTTTGAGCTGCGTAAACCATCCAACGTGAGAGTGTGAACAGAGAGGAGACTTTCAATGTATCGACGTCAACTTCAAATAACTTTCTAGATGCAGCTCACACTGAGCCGAATGTACTATGCAACAACTTCAAAGGGTGACTCCTGAGATCACACGCACAACTGGCTCGATGCTCTCACAGAAACCATCGATCAGCGGAAAAGCCGACGCAATGGCTGGCCGTTTCGAAGCGTTGGTTGGAGATTGTTCGGGTGGAATCGCTGCGCTTTCGTCTCTGTGAGGTAATACGTGTTGACGAGGTAACGCTCGACATTGTTGTTGACCGGAAGCGCCACCTGCGCAGCAATTTGAATGAAATCATCATTCTGGAGGTCTTTCAGCATTCCCCCAACGGCGAGGAACTCGTCTGGTCTATTTGGCGCCAGCAACACATGCCCACAGCGACCTCCTGCCAATGGCGGCCGAGTCTGTAGACGACATCGTCTATAAAGGAGCTGGTCGTGATATTTGGTGGTCGCGTTCGAATCCACGGAGGTGCTTGAGCGGGGACCATGCCGTTCGCCGCAGCCACAAATGCAATCACGTTGTCTTCTTGCCAGTCCAAAAGGAAACCCGGATCATCTTCGTCGATCTGGATTGACGACACGTACTCGTCAAGCTACCGTCACGCAGCCACCGAAAACATTGTGAGCCTCGTGATTTCTAAATACGCCATTCACATCACTCACCACAGGGATTGCCGCGCGCAAGGAAAAGATTTCGCGCAGCCTCTCGTCAAATGACTCAGCCGACTTTAGCGCACGTGACGACGGAATGGACTTCATGCGCTGGGGCTTGTTCTCGTCTCCACCTGTCGTCTGCCGCTTGTTGGCGATGCGCGCTGAGCGAATCCCTCGCTCATTCTCGTTTTTCTTTTTCCTGTCGCAGACTGGCGTTTGCATTTTCCAGCATTCACACATGATGTGTACCACGTCATAGAGGTCGGTGTCCACTGTAAAATCAGAGTACCGTAATGTGCAGATAACAGATACAGTGCTGGCCATAAGGATAGCCCACCCTATATTTTCCCGCGTAACTCGGTCAATATTTCGAGTTTGTCGCCCAAACTTGAACCAATTACCGTGCGCAATGTGTTTATCCCGCCAATCAAAGTTGAGTAGAACCCGCGCTATATTGAGGGAGTTTCTATACAAGTCATCGAAAACGGGGCTGGACAAAAGGATAGCACACTTTTTTACTTGGTTTCAGTATCGACAAGTTATGTGCGCCACATCGAATCAGACAGGAACGCTCATTTTCCTTCTTGTAATGGGTCGGAAGGGCCAGCTCACAGAGTACGAGCGCGGGCAGATCGATGCCTATGCTGCTCAAGGTGCCAACGTCAGTCAGATAGCTGCGGCCGTAGGTCGCTCCAGAAAGCCTATCACTAACTATCTGCGTGATCCTACCAAGTACGGAAAGCGCTTCGGTCCAAGACGCCAACGGAAGATGTCACCGCGTGACTGCCGCCGTGTCGTCCGAGCGACCCGTCAAGATACGCCGAGCTCGTCGGGGCTCAACGAGAAGCTCGAGCTGACAGTTTCTAGCCGTACCATTCGCCGCTTCTTGAACTCCACCGAGCTCTTCAAGTACGTGACCATGAACAAGGTCCCCAAGTTAACGCAGCGCACATCAAGGCTCGCGTCGAGTGGGCGGAAGATCACCACGACTGGGGGAGAGAAACTGGCGGTCCACCGTCTTTTCAGACGAGAAAAATGGTATTTAGACAGCCTCGATGGACTTAAGAGCTACTGGCGGTGCCTAGAGGACGGCCACAAGGTGCGTTTTAGTCGCCAAAACGGCGGTGGGTCTGTCATGGTCTGGGGCGGCTTCTGGGCGGACGGGACTACGGCACTGGCATTTTTGGAAGGGATCCAAGACTCGCCAGCCGACATCTACACCCTCTATTGCCTGCGGCCCATCGCCGGTTTGGTACGGAGTTTACGTTCCAGCAAGATAACGCCAGTATCCACTCGTCCAAAGCCACGAAGGCCTTCCTCGACGAGCACCTGGAGAAGGTGATGAAGTGGCCGGCTCTGTCGCCGGATCTCAACCCGATCGAAAATATCTGGGGCTACTTGGCCGGCAAAGTCTACGGAGGTGGGCGCCAGTACCTGACCAAGCAAGACCTCATTACCGAGATCAAGAAGCAATGGGAACAAATGCCTACCAGCTACCTCGAAAAGCTGGTGCTATCCATGAAGAAGCGCTGCATTGAAGTGTTGAAGGCGGACGGAAAAACGATTAAGTACTGATTCGATGTGGCGCACATAACTTGTCGATACTGAAACCAAGTAAAAAAGTGTGCTATCCTTTTGTCCAGCCCCGTTTTCGATGACTTGTATAGAAACTCCTCAATATAGCGCGGGTTCTACTCAAATTTGATTGGCGGGATAAACGCATTGCGCACGGTAATTGGTTCAAGTTTGGGCGCCAAACTCGAAATACTGACCGAGTTACGCGGGAAAATATTGGGTGGGCTATCCTTATGGCCAGCACTGTAAGGGGACCGGTCAATTCGAGGCCGGTTGGTCAATTAGAGGCCGCTGATACTTAATCCAATCCTACTTTTTGATTATCCAACCCAAAATTCGACTTTTGCTCTACCAAAAATGGCCGTCAAAGCGATGCTGGCGCATGCCACCGCCACGACTCGGGGGACGCGCTGGCCACGCAGCAGTGCGACCTGCTAGCCCCAGAGAACGAGTACCTAGGTAGGCGCCGCTTTCTGCCTCTGAAGTGCTGCTCTGGGGGACGCATTTCGAGCTAAAAATTGACTATTACACCATTTTTGACCCATTCCAGACCCCAATCCAGACCTACACGCGCTCTTTTGGTACGACACCACACCCACTTTAATATCATTGTCGTATTACTTCGATTATGATATTTATCCATCATTTCGTGCTGTAGGAATACAATCGCATGTTCTTTGAGGGCCGATTGGCAGGGTGCGAGGTGAAGTGGAGCAAGCGGATGACGCTCTGGTGAGACATAGAAACTTTTTCCCCTTAATTATTATATTTACCCGACCTGTTGTTAATTTTTGTGGTCGTGTAGTGCTGGACTGTGCAGCTTTCAGCCTCGGAGCGGCTTCTGCTCCATTCGGTTGAGGTACGATGACCTGCTTCTGGTGAAAACCTGAACGAATTTGCACTGACTTGGCGCTTACGTGTACGTTAATTTAAAGTGAACCATTGTTGAAACTCCGACCACGTGGGGATATGGTGAACACTTTGTTGGTAGGCTTTGGATAATCGGGTTGATATAAAAGTACTGGCTAACTTTTGGTCTTGTTGATTGAGTAGCACGAGATGATCCATGCGTACGTGTTTGTGGCGACGCCTGTGCGTGACCATGACGACCATGGTCCGCTGTTTCAGTCACACATGCACCGGATTAACCTAGCAGCGAAGACCAAGATTACAGTTTTCCACAGCTTTCACGACGAAGTGGACGCGTACCGTCAGCACATTTGGCAGTGTGATGTCAGTTGGCCTGGTTAGAACAAAGTGAGAGAGATATTGGTGTGCTAAACGTTCGTGTTGTTCTGATCTACCAGGGTCCGTGTCGCCGGAAACGGCCGTACTTTGGCCTAGTCAAGCGGTCGATGAACCGGGTCCCCGGACCAAATGATACCTGGTGGGCTGACCACGAGCGCAGCTGTGGTGGGAGGTATACTAAAATCAAAGAGCCCGCAGAGTTCACAGCCAAGCAGGCCAAGAAAAAGGAGCGAGAACTAGCTCGAGCAGAAAAGCAGAAGAAGAAAGATGAAGGAGCAAAAGCGACGCCAAGTGTGAAACAGTTTTTCCCTACTGCCGAAGAGAAGAAGAACCCAGCCGGTGATACGAAACCTCGTCGTACAGGAAAGAAAGCTCCACCGCAAGCTGTACCTGAGAACGATACTAGCAAAAAGCGCAAGACGGATCCTAGTGGTGACAGCAACACCTCAGGCTGGCCGATGCTTGGTTTTCCAACCTCGGCCCCCGTTCTTTCTCCGCTGATGGCGACGAGGATGAGTATTTTCTCGTGGGAGACATCCAGGCGCTGGTTCAAACCGCGCCGACGCGGCCATTGAATGCCAACATCAGAACGCGAGATCGACCAGTACTACCTGGGTCAACTGCTGTCGTGGACCTTACTGCATCCGACAGCGAAACTGAAAATGGACAAGTGGAAACCAAACGCAGTACCTCGATGGCTGCGTTATCACAATCTACATCAAACCGACCAAGGGCAACAGAGGCGGAAGTTGTTGAAATCGACTGAATAATAGTGATTTCTGCGGTTACGAAGTCATGACACTCGTGTTGCTTGGTACAAGTGATGCGAGCTCTACCAATCGGGGTTACTACTTTTGGTGGCTCCATCAACGGCGCATTCGCTTCTCGGTCTCTATAGGAACATGGAAGACAAACAAACACGTGAGCCAAGAGAACGGCTAGACAGCGCAGGCCAAGTATCAAGTATCTACCGTACAAAGTCTCCTCGATCTTGTCCCAATTAGTTGATGAGGATCGCAGCTTCTCGACAGCTTCAGCAAGTCGATGACGACGGATCATCGCCTCAGTTGAGACTTGTTGTCGAGCATGTAACAATGCTTGTTTCCGGTCCTTCACTGCTCTTGATCGGGCGTCTGCGGATGCGATTCGACGGATTAATTGTTCACGCGCGTACGTCTCCATGCGCTGAATCCGAGCTACGTTTTCCTCCTTCTGTTCGATCCCCAATTGGCGTTCAACCAGTCCTAGCAATCGAGCTTTCTCGCGCTCCTGCTGTGTGGTCTCCATTTTCGTCTCAAGCTGCTCGCGCTTTGCAAGTAACTCGCTCACATGCTTTTCACGCGATGCGTGCGCAGCTTCGAGTCGCTTTTGACGCACCAGTTCTTCCTGTTTGGATTTGGCAGCTCGTTCCTTGAGCTCATTCCACGTCTTCTTCTCGATTTCTCGAGCACGTTCAGCTGCTGCTGCCTGTTTATCTGTCACCTCCTGCTTCTTGCGTGCAATTGCCAATGTGTTCTGATAAGTTACGTGGTCAATACGCGCGTTTGCCTTCTCTCGACGCTCCAGTGCTTCGTAATGTCGCCGTTTGGTGGCGTTCTCCATCTTCAGAGCAACTTGTCGCTCCCTTTCCAGCATTTTCCTCCTATTGGCAGCGACAACCTCTTCCTGTTGCCTCAAAAGCTCCTCCGTTTGTGCACGCCACGCATCAGCATTTTGCTGGCGTTCAAGATCCCGTTGTGCTGCTTCCAGTGCCCGAATTCGAGCCGCCTCTTTCGCTTCCTCGACCATTTGTTGTTCTCGTTCAGCGTCGACTCTGCGCTTAGCTTTCCGTTCGAGAGCTTCTTTATCCTCATCTCGTTTCTTGGCGAGCTCTTTTTCATGTTTTGCTGCTGTGAGTTGCATTCTACGCGTTTTCAGCTTACGCTGCTGCTCTTCTTGGCGTTTAGCCTCCTCTGCAGCTAGCCGAGCATTCTCCTGCTGAAGACGAGCGAGCTTGGCCTCCATCTCAATGGCATTTTGGATGTCTTTCTGCTGTCGTAGCTTCATGCGAGCGAGTCGTCGCTCTTCTAGCTGCAACAATGTCGAGTTTGCTAGATCCTCTGGACCATCCTCGGATGATGCAGCACTCTGCCATGGTCGCGCCGACTGAATTCTCCGCCGTGGGAAGCCTGGAGCTATCTGCTGCTTTTCAGGACTACCCGTAGGTGATCCATTAGCCCCAGACCCAGAGAGTAAAGCAGTCGATGGTGGTGCTGGTCCGAGGCCATTGATGATCGCATCGCGTTCAGCTTGTATCATTTCCAGTTTCTGCTGTCGGAGCTGCTCGAAGCGCTCGTGACGTAGCACAGCCGCCTCCTTCTCGACCAGCGAATACTTGCGGTTCACTCCTTGGTCCAGGAACTCCACTACTGTCTTCGGAAGCAGTTCACTCGGTTTAATACCCATCCGGCGACAGGCTTCCAGACTTCGTGGTGAATTCACGCGAGCACCTGTGTCAGCACAATCCATCACGGTCACATGGTTCCTTTCTTCACGCCCTGTGGATCTCCATCCAGTCTCCACGGGTGCTTGCATTGCCAAGCTCGACAATATAACACGAAATTGTGTGAAGGTGTTGGAAGGAGCTCAGTTTAGACTCCTGCGCATGAGCTGCATGACACCACTACATTTGCTCACCACCACAAATAGGCCACACAGGGATCAGATAAATGTCAGCCATGTTGTCATATCTAAAACTTACGTAGGTGGCGAATCCCCATACTCGGACGCAATACTCTAGTTGCGCTTCTTCTTGCCACGACGTTCGCGACCCTTTTGCGCGTTGGGGTTCATGCGGCCGTAGCCCACCACAATCCCTGTCGTCCGCTCGGCCTTGACACCGAGGTCGTGTGCTACGGTCTCGCCGAAAGCGCTTTGCATCACCTTCTTGTGCTGGCGCTGACGCTGACCCCAGATACCCACCAGGAGCTGGTCCTCACGCAGCAACAAATCGCCATTGCGACCACCCTTCGGCTTCGGAAGGGAGAACTTGGAACCCGAAAGCTTCGTGGGGCGGTTTGCCCGTGTGTAGAAGGTCATGTGGCCATCGCGGTCCAGACTGTACGAAACACGCTCCATGGTGCTGTTGCCGCACTTGGGGCAGAACATGCGGTCCATCTCCGTGGATGTCGTGAAGCAAGCGATGCAGCGGAGAATCCACTGCTTCACACGCTTAATGATCATTCCCTCCGTCGACAGCAGACGAAGTCCGATCTGCAGCATCACGTTCTGCATTGAGAAATCCGTGGTGATGCACGCCACAGGAAGACGCGTCGAAATCTCCTCCAGACCCTTGCCGTCACCAAACGGAGAGGCCGTGAACTTGCCAAAGTTTTCGTCAGTGATCCAGTTCTTGCCGTCATCCTCAGCAGCACCGGCGTTGCTCGACGCCGCAAACCCGCCCATAATCCGGGACTTGACGTCAGCATTGCGAATTTCGTCGCTAATCACATGCTCAATGACGGGTTCCTCAACCACCTCCCCTCCTCCGTCTTCTCGTGGACGAACGAGCATTCCACACCGAACTTGCATCCTTCGGGAGTGTTGAAGAAACGGCACGGAATGTCCACCTTCTTCTTCGGAGCCTCCTCTCCCTCCTCCGTGTTGTCAGCTTCATTGTGTGTAAACCTGCACTCGTCTCCGTACTTGCAGCCCATGGCCGTACCGAAATATTTGCACGGGAAGTTGGTTTGCGAGCCGCCCACAATTTTGCCATTAGCAGCACGTGTGACAGTCTGCGAGAGCTCGGGACTGGAGCGCAGGTGGTCAGCTCCGTTGGCCTCCACCTCCAGCTGATAGGACAGCGCCATGACGCGCAGATCCGTGAGCGAGAGGTACGTGAAGTCGCCCGTTTTGCGGGAGAAGTTGACCACAGCCTTCATGGCTTCAGCCGACGGCTCTCGGGTCTTCAGCGTGAACGGGAGTCGCTCCAGGGCGGCACGCGATCTCTTGTCCCGAATTTCGTCCAGTACATCGGGGACCGTCCAAAAGTTCTGATATATCACATGCAAGTATTGTGAGTTTTTCAATTGGAATGTCATGTTGTAAGTTGATATTTGTGAATCACCTCGGCCAGGACGCCCAAGTTGGTGCCTTTAATGATGGCGCCAGAGTCGATGACGAGGTGCAGCACCTTCTTGTCGGTCTCTGGGGCAGAAACGGGCGCTGGGAGCTGCTGCAGCTGCTGCAGCTGCTGCATATGAGAACGGGGTCGTGGCCGCCTGGGGGCTGAGCGTGGCGGCCTCCAGCGCGGAAACCTGTTCGACGGGGTGCGTCATGCTGATAAGCAAGTGATGGTTGGCGTCAAACCGCTCGCGTCTTTTCAACCAATCAGAGGAGATATGCAGTTTTGCCCAATGGACATTGCTGAAAAAGTTATTAACCAATGGCCGTTGACGTTCTATTTCGGCGAATGGAGTGCGAGGATTTCAGGATCGTAGCCGACGAACTCTTGCCCAACATGGGGGCGCGCTGTTGTTTCACCCGCTTTTAGCCATACAAATAGTGACACCCGTCCCCCGCTTGAAGCAGCCCAGTTAGTCGTGCTCGCCCTCGCCTTCACATAGCAAACGCAAGTGAAAGATCCAAAAGACAACGCAAAAAGGATCTTGCCAGCAGCCATGGCGAACGTGTTCGGCGACAACGAGAAGGAGTCCGACTTCGGCTACGTGTACAAGGTCTCGGGCCCCCGTACGTGGCCGCCTCCTTCGCTACCAACAGCCGCTACAGTCCCTCGCTCTAACGTGCCTTTTCCTTGCTCTCTCTAGTGGTCATCGCCGAGAACATGCACGGCGCCGCCATGTACGAGCTGGTGCGTGGCTTAAATCAATTCAATCACTTGTTTTAAACACTTACGCTGACGCTCTGTATTGCTCTTTGCAGGTGCGCGTGGGCCACGACAAACTCGTGGGCGAAATCATCAAGCTGGAGAACACGAACGCGTCCATCCAAGTGTACGAGGACACGTCGGGGCTGACGGTGGGGGACCCCGTGGAGCGTCGCAAGCAGCCGCTGTCGGTGGAGCTCGGGCCGGGCATCGTGGACAACATCTTCGACGGCATCCAGCGGCCTCTGCACGCCATCAGCGACCTCACCAAGGACGTGTACATCCCCGGGGCGTGGACGTGGCGTCGCTGAACGCCGACAAGAAGTGGCGCTACAAGCCCATCAACTTCCGCGAGGAGACCCCATCTCCGGGGAGATATCTTCGGTCTGGTGCACGAGAACGACATCCTGCACTCGCACAAGATCATGTGTCCGCCCAACGTCTTCGGAACGATCGTCAAGATCTACGGCGCGGGCACCGACAACAACGAGTCGTACACGCTGAAGGACACGGTGCTGGAAGTGCGCGACGACACCACGGGGACGACCCACAAGCTCGGACTCTCGCACATGTGGCCCGTGCGCAAGCCGCGCCCCGTGGCGGAGAAGCTGGCGGGTAACGTCGCTCTGCAGACTGGACAGCGCATCATTGACGCGCTGTTCCCGTCTGTGCTGGGCGGAACGTGCGCTGTCCCTGGAGCTTTCGGTTGTGGCAAGACGGTCATTTCCCAGGCTCTGTCCAAGCACTCGAACTCGGACGCTATTGTGTACGTGGGCTGCGGTGAGCGCGGTAACGAGATGGCCGAAGTGCTGAACGACTTCCCCGAACTCACGATGACGATCAACGACCGCGAGGTGCCCATCATGAAGCGCACGACGCTGGTGGCCAACACCAGCAACATGCCGGTGGCTGCCCGTGAGGCCTCGATCTACACGGGTATCACGCTGGCCGAGTACTTCCGTGACCAGGGCATGAACGTGTCCATGATGGCTGACTCCACGAGTCGTTGGGCCGAGGCTCTGCGTGAAATTTCGGGTCGTCTCGGCGAAATGCCTGCCGATAGTGGGTACCCTGCGTACCTGGGCGCGCGTTTGGCCGCCTTCTACGAACGTGCTGGTCGTGTGGCGTGTCTGGGTAGCCCCAAGCGTGAGGAAGCGTCACGGTCGTGGGTGCCGTGTCCCCTCCTGGCGGTGATTTCTCGGACCCGGTGACGGCTGCCACGCTGAGTATTGTGCAGGTCTTCTGGGGTCTGGACAAGAAGCTCGCGCAACGTAAGCACTTCCCGTCCGTGAACTGGCTGATCAGTTACACCAAGTACATGCGTGTGCTGGAGCCGTTCTTCAACAAGATCGACCCAGAGTACTCGACGCTGCGTACCAAGTGCCAGGAGATCCTGCAGAAGGAGGACAACCTGACGGAAATCGTACAGCTGGTCGGAAAGGAGTCGCTGTCTGAGGACCAGAAGGTGATCATGGAGGTGGCCAAGATCATCCGTGAGGACTTCCTGCAGCAGAACGCCTTCTCGGACTACGACTTTACGTGCCCGCTGGTGAAGAGTGTTGGCATGCTGCGGTCGATCATCCTGTTCTACAATCTGAGTCAGAAGGCCATCGCGGACTCTCCGCCCGACGCGAAGGTGACGTGGGCACAGATCAAGACGTCCATGAACCCGGTGCTGCAGAAGATCATCCAGACCAAGTTCCAGTTGCCCAAGCAGCCCGAGGCCGAGATGAAGTCGTTCTTCAGTGGACTGGACGAGGAGGTGGAGCAGGCGTTCCAGACGCTCTCGGACTAAATGGCCTGCTCAGCGGTATGTACAAACATGCCGTCGTTGCCTATCAAGCACAGTATTCATTTGGCTCAGTTAAAATGGTGATTAATTCGGCCTCTTTTAATTACTTTTAATTAAAATGCTCGCAGCTGCTGATTGGGCGTAATATTATCTTCGACACCGATGATTCGCCACAATCCTGCTCGACGCTGATTGGCCCGCTAAGTAAAGTCAGATTAACATAACGCCACGCATTTGGCCTCCTTCTCCCGCCCCAAGGCTTACCTTCCCGAGGCTTGTGCATCACCAGCTCCATCATGGGCAACAAACCGTCGTCCGAGCAGGGCGTCCATCGAGACGCGCCGACCCCCACGCGTCTGGCGCCCAAGTACCCTCGCAAGAAAAGCGGCGGCACTGGGTACGTTTTCGACCAATGGGGAGTTAATTGCATTCATCTTGAAGCTGATTGGGCACTAATGCGCTCATTGGTCATTATTATTTTGCAGCAATAGCAGGTCGCCAACAGCCAGCGAGCAGCGCACCGGTAAGTTGCCGCTAAACTGCGTTACGTTGCAGCAAGTGTCTCACGCTCTGTTATGTTGCAGCTCCGCCACCGCAAGAGCAGACGCAGCCAACGCCGTCTCCGTCCTCCTCCACTGCGTCCACCCCCACCGAGGACCAAATTATCTCCAATTGGAAGCTCTTCAACGACCTCGAGAACCGCGAAGAGGCCGAAGTGGTGCGTTGCCATTGGCTCACAAATTTCAGGTTGGAAAATCTAACATGAAAATGTTGTTTTTGCAGCTCGAGTTGTCGCTGTTCCTGGACGCTTTGGTCAACTACATCCCCGGTCTGGACGATGGCAAAGCCAAACCGGTGGATCCGCACCCCGTTTCCCAGCAGCAAGTGGGCAACATCGACATTGCCAACATGTACGTGCAAGGAGACGAGCTGGACGACGTCATCACGCTCAAAAATGTCGAAAACCTGATCGATTCGTGTCGTAACGGCCGCAAGATTCCTCGAAATGTTGTGGTTCGAGTGCTCAACGAAGCCATAGTTTTGTTCCGCAAGGACCCGACGATGGTCGAGTTCAAGACTGCTCCGGCCAATCACATCACCGTTATCGGAGACCTGCACGGCCAGTTGGATGATCTGCTGCTGATTTTACGTGAAAACGGTTTGCCGTCCGAGGCCAACCCGTATTTGTTTAACGGAGACTTTGTGGACCGAGGAGACCGTGGCGTTGAAATTGCCATTATTATCTACCTGTTCAAGTTGCTGTACCCACGCCACGTGCTGCTGAACAGAGGGAACCACGAAGAGAACTCGATCACGCAGGTTTTCGGGTTTATGAAGGAGTGCGAGGTCAAGTACGACCGATTCGTGTACGACCTCTTCTGTGAGAGCTTCCGGTATCTGCCGCTCGTGACGTTGATTGACGGTCGCGTGCTGGTAGTGCACGGAGGAATTCCGCGCGAGAATATTCTGCTGAAAGAGTTTAACACACTTGATCGCTCTGGATACGACCTCACGCGGTATCGCACAAAGCCCAAGAACCGAAAAGATCGCGAGCCGCACCGCAAGATGCAGATCATCCGAGACTTGTTGTGGAGTGACCCGAAGGCTGGCAAGGGTTACGAGGAGAATAAACGTGGAGCTGGAACGGTCTACGGTCCTGACATTGTGCAGAAGTTCATGACCAAGAACAAACTGGCGCTGGTGGTGCGTTCCCACGAGTGTGTGCCTCGCGGGTTCGACTGGCCGTACAAGGAAAAAGGAATGTTGGTCACGCTCTTTTCGGCGTCCAACTACTGCGGTAAGGCAAATAACCTTGGGTGCTTCATGCGCATTCCGTCGGGGAACGATAAGCCCGCCTTCTTCCAGTACATGGCCAGCGCCGAGAGCCGCGACATGGCCGTGTCCAACCTGGACGCTCTCTTTTCGCTCATCGTGCAGTATCGCGCTGACCTGATCGAGGAGTTTGAGAAGGCAGATGGGGAGAAGACTGGCAAACTTACCGTTCAGACGTGGGGAGTCATCATGGAGGACGTGCTGGATCTGTCACTGGACTGGAAGGCGCTACAGCCTCTGCTAACTGCTCTGGACGAGGAGAGTCTTGTACCGTACAACGATTTCGTAGCCCGATATAATGCGGAAGGAGCTCTACCGCGTGCTGAAAGTACGGAGAATGCCGACCCGGAGCGTGAGAAGCAGCGCAGCGCCTTCAACTCGCTGTACCGTCACCGCTCGCGACTAGAAGCACTCTTCCGTGTGCTGGATCGTGACGGTAATGGAACTATCTCTGTAGACGAATTGGAGAACGGTATCAAGCTGCTGAACGAACACTTGCCCCTGGAACGAAACCTTTCAGCACCAACGGCCTGGACTACATGCGTATGATGGACTTCAGCCACGACAACGAGATCAACATCAACGAGTTCATGGAGGGTTTCCGTATTAACGCGAAACTTACAGTACATGCCAAGTGGAAACGCGCGCGCAAGAAAATTAAGGCGCTTAGTGCTATTGGTGCGTTGCGCGGGTTCTCACTGCCCAGCAACGCCACTGCCGGTGCGTCGGGTGCAGCACTTAGCGAAGTGGTGGAGGAGCTGGCAGAGTCAGGTGCCCTCAATTCACCTGTGTCCGATCCGGAACTCCAGACTGTCCCGCACGCTTCTGCACCTCCGACGTTCACTCGACATGGCAGTGTGCAGATCATCGCTCCATCCGCTGCAGTGACCGTCCCGACGGATATCAGCGAGGTGGAAGTCGATCTCGACGTCGCGCAAGTTGTTGAGGAAAAACAGTAAAAACACCCGTGTCATGTTCACAATGTTCAATCAAAATAACGAACTCAAAACCCACATTTGCTGGTTTTGCTGCTGTTCGTCATCGTTCTGCTTGGGTTTTCGACCAATCGCGTCCGTTACAGCCACACATTTCGGCATCAGAGACCAAGCAGCCATGTCCTCGAGCGACGTGTCTTCATGTCTCCCAAGTGTGTTAACCATGCCGAAGGTTGTTCGTGACTTACTATGGACGGTGACGAGTCCTCATATGCTCAGTGGGGATCGGTTCCCAGTGTTACCGGCGGAATTCGGACTTGAAGCTCTGCAATTTGAGTCTGTGATCGACTGGCTCAACGGCCTCGTAGCGGACCCGGCACCTTTGCTAACATTTCTGCAAGGTAAGTGAAGACCGTTTACTGTCCTAGTTTGTGGTGATTTGACTGATTCGGCTCCTGAATTTGCCATTGAAGAAACGACTTCGAGCGGCCGATTGTTGGCTCTCGGCGTCTACTTCTCGACGTTGCTGGAGTTCTGGCTGCGCTTTTGTCCGTTTTTGGGCGTAGAGAAGATGGAGATCGGCAAGCAGATTGTGTCGTCCACGAACAGAACGGTGGGGCAGCTGAAATTTCTGTTTCGTTGCAATTTCCAACAGGTTGACAAGCAACGGGACTATCACGTCGAGTCGTCGGTCAAGTTCTTTTGCTTAATCCCATGGATGTCGAAGCTGCTGAGGCTTTGACTATGAACGAGGCTGCAGGAGATACAACGACGAATGGGTATGTGCCGCTAGAACAGTACGTGGGACCTCATCTCGGAGAAAATTTGGCCTGGAGAGCGCAAGAAGTGGAACGGAAGCTGGCCATCCGTCGAGGTGAAAGTGTTCGCGCTTGGTTAGAGGAGAACTACAGTGACAAGATGCAATCACACATTGTTCTACGCGGGTATTTGTTTCAACCGCTCAGTCATTTCGCATCGACGTCAGAAACGACAGTTGCCCACGATTGGCATCTTCACCCAAGTCCAGGCAGAGGTGAAGAGTTTGGCCTTGTGAAAAACTATTGAATCCCAGTATTGCAATGGACCACTTACGAGGCTGGTGGACGACTGACGTGGACACGGATTTGCCCGCAAAAGTGAGGGCGAATGATCAGGAACTAGGTGACAGTAAATTTGTGATCCTACCAAAGCTGCATTGGTTATCCCCATTAATTGCAGCAGAGGATGGAATCTCCGGTCAGGTTGCTGTCGATGGCGATGAGGAATTGGATATACCACGAGTTGAAGCTCTTACTCTTAACGAACTGCTGACGTTTGTTGGAGATCATTTTCACAAAGTGGCATCATCAGCCGAGACAAACAAAACTGGTGGGGTAGCGATGCCTTTGCTGGTCGCTGAACTAGTTCGTTGCTCGAAAAAATGGAGTTTTCTGTCAGTTCTCAGCATTGGTACGAGCTATCGCGAGGATTCATTCTGGATCCAAAGTGCTGGGATCCATCGCCTCTGTGTCATGAACCTGTTCGCTTCCGACGGACGCTCCGCAGAAACGTCACGAATGGAATCGGGGAACGGGAATATGCAGCGCGCACTGAATGGGGAGATGAAGGTTTTATTAAACCAGATTCAGAAGAGGCCGCTGCACAAGACGAACAGAAGCGGCATAGATTCGTTGACCCTGCTTGTGTTGGTCCAATTGAACTTGGCCGAGAGCTTGTTTCGTTACTGAGTGGTGAACGCGAACTCGTTTCGCACACTGATATGAAAAGGTCAACGAAAGAGCTTTTTCAATGGAGAAGGCAGCATCTTCCTAGCAGTAGCGATCACGGATCATCTCAGAGCCGTGATGAATCCGAATTCCTTCGATCCTGTTTGGAGTCATTAATCCGTGGCGCTGATGATACTAACGCGTCAAAACTTGCTCGACGAGTCGGCTACATGTTACTGGATGTGTTTGACAGCTTGAATCGTGAACCTAACGTGGATGAATCGATTTCTTCTCAAGCGTATTCGAACTGGGTGGAGCTTCTCGCTGAAGTTGCTCATGACTCGAACCGATGGGAGTTTTTCAATCTCGTTCTAAGAGCGACCGACCTGACACTGAGTGCTGCTCAAAGAAAGCGGTGGGGGACTTAGAGAAGAGCTGCAAGTTCAGTTTCCTTGACAAACTGCTTGCAGCCCGCAGCACTCGGTGGAATGCTGTGGTGGTGGAGTCGATTCGTGTATTTCACATTGGTGAACTGATGCCAGGACAACAGAAACTTAAGACAACAGAAGACGGGCAAAAGGTTCGGAATATCTTCGCTGAATTAGTCGAGCAAGGCGATTGGCAAAGTGCTGAGCGCCTTGCCATTGCCGTACAAGATCACGAGATTATGCAAACTCTCTTCAAGCACTTGTCGCTTTTGAACATGACAAAGGCCTTAAAGCGATTACAGAAAGTTGGCATTGGAGCTCAAAGCAGTCCGACAGAAACCCCAGGGACTTCAAATGGATCGTTAATGGTTGATGAAATAGCTCCTACCTTGCTAGGGACCCCTATCAATCACGCGAAAAACCGATCTTTAAACGAGAAAAATGGACTGGAATTCAAGTGGAAATATGTTGACTCCCTGAGGCGATCGACGAGGTAGTACTTCATCTGAAGAAATACGACTCGGCAGTTTGCGACGATGCTTTCAATGATCAAGCGATGGCAGGGAACATGTTAGTGGGGATCGACTGTGAATGGCGACCTCAATTCTTGATGAAAGAGCAGGGCTCGGGTGCTGACGGAAACGAACCGAGTAATCAACTTGATGAAGACCAGGAAGGCTTAAGCACCTACCAGCTCGCAGTCGGAGACGTTGTCTATGTGGTGGATGTCCAAGTTATTGGCGCCGCTGCAGCAGCTCCTTTGAACTTCGTTTGGGAGCCGACATCCCGTCTCATGCTGATCGGCTTCTGTGTGTCGAGTGATATTCAGCGAATTAGGAATTCTTTTCCGGAGCTCGAAGTGCTGTCTGCTGGGAGAAACAACGATCCAACTTCGACCCACCTCACCCCACTGCTGCTTGAGCTGAAAGAGCTTGCTCTATTTCGACACATTCCTGCCAAGCACTGGGGGTTATCTCGGCTTTGTTTCGAGTGCCTCGGAGAAGATGTGGATAAAGAGGAACAATGCTCCGACTGGGGTAGTCGCCCCTTGTCCACCTCCCAGCTTGAATATGCAGCCAAAGACGCCTACGCTGTTCAACGTCTTGCTCGGCATCTGCTAGCCGATGTGAATTTTGAAAAGGGTTTCATGGAGTATATGAAGCGTTTCGATGCTGGTAGTAATTTCTCGCATTCGTTTGCGATGACATCTGCATCTCAACCGCTTGGCAAACAGCACGTCAAAGCTGCTTTGCAAGCGCTAGGGATACAAACTCGCTTCTTAAGGTGCGATGCGAGTGGAAACGAGGGATTACTCGTCAAGAGTATCGCGGTGGTCGTTAGGAGGCAAAAGGAGGTGAATGCCCCGAGACGCCTTTCATACGCAGTAGCTGTGCTACCATTGGATCGATCTATCGATATGCAGGCGCTAGGAAATGTATTGAGTGCGGACCGAGAGGATATCTCCTTAGCCGATCAAGAGGTACGACGAGCTCAGCCGCGATGAATTTGATTGTTCTTTTTACTGACCCACGTGTATGTTTTGCAGACGCTGGTGCGAGTCTTCGGGTATTCACGAGGATGTCTGGGGCCACTTGGTTTGCGAGAGCAGCAAGCTGTGCGTATCATCCTCGACGACTCTCTCCAGTCGGAGACTTCTCTGCTTTGCGGCGCTGGGGCCTCAGACGAAGTATATGCCGTTGGTCCAGAAATTCTCATTGCAGCCGTCAACACTTCAGTCGCTGGTATATCTAGACCGACGTAGAGATGCAAGTTCAACTTTCCGTCACAAAAACTTCAACTTTTCGTCACGAATACCAAAAAATAGTCCCAGTGACTATTTTTCCCGTTCAGTTCCCAAAAGTCGAGATCAGAAGGATGAACAAGGTGGCGATTCTGGCGACGCTGGCACTGCTGCTCTCGGGCGTCTGCGCGCGTCTGGAGGCGGACGAGGCGACGCTGCACGTGCGCGTGGCCAAGGCCAAGAGCGAGAGCGACTGCGACAGAGGCTGCGAGCGCACGCTCCTCCCCGTGTGCGGCTCGGACGGCGTCACGTACGCGAACGAGTGCGAGCTGGAAGAGGCACAGTGCGCGGACGACTCCATCGCCCTGGAGTCCAAGGGAAAGTGCGCCCAAAGACTGTAAAATGCCAAATGAGAAAAAGCCACAGACGACCTTTGTACAGGAAAAGTGTTCATTTTGCCTAGCTCCGGTACTCGAAACCCAGAGACTCACGTTATATCCCCGGGTGACAGAGCTCTGCAACGTGTATTTCTTCTTGTTCTCTATCGAAGCTGGAAAGCGTAGAATGGTACCAGTACGTTGAACCGTTGAATCACTTGTTGCACTTCCCCTTGGCCTTCTCGGTGACGGACGGATCCTTGCACCGAGCGACCTCCAGCAGACACTCGTTGGCGTACGTGACGCCGTCAGAGCCGCAGATAGGAAGGTACTCGCGCGTGCACAGCGTCGGGCAGTTTACTTCAGGATCGACCGCGACCGTCCCCGTCAGCTGCAGTAGCGCAACGATCGTAACGAGCACCAGCTTGTTCATGTTCATGTTGCTCTCGGACTTGGAGAGGAAAAGGAAAAGTGGCGAGCCAGCTTGCTGTCGCTCCAGCCCTTTGTAGTATTTGCATTGAAATGGCTACACATCACAAACGCATTTCATTGGTCAAAATACGAGCATTACTTTGATGGTACAGGTACCAGTTTTGCAATCGTCGACGTGGCAGCAAGGATGAAGATGTCGAAGCTCGACTTCTTCCGGTGCGTGCTGCCTCCTCCCCGCCAATCTCCATTCCCCCAAACTCTCCACACTTGCTCTCCCTCGTCTTGCACTTCTTCCCGTCTGACTTTCACCTCTCAACTCGCTCTGCTTCTCTCTAGACACGTGCCGGAAGACCTCAAAGTGCACACGTACAGCGGCAGCTTCTTCTCGCTGCTGTCCTTCGCCGTCATGGGCCTGTTGCTGCTCACCCACTGGGAGGCGTACAGAGACCAGAGCACCAGGACGACGGTGGTCATGGACGAGCATCAGGAGGACCGACTGCGCGTGAACTTCAACGTGAGTCTGCTCAACGTGCCCTGTGCAGTGGCCAGTGTGGACCTGGAGGACCACATGGGCCAACGCTTCACGAACCTCACGCGCCACATCCGCCACTTCCGGCTCGCGGCGGACAAAGCGTCCAACCAGGTGCAGAGGATGGACGAGGTGGTCATCGACAACCACGAAAAGGGGATTCCAGTGTGGGGAGGTGTCCACCGAGACACACAAACCAGCGTCCACTACTCGACGCCGTTGACCTCCAAGACCTTCGACGACTTCATGGCCAAGTACGAACTCGTGCTCGTGAATTTCTACGCCCCGTGGTGTCCCTTCTGCCACCAACTGCACCCCGAGTGGGAGCGAGCGGCGGCCCAACTGCCAGATCACCCAGAGTACAGTGAAATGGTGCGTATGGCGTCGGTGGACTGCACGGACCCTGACGCCGTGTGGCTCTGTCGAAGAGCACACATTCGTGCGTTCCCGTCCATGTTGATCTACATGTATGGAAGTACGTCCACGCGCTACATCTACAACGGACCCCGTAAGACGGAGCACTTGCTGCAGTTCTTGGACCTGTTTTTCCGTCGGTTGGAGCCCGATGCCGATTTTGCCGAGGAAGTTAATGTGAACAACAACCGGCTGGGCCTGCCACTGCCTGTGCGGGTGAGCGAGGACAACATGGAGGGGATTGACTTCAAGAAGCGTCGTCCGTCGACCACTGTGCAAACTGGTGCCGTGGAAGGCTGCGAGATCTCGGGAGTATCAGCGTCAACCGCGTCCCCGGCGTACTGGTGTTTACGGCGCGCTCCGATGATGTGTCGTTCAATGGACAAGCTGTCGATGTCTCGCACATTGTGAACCACTTCTCCTTCGGCCAGGTACGACGCACTGAGAACCTGTTGAATGGAGCTAGTGGAGTGCTTGCGAAACCTTCGAACCGCTACCCGCTGGACAAGAAGCTTTTCACGATTGAGAGCGATAATGCTTCGGTGCAGCACTTCTTGAACGTAAGTGAACCTGCTCATATTGGATGATGTCGTATTTGCTGCGTATTTGCTGTGACTGATCTTTTGACTGCGTGTTTGAATGGATGCAGGTGGTCGGGTTCGACAACCAGGACTACACGCGGAAGACACATCTGCAGCAGCGGTCGTACGAGTTTTCTGCGACGACCACCCAGTACGAGGACAAGCAGCCGTCCGCGCTCTTCACGTTCGACATTTCTCCGCTGGTGGTGCAGATCACAACTGACAACATTCCGTTCTACCACTTCATCACGCACCTGTGCGCAGTGATTGGCGGTGTCTTCACGATCCTTGGCCTGATGGACTCGGGCGTCTTCCACGCTTTGAACTCCATGAAGAAGAAAGAGCAGCTCGGCAAGCTGTCGTAGAGAGTGGTAAGCACATTCACTCTAGCGCTAATGGAGAATGTTTTGCCCATGCATGTTTAGTGCAGAAGAGAACAAACACAAGGAAATAACACCAATCTATTTCATTGCAGTTTCCTACCAGAGCTTCATCTGAAAGCACTTACTTCGGCCTCTGCGCATCGAGGTAGTATTTCACAGCGTCTAATTTCCTGAAGTGCTGGGTGACTGTGAAGCCCCACACGTACATGTTGCCGATGGCGCAGCCCACCGAGATCAGCATAAGAGGCAGGAACGGATACCGAGAGCCGATACGCGGGATGTACGGGAAGATTGCTGCGAGCAAAGCGAGGCCTGCCAGTCCAGCGAGGAAACCCCGCTCGAAGATGGACATCCTCACGGCACTGACCTTGATATGCCGCTCCTTCAATGATTGCTTGAGTAGAGGGACAAGCACAACCTCCGCCAACAGAGCGTGGCAAGCACCCAGGAGCACTTTCGATCCTTGTTCAGCGGGCGTAAACAATAGCGGGAAGAGCGAGATCGTCGCTACACCCGACGCAAATCGATACAGCCTCATGCTAGCAACACTATCAGCAGCCATAAGTGCCAGTGGAAGTGCCACCTGCAAGATCGCCTTCTCGTGCACATGGTAGCCCAGCAGGAACGAGCAGAGCATGCAATAAGCAAGCGCACTCGTAAATAGCGACGAGTCTGGGTACTTCCATATACTCCGCAGCACAGGCGTCATCATTGCGAATGCCAGTACAGCACATACCAGTGGCGGTACCGTGGGTAGCACCGCGAAGCTCGCCTCCTGCACAAGCCCGCCACTCATCAACGCGACACCTTCCGTAGCAGCAGGAAAGCCGAGAATCACCAACAACTTGTCAAGAAAAGCGTATAGCGCCCACACGTTCGGAGCCCAATAGGCGTGACAAAGGCCTCGCTGCACCGGGAACAACCGTGACATGATCTGCTTCATCCCTGAGATCGGGTCCTCGTGGTTCCACAAGATCGATCCAAACGCCAAGCCGAACACGGCGAGTACCATCGTCCCCAGCCGCACAAAGTTGGCGAACGAGAAGACCACGTTGCCGTCGTGTAAATCCTGAATTGTCTCGTGTACATCAGTGCTGGAGATGGATCTCTTGCGCAGCATCTTCCGTCTGGGGTCTTCGTCGCTGTCGGAGCTCTCCGGATCGGGCTTCTTCACGTAGCAGTAGTGGCCCAGCAAGTAGATGAAGTACAGCGGCGCCGCGTACAAGTAAATGTGCTTGAACATGAGCAGCACGGCGTACAAGAACGCCCCCTGCAAGTCTCGCTGGAGTCGGAACTTGGTGGCGGACAAGATGAGCAGCCCCAGCAGCATCCCGTTGTACTGGAAGTGGATATGGTCCACGTACAGCAGCCCTGCGTCCAGCACTGTGACGAGCATGATGGCCAGTCTCTTGGCCTTGGAGAAGGCCCACTCGGTCGTGGTGACCGTGGGCCAGGACGAGCAGTAGGCGTGGAGAGCGTAGAACAGCACCAAATCGGACAGAATGACGCTGAGACGCTGGAAAAGCAGCACAGAGGGGAGAAGACGGGCGCGGAGCTGATCACCAGCATGGACTTGTCCACTGCAGCAGCTGCAAAGCTCAGGAAATACTCAAAGTACGCGAATAACGGCGGGTAGTCCAGCGTCCACTCGCTGGTCTCTTCGTGGTACCACAGCTGCCTTGGGAGCTCGTGCGTGAGGCTCAGCCAGTTGCGATGCACCTCAAAGTCCGTACTGGAGTACGAGGGCAGCAGCAGCAGCTTGAGCGCCACGGAGAAGAGGAAAAGCGCCACGAGGGGCGCGTCCAGCCGCTGCTTCACGCGCCGCGTAGCTGCTCGGGACGCCATCGTGACGGTTGTGAGAAATGTTGCTGTCTCATTGGCGGAAAAAGTACACACGAATTGGCGAATGAAAAGCGGAAACGAAAGGAGGATTGGCGAATGAAAAGCGAGAAACAAGTTGAAGTTGACATGCATTCTGGGACCGGGGCACTTGCGAATGCACCGTTGGGCAAAGTTTGGCTGGAGCTCAGTTGGCTTTTTGACGGCCATGGCGGAGGAGAGGAACGAGCAGGAGCTGTCAGCTGAGGAGACGGCTGGCGCGACGGGCGAAACGCCAGGGGCGACCGAGCCTCAAGATGGGACTCCAGTAGCGACTGAGGCAACTGAAGCCGAAGTCACCGTGTTGGAGACACCTCCTGGTGAAGAGTGGCCTGCCGACATCCGCTGCGGCAGCGTCTCGTACGTGCTCACGGAGGAGCAGCACGTGACGCTGCTGCAGCTGGAGCAGTCGTTCCCTCACTGGCCGGCGTGTCAGTGTAGTGGTGCTCCGCCACGATATGGACACAAGTGGAAGGCCATCTCGAGCGAGATGCAGGCTCGCTTCCACAACTTCGCCGTGACCAAGGAGTCAAAGCTTCAGAGCATCTGCTCGCGTGCGCGAGGAGGAAGGAGCTGATGGAGCTGCGCCAGCTCAAGGACGCACACAAGACGTGCAGCGTGGCCGTCGCTGAATTGGAGAGGCGTTTGGAGAAGAAGAACCAGAAGCACAAGAAGGAGCAAGTGCAGCTAATGGACGCCAATGAACATTTGCGGCGCAAGGCGAGTGATCTTGCTCAGCAGTTGGAGCAAACTCGGCAGCTTCTCTGCGAAGCTGAGGGGCGAGCGAGGATGTTGCAGGAGCAGAGCATCAAGACGAAGGAGCGTCTCCGATCGAGACTTAATTCGGTCAACCGGAAGGCAAAATACTTGGAGAAGTGCCTCAAGCACGCAGAGCAGTTGATGAGCGACGAGGACGAATATGACTCTCAGAGCATCTCCAACGCTAGGCAGCAACCAGACAGCAAATTAAAACAAAACCGGTAAAAAAGCGGTTTCATTTGATGTTTGATACCCAACGCACCAGCAGTTGGCAGCTTTTTCGCGTCTATCAGTGGTCGACCGGCGTCTCCCAACGCGCAGGATGGAGTCCTCCTCCGATGAAGAGCTCTGGGAGAGTGAAGAGAGCAGCGATGACGAGGTGCGTGCGTCTGAGTTCTATTATCTTATCTCCTTCTTTGTATACGCTACTGACACTTTTGATCGATGTAGGCGTTTGCTGTACTGCTGTACTCCTTTCCAGGTCTTGGAGCAAGCCAAAACACGGCGGTTCCCGCCCTGGACGTGCAGCAAATGTCGCGCGTGATGCTCGTGCAGGACATGATCGCCTCTGGATTTTGCTAGCAGCTTGTCTTCCTGGGGGTCCCAGTTTGGTCCCCGCGCGAGACGCTCCTTTGTCATGTTCGGAGTCTTGGCTTATGCAGCCAATGGTGACGGTGTTGTCCCATGCAAAGTGCCTCAAATATTCGATTAAGTAGGACTATGAGGGGCGTTCTTATTTTCCCGCTCCCAGCTCCCGGGACAAAATAACAAAATCTGATTGGCCGACCCGATTCATGGTGCACGGCCGCAAGTCCCACGACCGTCCCACTCCCGAGTTTATTTCGCGTCGTCGGGAGCGGGACTGAGTGGTGGGAGACCAAAGAACCACAGCACGAGCCAAGCACCACATCACAAGCCACGCACCCAGCACGAGAAGCAACCATGGAGGAGCTGGACCGCGTTGAAGGTGCAATGCAAACCTACATGACGTGGGGGCCAACGCTCTACGCACGGAGTGTCGCCGTTTGAAGACTACCCCGGCGTCGCTGAATAAAGCCGCGTATTTGACTGCTCTTCGAGCCTCGCTAGTTGTGCAAGAGACCATCAGAGCCACGGACGTAGTTCAAGATCCCTTCCAGCAGGGCGTGGGGCATCAAAGAACAGTGGAATGTATGTTTAGGCTTCTGAATGTTCTTTTCTCCGATGTACACAGCGAGCGCCTTGCAAGCTTAGGGGATCTCGCCAGTCGTGAAGTTCTGGACACCCGCGCGATTGGCAGCGGCTCCGTTATGTGGCAGTGCGTGACGGCTGATTATAACGATGAAGACAACGAGAGCTTCAACGCTTTGCATCACATGAAGAACGAGTTTAGCAGTATCGACGCAGCTAACTTCCGCCAGCATGACAGTGCAAAGCTTTGGGCGATGTGGAAACTTGTGACGAGCAAGTATCGTGAGGTATTCGCTAATTTTACCAAGTCTGGAAACCACAAGCCTTTCGAGACGTTTAATGGCGGGCGCGTGGACGTCTATTACCTGCATTTGCTGACCACGATCACGCGCCCCAACCTCCACCAGTGCGTTATTCACCTCCTACCAGAATACATCGCTTGTAATTCAATGGAGGCCAGCTCACCTGCAAACCGATTGTTGCGAAACCAGCGCAAGGGCGTAGCGGTACGTGGGGTACAGTATGTAGTAGAATTATTGAGTACTTTACTGACGCGTTCTTGTTTTTATGTACGGTTTCCTATAGGTAAACGATCGGATGCTGTAGTTGACGTTCTAAGAGAGCTCATAACTAATAAAGAGAGGACGCTATTGACGAAGCGCCAGATCGCGTTTTTGACGAAAGCATTGCGCTGAAGCGCCAGAAGGATTCACGCAGCAAGGAGGAGCACGACGTCGCCATGCGCGCGGCTGCTGTGCTTGAGAAAAAATAGCGTTGAGTTGCTGATCAGCTTGCAACGATCGGTGAGCGACATGAGATGTGCTCTTGCTGAGCTTATGAAGGCCGGGCAACACCAAGACGAGGACGAGGTTGCAGAATTCCAGTGCTGTATTGCCAAGCTCCGCAGCGAGATGGCTGCCTACCTGTAAACGAGATTACAGGTGGATGTATGCCTGTAGCAGATAGCAGGGCAAAAAAACGAGTTGTTGACAGCAGAGATTAACCGAGCAAATCCTAAAAACAATTACCTACCTCATTCTGTCTTTATGTTCGTTGAGTTACTGATTCGGGTTGCCGTAGGCAATGTTGAAGTGGTAAAATCTTGAAGTGGTAACATGTCAGGATGTTTGGATACGCGAATCTTGGGGGTGTTTTGGATGATGTTCCAGCTCGGTCGGCGATGTCCTTGCGACCGGATATACTTGCAGATCTCGCCTCGGAGGGCACTGGTTCTTGGTGCTCTCCTCGTGATTTCAATACTGGAGGAATGTACCCGAGGGCGCGAGCTCCGTCTTGAGGCTGCATAAAAATACGCTCGACTTCGACGCTGCCGTATCCATTTTCTCGACTGTTGATACAGAAATTGTGAAGGCGCATTATTGTATGGACTACTGTAGGTACATGTTGTAAGGAAACTTCAAGAGGCTTTTTCAGTATACGCCACTTTGTAACCATGAGTCCAAATGCTTGTTCGATCCGAATACGCAACTGACTAACAAAGAAATTAAAGGTATCTTTACTTTCATTCATTCCATCAGCAGCCGTATACGGGGTTAGCATTCCTTCTGTAGGTATATACGCGTTATCTCCCACTAGATAGACGCCAAGTGGAAGATTAGCACAAACTTTATGTAAGGATGATAATTGAAAGGCACGCACATCATTAGTGCCACCGGGACACTTAATAAAAAAGATGTAAAACGAGATAGATGATCGCATGAAGCCTGCACATTAATACCATAACAATGATAGTGCCCAGAAAAATAAGAGGTTACGTGAGCTGCTTCACGTTTAGTTGGAGTTTTTATTCTACACAACCAGCCATCCACAGCTCCAACACAACCTCGCAATAGCCCATCGATACTTTTGGTAGCAAAAGCATCACATTGTGCTTTCATTTCATCTCTCGTTTTAGGAAACCTAATAGCTAACTCCTCACATGCAAGTAACGCAGACATACCAGCATTTACATAACGAAAAATGTAGGCACAGTCATCAAAGCAATTGCTGAAATGTCATCGTAGGAGCCACCAGCTAGCCAACGAAGCATATAATGCAAAACGATTTCAACACGAACAGTAGAGTAAGGATGCAAAACACGTAGCTGAGGCTCTAGCAAACTGCCTAACTGGCTGAATGCCTCAAAGCTCATTCGGTACCGACGCTGGAATCGTCCAGGGCGTGCCAGTACTTCAGAAATGTACTTACTCCACAGGAAAGGAGGGCCCATACACTTTTCACTACGTTCGTTCATACCATCCATATACACTAAAGCCCACACACTTACCAGCTCCGTGTACTCATCCGCCATGTGATCGCAATGCATTAGTACTTGCCTCGACATACTGTCTACCTCCGTCGTATCTGTAAATGATGGGTGGTGGCGCATTCACAAATGAAATATGTTGTAGGATGGGCTTATGATTATTAGTAAGTTATGTGGGTAACATAAATTCCCAACTTTTCGTTCTTATTTTGGGAGATTGGGATATTTTTCCCGGAATTCGTCCCGGGAACTTAGGAACGGCCCTGAGACACAATCAGTGGGACAACTGAATGGAGTCTGAACAGCAGGGTATTTGATACCTGAGAGAAATTTATTTTACTGTCCACGCAATTTGATACTCGCGTTGGAAAGTGTTGGGCCGTAAATTATATCAAATTGAGGTTTCAACAGCAATTTGATAGCCGCGTTGGAGATGCTCTGAGCAAGCTTAGTTGTCATTTCGAGGAAGTTTTTATTGTTGTATTGTTGTAATGCTGTAATGCGAAAGTTGTAGTTGTTTGTTCATTGTTGTTTGCTTCTGAGTTACGTAGTATGTGGTAGTAGAGTATACTGCAGCAGCAGAAGCATGTCGAACAGCAAAAAGACATCAGCGGATGGCTGGTGGATGGTACGAATCACTGTGCGTCCACCTTGCGAGCCCCATCCATAAGTGACTTGGCAGCTCGGACGTCCAAACCGCTGGCTGGTTCATCAAGGAAGAGCACACTAGGCTGCGCAGCACGGCGTAAACCGCTTCAGCTGCTAAATGAGTTTGCCAGCCACATCGTTCAGTCCCTGAGGAACGTACGCCACGCACTGCGGCAGCTGCGCCTTCAGTTCGTCCCAACACGAGCCGTTGTACGAGACTTGAGACTTCCCCGTCCAGCGTCGCACTCTTGGCGCTCAGCAGCTTGAGCAGCACCGACTTGCCCGATCCGGAGCGTCCGAGCAGCAGCGTCATGGAGCCTGGCGTGAACGCTCCAGTGACGTTCTTGAGGATCTGTCGTCTTGTTGGCAGTGAGCGCTCCGAGGATGCCTCGCAGGTGGTTGGGGATGGTCGCCAGTTGCTTCTCGTCCAGCGTCTCGCGACTCATTTGGCCCGAAGCTGCTTGGGCTGCAGCTGCAGGCGAAACACGGCGGAACGTCACCAAGAGCTCGCTGCTTCTCGGTATTAACACTACGCAATGCCCTGGAGCGCCACGCTAAAGACGGCGACTCGTCCCTTGCGACGCTTCAGTTGCAACTTGTCAAGCGGATCCAAACGCGCTCTCGCCACGTGAAGCGGCTGTCGTCATGCCAAGGCGTCTGGTACAGTAGCCTGCTCGCTTGTGTAGCTAAGATGGAGCTCCTTTGCTCACCCTGTGGCTGCTGCATGCCAGAAACCAAGCGAGATCCGCACGTCCTTCTCGACGGCCAAGGCCAACGCCGCCAAACGCAGTCGCGTCGTGGAGCTCGTGAACGCCGAAGACCACACGGCCCGCGTCTCGAGCTCCGTGCCGCTGCATCAGCCGCTGTTCGAGCCGACTCCGGCCCAAGTCTGGATCGACGACTACACGCCGTTCGAGCCGCTGACCATCAAGCTCCGGTTCCGCAACTGCGACAGCGTCGTGCGTCGCCTCAAGATCGAGCCTCCGCGCTCGCCCGTCTTCCGCGTGCGGCCCTGGGATGCGGCCAAAGCCGAGCGCGTGGACGGCAAAGTGGCTGCGGGGATGGAGATCGCCTTCGCGCTCGAGTTCTTCCCCCAGGAGGTGACGGACTATTCGCTCGACCTCGTGTGCGCCACGGAGCGCGAGCGGTTCCTGCTGCCGGTTCGCGTGCGTGGCCGCTTCGCCGCCCTGGATCTACCCGACGAGATCGAGTTCGGGAGCTGCCCCGTGAAAATGGCCACGACCCGCGTCCTCACCGTGCGCAACGTGGGCACACGCAGCTCCTCGTTCGCTTTCCAGACGAGTGAGAACTTCCGAGTGACTCCTCCGAGTGCGTCACTGGCTCAAGGAGCAGCGGTGCAGATTGAGCTCAGCCTCGTGCCACCAACGCTCGACTCGGGCCACGGTGAGCTGCAAGTGCGAGACGACAGCGGACAAACGGCCGTCGTGCAGCTGACCGGCCGCGTCGTCAACGTGGACGTCTTCTTGAGTCAGCCGCTGGTGGAGCCCAACGCCACGTACATGTCGCTCTCGTCCCGAAGAAGCGTCAAAATCTGCAACGAGTCCGACTTCACGCTGGAGTTTGCGTGGAAATCCTTTGCCGACTTGGTCCAGGAGGAGGCCGAACGAACGCAGATACTGGAGGAGCTGTCTCGACTGGAGGCGGCCGAATATGAGCAGCTTCGCCTCCAACTGGAAGAAGAGGAACAAGTCGATTCGGGCTTCACGCAGTCGCCGTTTGATGTGCGGAAGACACTGGAGACCAAGTACCGACATTTACGCAAAGCCACGCTGGACGACTCGATGCAGTTCGTGGACAATTGTTTCTCCATCGCACCGCTGAGCGGGCGAGTGTGGGCGCATTCCGAGGTGGACGTGGTGGTGTGTTTTACGCCCGAGGTGGCGCACTTGTATTCGTGTTGTGCGTTCTTGGAAATTGCTGGCCAAGCAGCGCGACTGCCACTGCAGATCCGAGGCCAAGGGATCGGTCCGAAAGCCAAAGTGGTGTACAATGAGCTCTTAGACTTCGGCGATGTGTTTATCAACGATGAGCGCACTCGGGACTTTACGATCCAGAACAAAGGCGAGATCCCAGCCGAGTTTGAGCTCATTCCGCTGGAGATTCTTCCTGGCACCACGTTAAACGTGCATCCCAGCAGCGGGACGCTAGCCGTGAACGCCATGCTCAAGATCGAGGTCACTTTCTGTTCGCAGGAGCTGGGCGAAGCGTTCTACCCCATTCGCTTCGGAATGCAAGGGTCTGACGAGCAACTCACGGTCCGGTTTAAAGCCCAAGTGATCCCGCCAGTCTTTCACTTCGATGTCGACCAAGTGGACTTTGGCTCTGTATCGTACTCCTTCCCACAGACGCGAGTAGTCAAACTGGTGAATGCGTCCAAAATCGCCATGAATTATTCCCTACGCGTTCCTGAAGAAGCGAGCTACAAGCAAAAGGAAATGACGCTTGTTCCTTCGGATGGCAAACTGGATGCGTACGGCGAGCAAGAGATCACGATCCACTTCACGTCCCACAATGTCAAAGTGTATCAGTACCAGCTTGTTGTTGGGGTTACGGGTGTCGGTGCCGACTTGCTCAGTATCCCTGTGTATGCCGAGTGCTTCGTTCCTGAGCTCTCCATACTCCAACAAGAGCTGGACTTTGGCCGATGCTTTCTACGCTACCCGCACAAGCAGATGCTGGTGATTGAAAACAAGTCTTCCCATTTATTCGGATGCTTTGAGATTGGCGAGCAGGACGATCACTCACGGGCTATCGCAACATACAACGCAAGTGAATTCAGCGGTCGGGTGTGTCCAGGGAGAGCGTATCGGTGGAAATCTCGCTATCCTGCGAAAAGCTGGGCAGTATCCGCCTCCCAATGGTGGTTACTGTTCCTGGTAGCACCGACCTCCCGCTTTCCCTGACGTTGAGCGCCACTGGCTCGGGTCCGGAGGTTGAACTCGATCAGCCCGAGATAAACTGGGGAAACTGCACGTGTCTCGTGGACCATGAACGAACGCTTCGTATGACGAATGTGTCGTTGATTCCAGCAGCATACAAGACATTTATTCGCAGCGCACGCTCCAAGTTCCAGATCGATCGAAAGGAGGGGTGCTGATGGCTGGGGAGAGCTTGGAGCTCGTGCTGGTAGCCAATCTGGACGATACCGTTGTCTTTAAGGACCAGCTCCACATTTTGATCACCGAAGGCGCCAATCTCGTCATTCCGTTGTCGATCCGAGGAACGGGGACCACGATGTGGTCGCCCAGCGAACTCCAGTGATCGATTTCAGTCACCAGATGACAAGCAAAGAGTGTGAATGGAGTTGCACCCTTGAAAACAAGGGGAAACGCGTGCAGGTGCTGAATTGGGTGAACAAGACAGCCAACAGCAAAATCAACTTAGACCAAGGTGGTTTAGCGAGGAAAGGGACAAAAGCTGGACCTGAAAGTCGACCCACGGTCAAGTCGAGCAAGGTGAGCGGCAACAACCGCAGCGGTGGGATGACTGACGAAGTTCTTCCCGTGTTTTCCGTGTTCCCGGGAACCATTGAGCTGAAACCGCGTACAGCGTGCGTGTTTGTCTTCAAGGGCCTCTCGTCTTTGGCTGGTCTCATCGAAGAGGATCTCGTGTGCGAAACGCGAGTCGGGAAGGAGAAAACTAACCGCGTGGCCTTCGTGACGGCCATCCGCGCCAACTTTGTGGACCCCAAACTCACTCCGTCGTCCTCACTTCTGTCATTTGAGTACATTCATCACCCAGGGAACCAGATCACGACACAGACGCAACCCCTGAGTCTGACAAATAGTTGTGAACTCCCGTTGTCATTTACGCTTCGAACGCAAACCCCATTCGCACTGGACTGCTGGGAGGCGGTGCTACAACCTGGTGAAAAGGTGGAGCTGAATGTGGAGTTTTATCCTGGGTTCAAAGACGACTACACTTGTCGCGTGATTAACGGGAAGGTGCTCGTTTCGTACACTGGTCACCCGCAGAAGGACAGCGTGGACCTCTTGGGGGACATCAGCTTCCCCAATCTTTCATTCGAGTCGACCAAAATCGACTTTGGGTGCACTTTGAATGATACCCAGAAGTCCATCAGCATGAATATCACGAATGTGTCCAAGGTAGACACGAGTTTCCGGTGGGTTTTCATTGAAGACGAGAAGGAGGCTCTGGCCACTGCGACCGCTAAAAAGCCGTACATTCCGATCAACCAGGTCTTTGACATTTTACCAATTCGTGGGGTGCTCAAGCCAAACGAAAGCGAAAAGATCGAATTTGTGTACTATGGCCATGTGAACCGGAAGTTTAAGAGCACCGTCGCGTGTGAAGTTGAAGGTGGACCGGAGTACGAGCTGATTCTGTCGGGTGAGGCGTCCTCACTCGTTTACAAACTCGACAAGCAATCTCTGGATTTTGGTCACGTGTTTTATAACAAGATGGAAGATCGGGACTTCTCCATTCTGAACGTTGGCAAAGTTCCTTTCTCGTACAGTATCATCATCGACAGCGTCGCTTGCGGAAGGACACTGGAAGTATCGCCTACCAGTGGTAAAATCGCCCCAAACGAGAAGCAGCGGATCTTGGTTCGCTTGCGGCCTGGCATTCCCGAGTACTTTGAAGAGACCGTGACAGTTGAAATCGCGCACTTCCAGCCGATGCCGTTTAAATTGTTTGGCACGGGGACGTTCTCGGCTGTTTCGCTCAATCTACCGCGTGAGAATCACCCTGCGAGTGCTGTTCGTGGTGAAGCACCCAAGTGGAAAGAGCTCAAAAAGAACGCGAAACAAAGTATTGAAAGGGCGATGCTGACTCCTGTCAGTGTGGAGGGCAAAGGGGCCAGAGTAGTGGTGCGTTGGCCCCATCGGACTCGAAGTCAACCATTTCAACCACGCATCGTAGTTTGGGGCCGGCAATGCCAGCTTCACCGGCCAAAACCACAGCTCCGCGCAGTCCTACGCGCGGTGCTGCAGCTTCGACAATTGATGAACTGGATATTGAGATCGAAGCGTGCCGCTTATTCTTTGCAGACCACCTGCTTGTCCAGGAGATTAAGAGGGCAGATCTGAGAGCGCTCAAGAGTGCCGAGCCGACTACTGAAAATCCCGCTACAGCTGAAGCTTCGGAGCCCAAAGCAGTTCCTACTATCAAACAAGGACGTCCGGCCTCGTCCAGTGCCGACTCCAAGGTCAAGAAGAGGGCTGGACCGGACACCTTCCCGTTTATTCTGTCTCAGTTCGTGTTGGACTTTGGAAATGTCGTCGTGGGGACGCACAAGATCAAGCGCTTTAGCGTCACCAACATCGGCCATGGACCTGCTTCGTTCCAACTGGACAAGAACTTGGCCAGCACTCGAGGGTTTCAGATTGAACCCGAACGAGTTGTGCGCTTGCCAGAGAAACAGTCCGTCGAGTTTACCGTCACGTTCCACGCCCGGAAGAACATTGAAATGGGGATCCACATGGCCCAACTGCCCGTTGTTATCAAGAATGGTCCGCCTTGTATTGCAATGGTCCGTGCTTTAGTGACGGTGCCGGACATTTCCATCTCTACAGAAAGCCTGGACTTTGGCAGAATTGCAGTAAGCACCTACCATACCATGTTCACTCAGCTGCAAAACGTGTCGGCTGTACCTGCTGAGTGGGCGTTCAAGAAGCCCATGGGATCGACCAAAGATGTGGGCAATTTCCGCTTTACACCTCAAAGTGGCTCGCTAACTCCAGGGGCCAAAGTGAATATTCAGATCGAGTTCGTGCCCGATGACGGGCGTCAATTCCTGCTCAAACTCCCGATCAAAATCAACTCGAACCCCAAGACACGGTCGATTGTTTGTCGTGGAGAAGGCTCGGAACTGCGGATTTCATTCAATCCACCGCTTGTTGAATTGGGTCCCGTACTTCCTTGTGCCCCACCACAAGAACAACTCGTGGAGATCCGCAATGACTCCGAGTACGCAGTGGAAGTCTTCTCGTTAGACTTTGATTCGTCGTATCAGAAAGATGAGGCGTTGCTACGCTCATTGACTGTGTTCGCCTCTCAAGATACTCTCCAGCTTCCGGTTCGTGTTCCAGGACATCAAATGACGGAATACTTGTCCGACAATGGCGTAATGCCCATGAATACTCCGCAGACAACAGAAGACTCTGTGCCGGCAGTGAATGACACTGAAGCTTTGACAGAAGAGGTGGAGATCTCAGAAATGACGTCGTCGGCTGCTATTGCAGAGTTTAATTCTGCGCCACGAAAGGGGACAGATTATATTGTGGTGGGTCCTCCTCGATGCGGGAAGTCAACGCAAGCTCGTCTTCTCGCGGAAAGGGAATCACGAAGTGTGTGGACTATCGACGATGCAATCGCAAGGATATGCGCCGCGAAAGGGCCGCTTGCAACTGCTACTCGCCAAGCACTTGGGATTGAGGTTGTGAAGGGTGGAGACGAGGTGGCTGCTGATGATGAAAACGTAACACCTGAATCAGACGACGTCCACGAACAAAGTGACGCCCTACTTGGCTCCATTAGCGAGCGACTAGCACTGTTATTGGGTCAGATTATACTGTGGAGGATAGCCCAGCCTGATCTCGAAAGCGGTGGAGTCTTAGATGGCTTTGACAATTCCTTTCTGGGTTTGGAGGAGACTCTGAGATGCTGCACCAAAGCCTTTGTAACAGCACGGATCATTTTGCTGGGGTTCGATGAGGACAGCTACGAGACGCTTTCCGCTTGTATGACCAACCTAGAGAGCAAGCCTGGGGTTAGTGCTGCTGTTTCTGTTTCTCCTTCTCCATCCCGGACTCGCTTAACGCCAAACAGCTCGGGAGATATCGGGAAGAATATTGTGGACGGAATTGCAACTGGACTGGAAGAGAACGAAGAAGGAGGAGTTTTACGCCATTCGACCTCGGAAGCAGCAAGTCATCACGAGTCGGAGAAGCAATCTCTCTCACCTTCTCCTTCACGTCAGTCGTTGAATCCAGACATGATCACTAGCGACAGCATGTCGTCCGTGCTGCCCAGCAACTTACCTGAAGAGGACGTTGAGCTGCAGAACAAGTTGGCAGAGCTATTACGGTCCCTATCGGGAGAAATCGTCAAGCCAAATACTTTTACGGAGTATGCGCAGACGTTGGAATCGATCAAGCACCATTTGGCTCTGTTTATGATCCAAGATAGCGTGGAGTCACCATCAATTCACTCAAGCCCCGACGCGTCGACTACAGATAATGCTGTGTGGGCACGAGTGAAAGAGGTTACCACCCCCGACCACTTCATACTGGAGATCCCTGTGGTTGAAGCGGGCCCCCTCTCCTCTTGCATGGCATGATCTACTCTACAATCGACAAGTTTGTTCGAGAATTGGAGTCCAGTCACCTGGCCATTCCAGCGGCAGCCAAGTACCAGCTTGTGCGCAGACCACCAGAGAGATTTTCCCGCAAACGGGTCACCCGATTCTCGTTGCGCTCTCCTTCTGTCCTGTCCTCGAGCGCATCGGAAGCGAGTAGTGAGAAGGGTCTACACTCGAGTGGCTCGCGGTCGCAGGTACAAAGCAAACATTCGTCGCGCCCTCATACAGCCGGCAAAGACCGTCATCAGGTCACCGATCTCGACTCTGTAGTACCAACTGAAGATGTCAACCAAGATGGCTCCAAACTAACCAGCTCGCTATCGTCTAGGACTATTATTCCTTCTTCGACCCCCATTTCTCGGTGGGTAATTGGTCCCCACGCACGTGTAAATGTGCTGGTTCAATTTGCTTCGGCTGATGTCGGGAGTTTTGACTGTAGTCTGGGCTTTGAGATTGTCGGTGTTCGTCGTGAGTTTACGCTCTTTGGACGTGGGGTGTGCGGAGTGCCGACGATCAACAATGACCCACGGAACGTTTTCATGCAGCGCGTTAAAAGCCGCCCTGAAGGAGGTTTCGTGCAGAAGAAGTTCGTGGTTTCCAGGAATCAATTTGAGTTTGGGCCCCTAATTATCGCCAACAAAGCCGTGAAGCCTCCGGAAACCGAGCGAGAGTTCACTGAATGGCAGAAAACTAGTCCAAACAATGTCGAGGTGTTTCGAATGTCGAATAGCAGCAAGTTCCCGATCGTGCTCGAGTTTGGCATGGAAAAGCAAGACGACAAGGTGTTCGCTGTCTTTCCTCCGAGCCTTGAGATCAAAGAGGGGGATACGAAAGAAGTCAAAGTCTGGGCGAACCCGTTTGAGGATGGTCTGCATGAAAATGCTCTCATTTGTTGTGTGAGCGACAACCCCGAGCCTGTCGAATTTCAAGTGAGTTGCTATGGGTGTACGCCGGGGTTAAAGCTGCGTGGGCCGTGGGAACAGCCTGCAGCAGCGAGTACATCCGAACGAGGAGATCGACAGTCTGCTGCTGAATCTGACGAGTTGGTAGCAAATAATGCTCCCGTATCTTCTCGATCTACTGGCCCTGGTAGCGCCCCGGTCTCCGCTCGATCCAACGCTTCTGTTGCCGAGGAAACCCCGTACTATCTAACTCGCAACACCCAGTCTTGGATTTTGAGCAGCTTCTGTTGAAACGCCAAGACGAGAAGACAATTTACATCGAGAATACGTCCCCAGTTCCAATCGCTTGGCGCTTGCTGAGTGAAAACTTACCTGCAGATTTCCGGATCTTCCCGCTCGAGGGCACGATCAAACCTCTACAGAAAGTCCCGGTGTTGGTGGACTTCTCTGCATCGATTGAGGCTGTCCATGAGTTGCCTCTTCAGGTTGAATTTTCAGATGCGGAGAGTGCCCTCCGAGTCAGCGATCGAGTCCGGACGCTGGAGTTCATTCTGAAGGGGGAAGCGTACAAGATTGACGTGAGCTCTTTCGACACCGAAGCAGGGGAAGTAGCGAATCAAGCGGGCGATGGCAGTCTGGATTTCGGTCTCGTTCGAGTTGGAGAGAGGCATTCGCGCTCTTTCAACATTCGAAACCGAGGCAAGTACAGCATCAAGTATATCGTTACCATCAAAAGTTCTGCCACGCGAGAATGCTTCACTATCGAGCCATGCGAAATGGTCCTGGTGCCGGGCCAATCCTCATCGGTGAGCGTCATCTTCACGTCTAAGAACGAGGTGACACTGCGCGACTGCAAAGACATCAAGTGCACGATCATTGAAATGCTCTCTGGGGAAGCGTGTCGCGAATTCCACGTGTATACAAGTGCACGCTCGGTCTTTAGCAAGCTCCGACTGCAGCCAAACCGAGGAATCAACTTTGGCCCGCACACGTACAGTGACCCAGCACAGACCAAGCGAATCGAGATCCGAAACGATGGCGAGTTTCAATTCAAGTTCCGTGCCCAATCCCCAATAGCAAGCGAAACGACCGACACTTTGACGATTGAGACACCACTGTCTCCATCAGCTTTAACCTTGGGCCAGTTCGTAGTGTCTCCGGACAGCGGGACAGTCGATCCAGGTGTTACAATGGGGCTGGACGTCATTTTCCAGCCGAACGAGTGTGCGGTGTATTGCGAGACTCTTCGAATTGATGTTTCCGGTCGTAACGTGGATGATGCAGCGGAAACGAACTTGCTGTCCTACGAATTAGTGGGGAAAGCTGCTACCCGGGTATCAACACGACCGATTACGAGAGTATTTTCGAGGAGCAAACAGTCGTTCGATCATTAGGAGTGGACTCCGCCATACCAATGGGATCTTTCCCTGGTACAATCCAGGCAGTGACTTTCGCGGAGAAGGAGAAGGTGTTTTCTTTTGGTCCACTACTTGCTGCAGCGAATTGGAAGGGCACGGTGGAGCGGTTTAAGGTCTCGAATCCGATGAAAGTGACGTGTACGGTACAGTTTTCCATTGTCTCGGGCAGCTCTGGATCTCCAAGTACAGACGAGGGTGAGGAAAAGTCCCAAGTATTCACGGTACAACCTGCCGTATGGGAGATTCCTCCGCTTGAGCATCGATTTGTGAGCGTTTACTTCCGTCCCACGACTATCGACTTGTTCCACGCCACATTTAAGGCGAAAGTGGATGACAGCCCTCCTCAAAGTAACGTGGCAGACCATCTTCTCGAGTTCGAGATGCGCGGGAAGGAACCATGCCATGCGTCACAGTCACGGAACCCACGGGTAGAGATTCAAATGGTGCGTTAGTCTTGGATTTTGGACGCGTACGGACCTCAAAGTCGAAAGAGATGAAGTTAGCACTCCGCAACGATGGCATTCTACCAGCTACGGTGCTCTTTGCTATCCAAGCAAACCCCAATTTCCTTTTCGCTTTGGGGAATGGGTCTGTAGTGGTGCCACCGAGAGCCACTGAGTCGCTAACCTTGCAGTTTCGGCCTCAAAAAGCGCACGAAGAGCCAACAGCCTCACAGCTGAAGCTCACAGTGCAAAACAATCCATTTGAAGAGACCACGATGAAGCTTTTGGAACTGGGTACCGAGAAGACTTGGTGTTTGAAGACTTGCCTCGTGGTCAGGACGATGAACTGTACTTTGACGATATTTGCCTTCCAGATACGGAGGAGAGCAAAGATGAATCGGGTCTCGTGGTCAAAGACACCAAGGTGTTTCTGCTGTGTAACCAATCGTCTGACATTGTGAGGTTTGAGTGGCCAAACGTGGCTCCTTTTCACTTTTCTCCTGGTGTCGGTCACCTGAACCCGAAGGCACACAAGTTGATTCGGGCGACATTTGAGCCGCTTCTCGACGGTGACAAGGCAGTGATTTATCGAGCACATCGTGTGGCTCTTGAGACGCAACGAATCTCGTACAGAAGCAGCTCGGCGGTGCAAAGCGATGAAAGCGGTTGGGACGAATCCATTCGCACAATCTCCTTTGACGGACAAGACGGGCCTGGTGGAGCGACAAAGCAAGCTGGTACCGAGCCTCCGTTTGAAGTCATTGGATCTGCGTCGACAATTGCGTTAAACTGCTTTGCAGCTGCTGATGTGCTTTCGTTCGAGTGCGATACAACCTCAATCGCTTTCCGGAAAACGTTCATGCTGCAGGTTTGCACTCACAAAGTCACCGTCCGCAACAAGAGCAAGATCCAGCTCGCGTATGTATGGAGGTGGGAGGTGGGGCTTCCTGGGCAATCGGATCCAGGCCACTATATTGACGACAATTGCCCTTTTGAAGTCACTCCTGGCGCCGGCATCATTGCTGGAGAGGACGCGCAAGTCTTCACCGTCAAGTTTTCCCCCATGGAGGTGGATGAATTCTTCTACTGGCTGTGCTTGGATACCACCGACGCTCAAGGAGACAAACTCACTGCAGTGAAGATGGACATCCGTGGTGGATCCCTTCGCCCTGCATGTCATTTCGATGTCGAACGAAGCGACTACGCACAATGGAGAGCGCCGAGCCTTGTGGGCCCCCACGGGGAGCTGGGTCCGCTAGACCCGTCCGTGAAAGTGATCGAGATGGAGTCTCTTGGTGTTCGCGTGCGGAACACGCGTCGATTCTACGTGGTGAACCCGACCAACGTCTCATACGAGTTTTCATGGACGCCACAGGGGAGACGAACCCGTGCTTTCGCTGCGCCACGCCAAAAGGGCTCATGCTCGCGGGGAAGCGCTGCGAGATGATATTCGAGTTTACACCGCAGCAACTGGAGCTTCAGGAGATGTTCTGGTACTTCAAAATCCCTCACTTCCAAGTGAGTCAGATGTTCCTGTTTGTTGGCACCACGACGGAGCCTCGGGTGGCACTGGATCGTGGCAGCGTCAACTTCAATACGCTCCTGATTGGCACCAAGACGTCGCAAAGCATTTCGCTCGTGAACCAGGAACACATTCCGTTCAACTTTGTGTTTGACAAGACGTCTCTGGACTTTGCTGGAGAGGCCCCTGCGCTCATCGTTCACCCACTGAGTGGCGTCATTCCGCCCAACAGTCGAACCTCGATCGAGATTGAGTTCATCCCGACGGAAGAGAAGTCGTACAGCTTTAACTTAAACTGCATCATCAAGCGGAAGCCCACGCGGCTGTCTCTGAATGTGAAAGGGGAGGGATACAGCATTCATGACGCGCTGATACTGGCATCTGACGACCAGAATGAAAGTCGGGCATTAGTCCCTGGACCAGGGAATGTTGTGGATTTTGGAGCTGTACGAGTCAATGAGGAAACTAATCGCTCGGTCGTGATCCACAACAGCGGGAAATTTAACTTCGATTTCAATTGGAGTGTGGCGAAACAGTCTGCAGCCTTTTCCATTGAGCCAATGCAAGGCATGATCAAGAAGAACGACAAGATCACTTGCAAATTAATATTTGCGCCGACAAAGCAAACGTCTCTGGATGGAATGCAAGCCACTTGTACCGTTGCAAGCTCCCGCAACTACGTGGTCGCATTACATGGCAACGCCGTTCCTCCGATGCTGCAATTCTCCTTCACATCTCACGATTTTGGTCCCTGTTTCGTCGCTGAAAATGACTCCAGTCCGATGGCCGAAACAGCGACACTAACAGTGTTCAACATGGACCCGGAAAGTGGAATTGATCTCGACTGTGTGTTTGAGAAGAAGCCCCATTTACGTGTGGATTGCCCTCCGACTGTGCTGGGCCCGCGAGAGACGATCAATATCCCGATCGTGTTTACAGCCCGGCACGAAGTCGCATATCTTGAAGTAGTGCCGTTCACCATCAACGGGTCGTCGACTGTGAACATCAGTGTCCGTGGAGAAGGCGTGTTCCCGAAAGTGGAGCTCGTGAACTCTTCCATGCAGATGGTTGTGCTTGGCAATTTGCAGATTGACCAGCACACCTCGAGGACAGTCAAGATCGCGAACCGCTCCAAGCGGAAAACAACAGTTGAATGTGTCGACTCGCTGCAACCAGGCGTGGCATCGCTCGAAGCACTGGGGATCTCGGTCTTTCCGCAGCACGAACTCTCGCTCCGAGCGAAAGAGACAGCCGACATTGAGTTCCGCTTTGCTCCGATGCAACGCATCCCGAGCTTCCAGAAAGAGGTGTTTATCCGTGTTGGTGGCAGCACCAAGAAGCTCCTAACCTTGTCGGGGTGTTGTCAAGGCATTGAAGTGGCCTTGGAGACGGACACTTTGTCCTACGGGCCAGTGTGCTTGGGCAGTCAGCTCGTGAGGAAAATACGCTTACAAAATCGCGGAGATGTGGCCACCAAGTTTCAGTGGAGCGTGCGCGACTTCGGCCCCGACTTCTTGGTTTCACCATCGGAGGGGATGGTAGCCCCAAACCAGCACAAAACAATTGAGGTGACCTTCAAGCCCGCCGCCGTGAATCCAGATATTCGCTACGAGCGAGTTACCTGCATGATCGAGGGAACTGCCCCCGCTACGTTGACACTGGTGGGGTCGTGTGTCCCCCAGGCGACGTCGTCCATCCAAGACGTGAATTTTGACTCTCCTGTTCGACAGGAGACGCATAAAGCCATCGTGATCGAGAACACAAGTGCTTCTCCATGGAACCTGTTCCCGGTTGTGCAAGGGGATCACTGGTCGTGCCTCGAGAACATTCTAGTTCCAGCCCATGACAAAGCTCACCTGGACGTGCTGTATTCTCCGTTGCTCATGACGAAGCAGAACTCTCAGGAAGAAATCGATTCCCAGCGTCCCGTAATTCACAAAGGATCAGTTTTTCTTGCGATTCCCGACGGGAGTGCGTTGCTGTACAATTTGTTTGGCAAGGCATCCGCTCCAGTGCGAGCTGCCGCGATCTCGCTCTCAGTTGCTGCGAAGAAGACCTTGTCTGCATCGATTCCGATCAAGAACTGGCTGAAGACACCACAATCGTTCGTTGTGGACATTCAAAAGCCACCAGGAAGTGACTCTGTCGTCGTACAAGGACCCTCATCGATCCTGGTACACGCCAGTGCGACGCGCAAATACAATCTGAAATTCTTCTGCTACACGGAAGGCACGGTCAATTTCAGTGTCCACTTGGTGAACCAGGAGAGTGGCGAGTACCTCGCACAAGACATTCACGTGTCGGTCGTAAAGGCTGTTGACGTGGACACGTTACACTTTGAGGCTCCTGTGCGCCAGTCTGTAAAGAAGACGGTCACAATCGAGAACCCGTTCGACAGGCAGCGCCGAATTGACTTTGTGGATAAAGTTCACTGGTGGAAGTGCGCCAGCCCTTCGATCCGTGTCCGTCAAGTAAGTGAGATCAGTGGGCGAGCTGAAGGATGTTACGAGATCGAATACCGACCCACACTGCACTCCGAGACACCTGTGGAAGACAAATTAACCATTAGTTTCGTGGAACTCGGAGAGTACACTTACAATTTGGTGCTGAGCACACAAGCGGTTGGACCCGAACGCATCTTGTACTTTAAGGCCCCCTTGGGTGGCTCTCAAGCGCAGACTTTTACCTTCTCAAGCTACGCTGACGCTGCAGCAGAACTGTCCTGCTCCGTTCAGGATCCAACCTCATTTACCGTGCCAGCAGTCTGCAAGGTGGAGGGTTCATCTCTATGGGAAGGCAAACCGGAATCAGTCCTAGTCACGTTCGAGCCGGAAGCCATCGGCGAGTTTCGCGATACACTTACACTCTTTTCACGCAGCGTTGCCGAGTACAAGTGCACTCTTCAAGGGTTATCTGTGCCCCCGCTGCCCCAGGGCCCCTACGTTTTCTCGACCTCGAAAGATTTGGAGTTCAAAAATGTTTTCTCGACACCGAAGGACTTTGAGATCATGGTCGACAATCCTCGCTTCGTACTCTCGACGACATCCATGTCGATACCTGCCAAGTCATCTCGAATCATCACGGTGAAGGTCGATCCTACCTCTGCAAGAAGTGACAAGTCAGGAGTTAGTGAGACTGGCAAGTTGTTCGTGTCGTGCCCCCAGCTCAAGGAGCTCCCACCGTGGGTATACTACTTGGAGAACTCGACGACGTGAAGATGCACCGACTAGCTGCATTTACTCTTCCTGTTCAGTATAAAATAGTTGTGTTTCCTCTCTCTGAAATACGATCTGAGCCATCAGAAGATTTTTGAGGCCAGTCTCAATCCACTGCAGAGGAATGCACTTATACCGCTCTTGGCTCAGTACTGCATCCGCGAGCTCTGCGATCGATAGGCCTCGCACGTGTCCTGCGAAAAGGTTCATTGCACAATTAGTCCAGGGCTCCAACAGCGTGCAAACCGTCGTATGAAGCACCTTGTAGTAGCTGCAGAAGCGCCGGCTTCAACGCTGCCTCGAAGCTCAGCAATACATGGCGATCAGCCGCATCGTCTTCCAAAAACAGGAGCCCTGCTCGACGTAGCTTTCGAAACACGAATTGCAGAGCGCGAATTCTCTGGTTCTTGCTCGCTAGTCCATCCCCGACGACTGTAGCGACGTGATCACTGAAAGTGATGCGAATCGCCTCCTCCGCGCTCTTCGACCTCTGCTGAAGCAAAAACGACTCGAGGATTTCTAGTAAAATGTCGTCGTGGGGCTCACGATCCGCTCGAGCGAGAAACGGCTGCTTCCTGCTGGGACTGATGCACCAGCTGAAGAACGCGTCGGCAGCAATGGCCTCCCATTGTCCTCGACCAGTAGATTGAACCTGCGCTCCAGTGTGGGGGTTCAGAGCAGCAGAGTAATAGTTCCTCGAGAGCTCCATCACTTGCGTCCAGTGCAGCAGTTCCTCGTTCGGGTCTTCCACCTTGGCGATGTGAAGCACTCGAAGCTCGCGGGTTCTGCGCACCCAAAAGACAGTGAGAAATTAATTCCCTAGAGACCATTGGGCAGTTCAAACTGACGCTTCTTGGACGTCCCAGTTCCTGTCCACATTGAGTTTCCCCTCCACGTGCACGAGATCTCCCAGACTCACGGGCGTGCGGGCCCCCTCCCCATACAACGGCCTTGACGAGTGCAGTGCCGTCGTCCAGCAGCAATTCCACTGGGGGAAAAGTCCGTTAATCTAGATACGAGAAAACGATAGAGAATCCTCCTCCAGACTCAGAAGACGCACCGCGGTCGGCGCGTTCCACGACGGAAACGGCCACTCCAGTGCACTGCGCCTTCGTCAAGAGCCGCGACCTCCAGAGGCCTCCGCTCTGCCACCGCCACGCGTGACTCGCCGGCAGCCCCTCGAACGCGCACAACTCGTGGCTCAGCTGGAGTCCAAAGAGCTTCACGAAGCTCTTAAAGGGTGCAAGATACATGACAGTGAGTGGGTGAGCAGATATGAGAAGCAGCCAAGATAAATTACCCATGTGATCGGGTCCTTCCCCACTTGCATTTTGATTGACATGACACATTGTGAACAATAATCTGAGCAGCGGCACTGGTGTACTGTTTCGCTTGCTTTAAGTACGAGTGTGGTACACGCAGCAAGAGAAAGACCGTGAAATCACCCTCTATAGCGATAAATCGACCCTTTTAAACTGCTATATCAAGTGTTTTCCGACTTTGCATCAACACACATCACACGTCATTGTTCACCTCCTTTTATTGTACATGCTGAAGATGACAGCGACCTATGTGTGCGGTACACCAGTCCGCATTCTGCCTCGTCCCGCACAAGTCGCTCGTGACGCCATGTACGCGCCCGTGGACGTGGAGGCGGCAAAGCTGCAGCAGCCACTCCCTCCCACCCACAGCAGCACATTGAAGCACCTTAAGCGCGTGCTGGTGGCGCTGGGCCTCGTGGCCCTGGGGCTCACCGCCGGCCTGCTGCTCTTCCGCTTCGTGCGCAGCGACGACTTCGACCTGGTGGTGCAGTGGCTGCAGACGCACGAGGCGCTGGGCGCCGCCCTCTACGTGGGCAGCTTCACGGCCTTCGTGGTGCTGTGCTTCCCGTCCACCGCCTTCGAGCTGCTGGCCGGCTACATCTTCGGCTTCTGGCTGGGGCTGCTGCTGGCCACGACGGGCAAACTCGTGGGCTCCGTGCTCTCGTACGGCATCGGCCGCTTCCTCTGCAGGAGGCGCGTGCACGCGTACATGGCGCGCGGCCACCCGGCGCTGCAGGGCTTCCAGAGCCTATTGCGCAAGAAGCAGGTGCTCGTGGTCTTCCTCACGCGCGTGGCGTTCTTCCCCATCGCCGTCAAGAACTACGGACTGAGCGTCCTGGACGTGCGCTTCCCCGTCTTCTTCGCGGCTGCGCTGCTCACCGGTCTTCCTTTCTCGGCCATCTGGGTCTACTCGGGCCACGCCGTGGAGAACTTCACGTCGCTGCTGGCCAGCCCCACGGCCTCCAGACACAGCACGGAGATGGTTCTGCTGCTGGTGGGCGCAGGCAGCGCTCTGCTGCTGCTGTTCGTGGTGGGGTTTTACACCCGCAAGTACGTGCTGGCGCTGGCGGAGGAGGAGGAGAAGGGCGGGGCGACGGTGGCCGACACGCCCACGAGCTCGACGGAGGACAAACGCTTGGACGAGTCTGCGGCCTTCGTGACTGCGGTATGATTGAGTGTCTTATCTAGCGACGAGCACAGGCAGCTCGTTAGACAGTGGGCCATGTAATACTATGTGTTGGATGTAGAAACCAGTGCTCAAGAGCGGAACTTGTGTCATCAGAGGTGAGTCAACGAGTGGTACTTGTACTACTAATTCTGCTCTGTTCTCGGCCGTGATCGCTGTCGTACACAGGTGGGCGAGTCCTCACTCCAGTCCCATTTGAAGAAGTTGGATGGTTCCTCGGATGTCGAGGCTGGTGCAAGCCGAGGGCGGCAGTCAACGTGAATCCAGGCCAGCCAGTATGGGCGGCTTCTCTCTCGCTGCGATGGACTTGACTTCCCTTCTCTCATTTCACATTTGACGCTGCGCTGGCCATGCCAAGTTCTCGCCCCAACTCGCGCAGCAGCAGGCGGCGGACCGGCAGCTCCCGCAAGTTGCTGCCGCCGCCGACCGTCGACTTCAACACGTCAATCTCCAGTGTCTCGAGCGAGCCCACGCCCATTCTCGAGTCGTCGCTCGCCAGCTCCTACCAGAAGCACGTACTGCGTCGCCACCATCCGGATCGTGGAGGAGGTTCTCGCCGTCGTGGAGCTTCGACGAGAGGAGCGGGTGGCCCTCGGGACTCGCCGTTCACGCCCCGCCGACCTGTTGGCGCCGTGCCCGAGCTCTTCGTGACGTTCCGCCATGTTTCGCTGGCTGTGGACGTTCCTGTGTCGCCTGCAGCGGCTGCAGCTGCAGCCCAAGCAGCTTCGGGCCAAATGAGTCGCGAGACGCTGGCCGAGAAGCAACTGCCGACCATCCCCAACCACCTGCGAGGCATCCTCGGAGCGCTCACTGCCAACAAGACGTTTGTGCGTCGACAGATCCTCAAGAACGTCACTGGAGCGTTCACGCCAGGCTCCATGACGCTACTGCTGGGACGCTCTGGATCGGGCAAGTCGGTGCTGCTCAAGCTGCTGAGCGGCCGGTTCGACACGAGCGCCAAGAGTGCGACGCTGGACGGGGAAGTCTCGTACAACGGCTTGTGTCGGGACGAACTGAAGGCGCAGCTGCCGCAGTGCGTGGCTTACGTTCCTCAGCAAGACACGCATTTGCCAGTGATGACTGTGAAGGAGACGCTGGACTTCGCGTTCGAGTGCCGAGCCATCAACGCAGACAAGAAACCTACTGGCACCGTGAGGAAGTCGCCCGGGTTCGACTACCCACTGGCACTTCCTACCACGTTTCTCGGCGGTGAGCGGGATACCGTGACGGTGACTCGTGAACTCGGCTTGACTCGCTGCCAAGGGACCATCGTGGGCAACGACCGCATTCGAGGCGTCTCTGGGGGCGAGAAGAAGCGCGTGACAACTGGTGAAATGGCGTTCGGTCCTCACGCGGTGTCGCTCATGGACGAGATCACGACGGGACTCGACAGTGCGGCCGCCTTCGACGTCGTGAACGCTCAGCGCCGGCTGGCCCGACAGCAGCGACAGACTGTGGTGATTTCACTCCAGCAACCCTCTCCTGAAGTGTTGGCGCTCTTCGACAATGTGCTGCTGCTCGCTGAGGGTGAAGTGCTGTACCATGGGCCTCGAGCCCATATCCAGACGTACTTCAAGGCGCTGGGCTTCGTCTGTCCTCTAGGACGAGATCTTGCAGACTTTCTGTGTGATTTGGCGTCGCCAGATCAGCTTCAGTACGAGAAATCGCACGCGCCAATGCCTGGAAGACGTCGCCATCCTCGCAGTGCCAACGAGTTCGCAGATCTGTGGATCATGTCGCCCATGTACGAAGCGATGGTGGAGGAGCTGGACCGTCTCGACAATGACACGGAGGAGTACACTCAGATGCACAACAAGAACGGTGAGAGGGGCTTTACTATGACCAAGAAGCACTGCTGAGGGTACCTGCCTTCCGTCAGACTTACCTGCGCAGTACGTGGACGGTGGTGAAGCGCCAAATGCGGCTCTTTGCTCGCAACAAGGTCTTCTTCTTTGGTCGGGTGATACTGGATCTGCTGGTTGGTCTGATGATCGGCTCGGTCTACTACGGAATGGATCTGGCCGACTCGCAGGTGACGTTGGGTGTGGTTTTCTCGGCCTCGCTGTTCCTGGGATTGGGTCAGTCGGCCACTCTGGCGCCGTTCTTCGACGCTCGCGAAGTGTTTTACAAACAGCGTGGTGCCAACTTCTACCGCACATCCAGCTACGTTTTAGCCTCCTGTGCCAGTCAACTACCGCTTGCAATCGCGGAAGCGCTGCTCTTCAGCTCGGTGGTGTACTGGCTTGGAGGATTTGTCGCCTCTTTGGAGCTCTTCATCGTGTTCACGCTATACATGCTGCTCACGGTGCTGGTCTTCGTCGGAGAGTATTTCTTCCTTTCCACGGCGTGTTCGTCTCTGCACATTGCTCAGCCAGCGTCCACCTTGGCGTTGCTGTTCTTCATCCTGTTCGCCGGATTCGCTGTCTCTCGTGAACAACTTCCCTCGGCCATGCGGTGGATCTACTGGAGCAACCCTCTCGCTTGGACGACTCGAGGCATTCTGGTGAGTCAGTACCGGAGCAGTGAGCTGGACGTCTGTGAGTACGGCGGCATCGACTACTGCAAGTTGTACGGAGGTCAGACGTTGGGCGAGTACTCTCTCGGACTATTTGACATCCCGTCCGATCCCAAATGGGTTATGCTAGGAATCGTCTTCCTCTCGACAGTGTACGTCGTTAGTATGCTTCTGTCCTATGTGATGCTGGAATACTCTCGCCATGAAGCTGCTCCAGTGCCACCGCCGCTTCCACCTTCGTTTTCGGAGACTTCCATCCCGACTCCAAGACAGCCGAAGGAATCGTATGCAATGCTCTCCACACCCCATGGCGACCAGGATGAGCTTTTGGAGAGCGACTTGACTGACTGCCTACCGTTTGTTGACCCCAATGAGCTGGCAGTACTGGACGAAGATGACGGCTCAATGGACTCGTTCAACGCCTCGCAGGGTGTGCGCACCAACCCCGAAGACATTATGGTGTGCTTGACACCTCGGTGGGATGTACAGCCCGTCACGCTGGCCTTCCAAGACTTGAGATACAGCATCACAGTCCCCGCTGAGGCTGCTGCAGATTCGACCGGACAAAGCGGCGCTCAAGGAGCCCCGGGTCGTCCTGTGGCTGTGGATTCTCGTGTCAACGCTGTCAAAAGCAAGGAAATGGTCACTCGAGAGCTGCTAAAGGGTGTCACGGGCTATGCGCTGCCTGGCACCATGACAGCCCTCATGGGCTCCACAGGTGCGGGAAAACCACACTCATGGACGTGCTTGCTGGCCGTAAGAGCGGCAAACCCGGCAACAAGACGAATGGTGCACCAACTCTACGAGGTCGCGTCCTGTTCAATGGCGTGGATGCTACGGAACTCGCAGTGCGGCGGTGCACTGGCTACTGTGAGCAGACGGATGTGCACTCCGATGCCTCCACCTTCCGCGAGGCGTTGCAGTTTTCGGCGTATCTCCGTCAAGGTGACCGCGTGGCACCTGAAAGAGTTGAAGAGATTGTGGACGAATGTCTGGATCTACTGGGATTGAACGATGTGGCTGGCCAACTCATTCGCGGTAGCTCGAGCGAGCAGCTGAAGAGGTTGACACTGGGCGTGGAGCTTGCTGCGCAGCCTAGTGTGCTCTTCCTTGATGAACCAACCAGCGGTTTGGACGCCCGAGCTGCCAAGTCACTGATGGATGGGGTTCGCAAGGTGGCCGACTCGGGACGCACAGTGATTTGTACCATCCACCAGCCATCCGCTGAGGTCTTTTGCTGTTCGACATGCTTCTGCTGCTGCAGCGCGGGGGCGAGACGGTCTTCTTCGGCGAGCTGGGCCACAATGGCAATTCGCTCGTGAAGTACTTTCAAGATCTTGGTCTTCCACGCAGTGCTCCAGCCTTCAAACCAGGCGACAACCCCGCCACTTGGATGCTGGATGTGATCGGTGCTGGTGTCGAGAAAGCCAAGCCGATGGCGTTGCCGATATATAAACAAGCAGCGCGAGTTCCTCGCCCCCAACTGCTGGACAGTTCGCAAGCCTCCTCAGTGGACTCGGAGTTCTCCAGACAGCGCAACAACGACAGCATCGACTTCGTCGCAGCTTACAAGGCGAGCCGCCTGAAGCAGCGTCTGGATGCCCAGCGCACTGCTCCTGGTATTTTCATGCCGTCCGATCGACTGGCACCCGTGACATTCGCTCAGCGTCGAGCTGCAAGCGACGGACTCCAGTTCGCGATGCTCATGCGTCGATTTGCGCGGCTGTACTGGCGAACGCCATTCTACACGTTCACCCGAATGGTGACAGCGCTGACGCTCGGCTTGATGTTCGGCTTGGTGTATTCGGGCAGCAACGACTTCACGACGTACCAAGGTGCCAATGGCGCGGTGGGGCTCATCTTCTTCTCGACGTGCTTCTTGGGTGTTGGCGCGTACCTTCACGTGTTGCCGCTGGCCTTTGAGGAACGTGGGCCGTTCTATCGAGAACGAGCTTCGGAGACCTACAGCGCGCTATGGTATTTCGTGGCTTCCTCGGTGGTGGAGATCCCAAGTGCTGGCATCGCGTCGCTCATCTTCGTGGGTGTCTTCTACCCCATGGCAGGATTCGCAGCCTACGGTGACTTCTCCCAAGTGGTGGTCTACTGGCTGGTGCTGTCGGTCCACATCATGTTCCAGACGTTCTTCGGCCAGTTCTTCACGTTCGCCATGCCGAGCATCGAGCTCGCGGCCGTGTGGGGCTCCCTCTTCGACTCGATCTTCCTCATGTTCATGGGCTACAACCCGCCAGTCTCGAGCATCCCGGACGGGTACAAGTGGCTGTTCCAGCTCATTCCACACCGCTACACGTTCGAGGTGCTCACTGCGCTGGTCCTCGGGGACTGTTCGGACGAACAACTGCAGCAGATCGCGGACACAGCAGCCACCAACACGACCATCGACATCTCCAACTGGCCGCTGGGCTGTCAACCGCTTACTGAGGCGCCGCCCGCCGTGGCCAACCTCCCGCTCGCCTCGTACATCGACGAGGTCTTCGGAGCTCGTCGCGAAGACACCACGCGCTCTGTCGCTGTTGTCGTGGGGATTTTGCTCGTGATGCGGCTGGCCACGTTGATCGTCATGCGCGTCGTGAACCACCAGAAGCGCTGAGCGATCGCTGACCAGGAACGTTTTTTTTCTTCGTTTAACAGGTTGAAGTGAATAGTACATGTTTCTGAACTTGAAGTGCCTGTAGCCATGTTGGTGGCCTTTGCACGCCGTGGATCTGACCTTTGTCTGGACAGGAGATCCGCTCGACGGCACGACGGGGTAGTCGCCACGAACGTGGGGTAGTCGCCACGAACGTGCAGATGCCACTTTGCAATTCTCCACTCCAGGAGTGTCTGCTCTCTTCTCTCCACGACTCAGCAACCGACCGACGAACGTCGTTTCGGATGCAATTCGGACTCGCGTTGTGCCGGTGGTGGCGACCATCGTTGCCATTGTGACTCTGATCATCTGCGTATCTATCGTCAAGGGTATTTATCTTGGTGGACTGGCAGGCAGAGGTCTGTCAAATGAATGTGTGACTTACATGTATTGTGAAAACCACGGGTTATGTCCAATTTATTTGCTAATCGACCGTTTTAGACCACTAATAAGACCACTTCGCTATATATAAACGGAAGGCTGCCTCTAATAAAACGACTATCTCAGAATTACACTATGTTTTATTGGGCCGCCTGTGATTCATATATATACACATCTCGTCGAATGCCCATGTTGACTGGGCATTCTGAGCTTCGACCGTTTATATAAACATGTTATGGAACGGGCCAATGACCCCAGCCGCAGTAAAGGCGGGCGAATATGGTTATATGAGCCGAACTGGTGTGTCTGTACTAAGTATACGGTAGGGCTGTTGTGAATCGACTCCAGTTGCCTCCGTTGGCGCAACGGAGACTGTCGCAGAAAGCGCAGGTTGGAAGGAAGAGGTTGGGGAGAGAAGAGAGTAGATGTACAAATGTATTGATGTAGGTTGAGTGGCTAATAGGACTGTTGCAGTCAAGCTAGCATGGAAGGAGCGAAGTCTTGAATGGGTAAGAAGCAAGTGCTACGAAGAAGAATGAAGAAGACAAGAGCGAGGTGAGTTGTTTATCGTACTGTTATACTGGCTACATCTTCCTGGTTGCGTACACACGGTGGTGTGAACCAGATCGGGTTCATGAAGATATACTTCGATCTGATCAATCTCCCGAAGTGGAAAGGGCTCAGATTAAAAGCCAAAACTCTGAATTATACCCTGATTTAATATCTTCGCGCTCTCGTTTATTAGCAATAAATTACCCTAATCTCTCCAGATAGTCCGGGACAAAGCATTCGACGATCACAATACTACCATTTATATGGATATGATGATTGACTAAACAGAATTTATGTCGCCATTTTAGGTCCTAGTGCTCAATTTGGGCGAGAAGTATTGCTTGCACCGACATGATGAAGTTGAATGACACGGAGACGGTGCTGTGGAATTACGGTGCGTTAATTTCGATATCGACCAGTGCTTCCTAAAATACTATTTATATGTAGGAGACAACACAGCGAAATAAATAATGTTATCAAGCACCACGATGATGGAAAATACATTATGGCATTTTTACGTGGAGGAAGTACATAATGGGGTCAAACTTACCTGTAGTATTATTGGCCAAAATGTCAAAATTATACAGGTGCGATTGGGTAAAAATAATTTTCAGCGATCGTGAAATAAATAATGGAGGTAGCCTCTCACTCTGGAAATAAATTATGCGTCACGAAATAATGCATATATGGAAGTTACCATATATTTTTAGGAAGCACTGATGTTGTTTTTTCGCTTTCCTTTTCCTCAGACAACAACAGCGGGCTAAACCAAATGCGCTCGGCTAGTCAACTGGCGTGCATTCTTACATTGGTTGGATACTCATTGTCCTTCCTCTCACACAACAACGAGTCATTGCAGGATGACACGGTTTACCCTGAAGTGAATTCCGTGTGCAGCTGAAATCTCCATGCAACATCCCAAGGCTTTCATCATCTGCTATTTTGATCAAGTCCAAGTGGTTTCGCACTTGAGTTAATAGAAGAAACGGGATAGCCGACCACATTAAACTGAGCCACTTCCAATCCCCGCTAAGGAAAGACACGCCAACCAACGCATGCCAGCCATATCACACACGTTTGGAACGCGGGTCGCCCCCGTTGTGGCCACTTTGGTGGTGGTTGTTACACTCGCCACGTGTGTGGCTATTGCCAAGTCGAAGGACATTTATCTCGGCGGCCTGGGGTGGCCCTACTTGTCCGACACAGGCAGAGGTTAGACCAGGTACCCCTTTGTGCAGCAAACAATTGAAACTGACAGTATTTCCTTCATCTTCCAGACATGCCGGGTTACGCGGTGTTCTGTACGGGGCTGACCATTGTTGCAGTTTCTCTCATGGTGACCTGGACCGCCAATTACCAGTTCCAAAGCGAGTTACTGGAGTCGGAGAGCGATGCGGCGCTCGTCCGAAAGTACTGTAAAACTGTTCGAGTGGTGGGTGTACTCTCGACAATTGGGCTTCCTGTGCTGTCATTCTTTAGCACGACCAGCTACCCCGACTTGCACCAGTATGCTGCCTACTGGTTCTTCGTCCTGGAAGCGGTCGCACTCCTGCTCAACGTAAGTTATGACAATGCGCTACCTGTTTTGATCACCTACTGATATTGTGCTGGCGATTGCTCTGCAGACCATTGCAAGTTACAAACTCTCGCATTTGAACAAAGTTTCGGACGACTTATCCTACGAGAACGTGAACGAGGCCAACGCCGGCGTCCCCAAAACGCCCAATGTCCTGAATCCGTGGAGCGCCTCAAAGTCCTCCACAAAGCGTACATTTTACATCCAGTTGGGTTTGGCGGCGCTCTTCTTCATTGCGTTCCTGCTCTACCTCCCTATCGGATTGGCGCTGGCCGATGAATTTCAACGACTAACCGTCAAAGATGTGCGTCATAACCTCCTACTATCCCAACCTTACATTGATTGTGGGCTGACGATTCTTTCTTCTGCTGTAGTGCCTGGCGTTCGACCTCGGCGAGGAGTATTGCACTGTTACGATGCGACTCAATGATACGGAGACCAAGTTGTGGAACTACGGTGCGTACCCTACAGAAAATTCCTTTTCCATAGCGTTTCTAATGATCGCTCGTCTTGTGCAGACAATGACCACGCGATTAACCAGTTGCGTTCGGGTAGCCAGCTGGCTTGCATTCTCACACTGGTCGGATACACGTTGTCGTTCATTTCCCACAGGAGCGACTCGCAAGAGCAGTTGTAACCTACTACGTAGTACGAAAGTTCGTCTACCAGTTGGTGCAGTACAATAAGGAGAGGAACTTCTGCCATAACAAAGTTATCTTTTCGAGGCTGTCGTTATTGACTGAGCTTACTCAAAACAAATATGCGCGTGAGGCGTCTTCACTCTAGTGCACCCTCTCTAGTTAAGCACGCCGATACCAAAGTTGCTGGTGGTGTTGCTCATCTTGGCCGCCGTGCTCGGGCTGTAGCCGGTGATGGCCGAGTACGCCTTAGACGCCGTAAGCGCCGTGGCGCCGTTGCGGGCCTGGAAGGCTCCGCTGTTGTCCACCACATTGGCGGCGCACGAGCGGCCGAGGTAGCTGTCGCACTCGGTGGTGGCGGTGGCCGCGTAAAGCGCGCCGTCCGTCCCGGTCAGCAGCGGGAGCGTCGTGTCCTCGAAGTAGTTGCCCTCGGCGAGCATCCACGCGTTGACGCCGATCTCGAACGAGTGGCCCGAGTTGTCCGCCCAGTAGTTGTTGGCGATGTGCGCGACCACGTTGGCGCTGCTGTCCCCGCCAATCTTGGGCGAGCGGCCCGAGGTCACGTGCACGTAGTTGTTGAGCATGCTGAAGCGGGTGTTTTCACCGTAGAGAATGAACGTCCAGTAGTGGTGGCCGTCGCACGTGGCCGAGTAGTCCGTCTCGCCATCAAAGTCCGAGTTGCTGATGGTCATTGTGGAGACGCTGGCCGCGTTCGTCGTGAGGAACTGGCGACCAATACGGGAGACCTTGATGTGGTCCAGCCAGATCTTGTTCATGGTCGTCTCGCCGCCGTCGCTGCCCTGCATGTAGAAGGCGTCCCCGCCCCACACCAAGTGGCGGTTGAGCTCCGTGATGTGAATGTTCTGGACGATGATGTTGTCGCCATTCAGCCAGAATTCTTTGCCCATGATAACACCGGTTGCGCCGATGCCACGGATGGTCTTGTCGCCCGTGACGGTGAGTGGAGTAATAGCGGCGTTGTCGTACGTGACAGTCACGCTGGTGCCGTCCGAGCAGCCGCCCGTGTTGGACATGCCGCCGCTCTGAAGAATGACATCTAGACTATTGTAGCCGTTGTTCTTGGCGATACACTCGCGAGTGTAGTCCGGCCGGCAGCCAGCTTCGTGCCTTCCGTGCCGCGGAAGTCGAAGGTCTTGTTCAGCACGATCACGCGGGCAACGGAGTCCTTGAGGTACGTCACCAGCTCGTCCGTCGTGGTTGGGTACACTACGGTGGCGCTGCCTCCACCGGTCGTGCCGGCAGCAAGACCCGTGGCCGACCCGATCGTGAAAGCTTCGGCGGACTGGACGACGAGAGCAATCACGGCGACGAGAATGGAACGGATGAACTTCATCTTGGTGGAGGGTCTTGGCTGAGGGAGGTGCTTGAGCTTGACGAGGCAAATTGGGGGATGGCATACTAGTCTGTAGGCTGTTGTCCATTGCCCCGCTGTTAGAGAGGGATGTCCGAAGCGATCGGATCGGCACTGGCGAAATCGCTCTGATGCAGTTGTTGTGCCGCCTGCATCTTGTTGAGATCGGCCGAACCATCTGGTGCGACTAGCAAGATGTGCGACGAGGTGACATGGCGAAATGGGTTGTGATACAGTAGTAGTGCTACTATTAATACACCCGAATACTATTATTATTTGTAGCAGCACTACTACCCAACATTCGTTCTACTACCACTACGATGGAGTGGCTGAAGAAGCGGAAGGAGGAGGCCAAGCAGGCCGCCGCCAAGATCTCCAACAAGCGCTCGACCTTCCGAGGCGAGGGAAACGTCCTGGGCGGGGGCGCCGACGCGTCGTCCGCCGCTCCGCCGCCCGCCGCGTCTCAAAGGCCCTCCATGAAGGTGCCGTGTACCCCTCAGTGTAACCCCCAGTGTACCCCTCGTAACCCTCTTCCTGTTGTGTCTGTAGCTGCCGTTCACAGCCCCCAAGCAGCCGCAAGTGAGTGAGGAGGAGCAGCAGAGACGGCGTGAGCTGCAGGTGCGTCTACTGCCCTCAAAGACAAGGGGTACGCTCTAACGTAACAGGTTACACGGGTTCCTCTAGGCCAAAGCTCTGGAACAGCGCGGCAACGCGTGGGAGAAGCGCGTCACCAAAGCGCGCAAGGCCAGACAGCAGCAGGAGGATGAGCAGGAGAGGAAGTTCCATTTCCAGCAGCCAAGTGTGGAGGCTGCAGCCCCAGTTCCCCCTCCTGTGGTGCTCTCCAACGACGAAGTGAAGGCTCGGGAGTTGCAGAACGCCCACTCAGAGATGGGCTTCAACCCGTACGCAGCCACGTTCTCGTCCTCTACGCAGGCGACGTCGGCCATGAACTCCATTGCCGGAGGGTGCTGGAGCTGCCAGTAGCAGTGGAGTTGCAGCTGCACCACCTCCGGCTCCTGTCCCTACAATTCCTCGAGTTGCAGAGCCTCATGGAGTATTAAACAACTTAGAGGATGGAGGCAACGGAGCGGTGTATGTGCTGCTACGACAGGAGCCAGCGCGTGCAATTGCAGCGGCGGAGACGCTCATTAAGATGCTAACGAACGTTGTCAAACATCCACAGGTACTGAGACTGGTCGGTGGGGTGAAGAGGGCAGGTGGCTAACCCTTTTGGACGTGCTGTGTAGGAGGAAAAGTTCCGCAGGATTCGGCTCTCAAACGCGGCCATTCAATCCAAACTGGTGGCTGTGCCTGGAGCTGTTGACCTTTGTCGGAAGCTGGCTTCTTGAGGGCGGAGCTGGATGGAGAAGTCTATTTAATGCTGACTGCGGATGCTTTCCAGACGGAGCGTGTGCAATCTGCGATTGACCGCACGGAGGTCGCGCTGATTCAGCTCCAGCACGACGCTGCGTAGATCTAGATGCAAGTCAACCTGAACATGATGCAGCGATTGTGATGCAAGAAAAGGAGTCAGTGGTGAAGGTGCGATGTCTTCTGTGGTTCTCATGTTCATGTTAATTTGCAGGTGCTGCAGATGGAAGGAGCACAAGAAAGTCGAAAGAAAGAACCTTTGGAAACGGGGCCGAGTCATTCCCATTAATTGGTAAACAGATCAAGCGCTACACTTTTGACTCGCATCCTGCTGAAGCTTCGACTCGCTTATCATCCGGCAGAAACTTACAGAATTGCAGCAACCACAGCTGCGAGCACTGCATCAGCGGTGAACTTCGACAGGGTCGGGGGTTAGCTCCGTTATTCGCCGGAGCAGGTGATGGCGTGTCAGAGCGAGGACTCGGGCGTGGCGTGGTCGTTGGCGAGTCGCCCGCAGGCTGGGAGCCAACGTCGCCAGCAGCAGGTCCGGATCCCGAAGCATTTCCAGACATGGCCGCAGATCCGACCGATCCGGAGTTTCTGCCACAGCGCCGTTCAAGCGGATCGATCACGTTCGCGTACAGGCGGACGGTGCCAACAGTGCACTCATTTGGAGCCACTTGTTTCACGGAATCAAGTGCTCGAGTGCACGCTTCGCTGTTGCACACCTCGTCAACTTGCGCGTCGGTCGGTGCAGTCATGGACGTGGGGCTGTATCCGGAGTCAGCACGACACGTTCTCACGTCCGAAGTCACGACAAGCTTCGACAATGCCGTCGTATCACACGGAGCGGCGGCGATGCTGCCACAGGCGGCAGCGGAGAGAAGCAGGAGAGCACCAAGTGTTGTCTTCATGGAGTGCAACTTGCGATGCAAAAACCAAAGTGAGCTGGGGTGGCCGCCTTGCTTTCATGTGGCAGTTGGATACGAAGCAAGAAGCAAACATGCTACAGTTGGAACAACTTCAACACCGTTGGAGTGCGACAAGGTGGCATCTCAGTTGGGAAAGTGCTCTCGGACTTTGCTCGGAGAACCTCGTTCCCCATTTGCAGTTTTGAGCAAGCGTTTAGAGCAAGATGCATGGAGACCACGAGTTCGACTACAGTCACGAAAGAGGCCGTCGAGGATGCAGCAGCACCCGCAGCTCTCACCGCCGCCACCGCTCACGTTCTCCAAGGGACCAGGAATGGACACGCAATGTGCGTCCTCGCCGCGATCGCTCGGGGAGTCCATTCCGGCGTTACGATTACCCAGTGCAGCACAGTGAAAGAAGCCGAGGATGGCAGAGTGATGATGTGTATTACGCCCGCAGTGAAGCAAGCCATCGCATGGAGTCGTCTGATACCTATGAGCGGTACGATTATGATCAGCGCTCGGCTCGACGCCGCTCGCAGCCGCGCCACGTGGAGGACCCTGCTTATCGCCATTCCGGACGATTGAGCCGCAGTCGATCGCGGGTCCGATACCGGCGACAGCACAGATCGCGTAGCCGCTCGCGCCCACAGCAACGGTCTGAGACCACAGACTACCATGATGATAGGTCCCAGCGAGCGCGTCGAAGCCGCTCTCGGTCACGTCACGTGGTGTCAAGCGAGAGCAGAGATCGAACAAGAAATCGAAGTCAGTCGCGGCCTCGCCCAAGTCGTGGCCTACCAATGCGTCAAGTCGTTTCGCCCAACACGGAAGCAGCTGATGACGAGTGGAGTGGCAGCAGCCAGCCGCTCTCGACGTCCGACACGGACCCGTATCTCTGTGGAAGCATTGAGTTTTGCAGTAGACCCGGAAGCGGCAGCGGTGGTGATTCATGACGTCTCGCGACGAATTGCTATGCAGTTTTGCTGGATGCAACCAAGTGCCACGGGTATTTCAATACCATGTTACGGTTGAGCTTGGTAGCACGTCACCATCAGGTGAAACACCAGCGGATAGAGGAGGCAACACCCAGCGATTCGGAGGTCGGCGATTGATGATACCGTTATTACGGCAGGTCATCCAAGAAGCCATTCAGCAACATTCTGACGCGTTTGGTGGAATCCCCGTGGCTTTCGACGGTGCTAATGCGCTGTTTGCCCCTCGCGCGCTTCCGCTATCTGTTGAGGGTGAAGCATTTTCCGTTCGCTCGACCGCTAGGAACAGCTACGGGACAGAAGATCATCGGCTTTCAAAGGGAAAAGCGCGGCCGTTTAAAGTCTGCATGAAGCCGGTGAAAGAGGTCGAGACAAAGCTGCTGGTAGAGGCGTTCACGGACCCCACGACTGATGTGAAACCATTAATTTATGCTCTGGACACGGTGCTGAAAGCAGGCATCGCGGCAAGGTATGTTATGTGCAATTCGGATTATTTGTTGAGTCTAACTCGCATCGGTTTGCTGTATATTGTAGCCGAGTTAATTATCGCGGAAACTTTTACTCCCAGGTGAACTCGATTGACTTACGTGGAGGGAAAGTTCTGTACCAAGGGCATCACTAAGCTCTTCGTCTCGGTGGTGGTACGCTGATGCTCAATATCGATCAGGTGTGGCGCGAATTCTACGCTAGTGGCTCTTTACTTGGCGTGGTTGGGGAGGCATTTAAGACCCAGCGTCTTAATAGGATTCAGATGGGGGACTTTCGAGAGGCACGTGTCTTCCAGGATGTACTGCGTCATATTGTGGTGAGCGTGCAGCATCGGAAAACAAACCTGAAGGAAATTATTGGGGTATCCGCTGCGTCTTGCGGATCGACAATGATAAACGTTGACGGGATGTCGCAGTCGGTGGAGACGTATTTCCTGAATCGATACAAGGTCCATCTTCGTTACCCAAACTTGCCTCTCGTCAATCTCGGTGGCCGAAAACCTGGAACCGAGAGTTGGGTGCCTATTGAGGTTTGTGATGTGGCTGCAGGGCAGCCGTATCGTGGTTTGGATCGGTCCAATACGGCTGCCATCCGTGGGCATGCAGTCGTGCGCCCAAACGTTCGGCAGTCAAACATTCAGCGGCTTCGTGGACGTCTCAATTTCGAGAACGATCCGTATTTGAAGGCATTTGGCCTCTCAGTTAGTGAAAATATCGAAATGGTGCGTGCTCGAGTGCAGGAACCTCCAGAAAATCAGTATGCTCGCTCCTCACTCCATCCGAAGAATGGATCATGGAATCTTGCCAATCACGCGTTCGTGCAGCCAGTCACGCTGTCAAACTGGGGAATTGTAGTTTGCTGCCATGCAAATGGCACTCGGCCGTGCGTGTCCAGCCGCGATGCAGAAACGTTTACCGCCAAGCTGTGCCGCCAAGCTACGAATCGAGGCATGAATGTGTCCAACCCCCGACCTGTTCTGGTAACCAGCGCAGACAGCCCTCGTGGCTCGATCGAGAACTGGCTGGTAACCTGCCACGACCGACTGGAGGAGGCCCGAGACGCTTATGGAGAACCGCAGTTAATTATTGTTGTGAAAATGGATGACGATACGGAGGAGTATCATGAGATTAAGCGGTCGACCCACACTTCACTGGGGCTTCCGAGTCAGTGCGTCACGGCAGCGGTTTTGAAGCGATCGAACGTGCAAGTGCTGGCAAACTTGTGTCTGAAAATCAACGCCAAGTTGGGCGGCCTTAATGCAGCGTTTCCTGAAGGCACTCTCCCGTTAGTGCACGAAGAACCCACCATCCTAATCGGTGCTGACGTTTGTTACACGAAAATGGAGAAGAGTGGACGACCACCAGTCTCAGCAGTAGCTGCGTCTTTGGATCGCCACTCGTCCAAGTACGCGGCTCGTTTGGCAGTGCAAAGTGGACACAATGACGTTTCTCATCTTCCCCAGATGCTCTGGGAGCTGTTCGTGGAGCACTACAAGTACACCCGGTTTCAACCGAAGCATGTCGTCTACTTTCGCAATGGAATTTCAGCTTCTCGTGTGGTTGACGTGGTTCAAGCCGAGATGTGGGCACTGCGCAAAGCCTTTCGGATGCTCGCAGCGGATTATGAGCCTTCCGTCACGTTTGTTATCGCCAACAAACACCATCACGTCCGGCTTTTTGTGCCGGAGCGCGCAGGCCGCAACGAACGCGGCCCGCAGCGGAAATCCCGTGCCAGGGACAATTGTGGATGCTGGAACGATTGTCGACCCGCAGCGGCTGGAGTTCTTCCTGATGGCGCACAGTGGAATTCAAGGAACAAGTGTGCCGACGCAGTACGCGGTGCTTGTCGACGAGAACAACTTTTCAGCAGACCGCATCGAGCAATTGGTTTACCGCTTGGGGCTACAGCTACGCACGATGCACGCGGTCGGTCGCCATTGTGCCACCCATTTGCTACGCACAACTTGCAGCGGAGCAGGCACTTGGATCGATTTCGGATACGCCAAGCGAATGTTCGTCCACGGTGTCTAACACGGGATCTACCTACACACTCGCTGGATTGAGCGATAAGCTTGCTGGAGTTATGTACTTTGTGTAATTGGCGTTGTCGAGTGCGAGGTCAAGCAACAGAAGAAGGAGAACGGAATGTCAGAAGAGCTTGATAGTTGTTATTATTGTACTCCCTTTGCTTTGCAGCAATCTCCATTAACCTGTACAGATAAAGTCTGTGCTTTCACGCGTATCTGATCCCCGTTCAGGTGACATTAGTAAAGGGATCGCGTAGAAGTGTGCGTTGTTGGTCTGCATCCCCGTCGAGGCCTCAAACGTTGCTACCCGATCTCGGTCTTTAGCGATTGACTCGACGTTGTGCGTCAGGAACGACACTGAGTAGCCTACGAGCGTCAAAATGCAGGCGAGTTGTGCTGCTGCTCGCATCTGCGTAGACGAATAGTCGTTCTCTACGTAGTAGCAAAGGCAAGCAACAGTCAGCAAATGTCATTTGATACAGCAGACGACGAAGACAACGAACGCACCATAATTCCACAGCTTCGTTCGGACATTGTCAAACCTCATCGTCACAGTGCAGTATGTGTCACCCAACTTGCGCTCCAAACACTGGCACCAAATAACACTTAGTACGAAGTAGAAACCTAGGGATAACGAACTATACTGCTGCATTGTACCTGATCAATGGTTAGCTGCTTGAATGGCTGCACAACGCTCAAGCCGATGGGCAAATACAGCAGGAATGCCACGAAAAAGCAGGCGCTAAACACAACTTGAAGGCGAAGTGTACGCCTCATACCAGCGAGTTTTGTTTCTGCGTCGATGTCCTCGAAGTCACAGATCACCGGAATTTCACCAGCGGTTGCTTCGGGCACCCGAGCGCTTTTCGCAAGCTTGTAGCTCACAAATGTCTGCGCGTTAACCACGTACGTGAGTTCCAGCTAACTCCTCTCACATTGAAAGACAACTCACTCGTACATTGAGAAAATGGCGATCGCCTCCAGCAGAAAGAACCAGTACGCAGCGTTGTTGTGAAGCGATGGATATGATGTCGTGCTAAAGAACGCCTGAAAATGAAACAACGAGCCGTCAGCAAACGCTATCTTCACCAGTAACAACCTAACGTAGTTGTCACGTACAAGTATCGGCAGCCCAATGGTAGAGATGATGCCAGTAAAGGTGCATGCTCTTGCAGTCCACCCCACGAAAGGTGACACGTAGCCCAGCAGCGTAGGGATTCGTAGAGACGAGCTCTGGAACTCGTAATTAAAGTACCAAGTAGCGCTCAGGGCGATCGCTACGACGGTAAGGCCGACGCAAAAGACGTAGTAGCCTGGTGAATCTACAGCAACAAAGCAGTCAGTCACCAGACAAATACCAGCAACAAAGACTGCGGGTGCACAAACCTCGACCCAAATCGGAGAAGTATGGCCACGTGAGGCCGCCGGTGTAGGTTTTGTTGGTCTTGGCGATGATCAGACACGTAAGCAGCGTGCTAACCACAGTGCCAGACGCAATTACTGGTGCGGCACAGCGCACAACCCGCGTCGAGACGCCCATGCTCCAGTCCACGTCTCCGATATCAATGAGCTTTTCAAACGCTAGTTACAGTCGACGTCGTAGCAGGATAAGACTTTGACAGTCCACAAGTCCCTGGTCAACAGTCTCGAAACCCTCTCCAGCTGCTGAGTTCCTCGCCGAAACGTCCACCATCTGCCACCCATCCGTCCTTGCAGCAAACTGCCGTCAAGCCCCACAAATAGTCACACGAACCCTGACTTGTCCAGCAGCAGTAAGGCAACACCTTCAACAAGCTGCTGGTGGCAGCTCCATACGAGTGTCCGAGTGTTCAGAGGTCGACAGCATCGAGGACGCGTTTCCGTATTGCGGCGTCAATTTTTGTCTGTTTGATTTGCTGTTTTCAGGCTGAAAAGAAATGTCAGCGGGAAATGGGCCTGCACTGCTGCGTCGCCGTTGCCGGCGAGACGGTCTCCATGCCACATCCGTCGTCGTCCGTTGCTTCACTTTTCTCTCACGCGCCCGCCATTCACCACGAGAAATCGTCGCCAACGTGCTTGCTCCAATCTGGAGGCATGCATAGCCGCCAGCGGCGTCGCGTGACGTTGCATGCTAGTTTAGCACAAGCTTGTACCAAGCAGACTAAAATCGACCACCGAAATGCAATAAACACGCGTGACGCGCGCGACTTTGCGGTGGCATTTCATCCTCGATATCCCTCTCAAATCCGGTATCCAGTTTCAGCGACTTCAACCTGTCGATGCAACAGTAGCAAGTCTCTGCCACCCTCCACCTCCTCTGCACCCTCCTCTTCCTCTTCTTCCCTGCCCACCGCCTGTTTCTTGGCGTCTCCTCGTTCTCCACCGCTGCCGCTGCGACGTCTCGGGGGCCGTGGGGGCAGCGGAGACGGAGGAAGGCGGCTGACGACGTAGCCCCAGTTCTCCTTCTCGCAGGTGCAAGGTTTGGAGACGGGTACGGGGTACCAGTCAAAACCGGTAGTACCGGTAATGTAGCCATGTACGTTGCGCGCGCCGAGAGCCACTGAGCTCATTCCGTCGGAGGATCCTTAGGAGAGACCGGAGGAAGACCCGATCGATGCGTCTCGACGTCGTGTCCAAGGCCACGCGTGTGGCCGCGCGCTTCTCGGCCCAGTGCCAGGGCCAGCAGTTCCGCGCGGCCCACGCGTCGGCCACTGCGCGCCGCGTTGGCCGTTGAGGCCGGCCAGACGCACTCCACGAGCGGCCGCTTCGCCGGCCTGGCCGCGGCCGTCGCTCTCCTGGGCGCGGCCGGCGTGGCCACCACCGCGGCCGACCGCTCGGCCGAGTGCGAGGGCGCGGCCAAGCCCGTGAGCCGCGAGGTGGTGACGCAGAACATGCTCAAGGAGGTCGTGGCCAAGCTCAACCGCATCGAGAGCGCCGTGGCCAACCCGCACCGCCAGACGGAGGGCCTGAACCCCGGCGTGGACGTGGTGTTGGGCGCCCAGTGGGGCGACGAGGGCAAGGGCAAGCTCGTGGACAGTCTGTCGCAGTCGTACGACGTGATCGTGCGCGTGGCTGGCGGCTCCAACGCGGGCCACACGATCGTCCACCAGGGCAAGAAGTACAAGTTCCACCTGGTGCCGTCGGGCATTCTGAACCCGGAGGCCATCTGCATCATCGGCAATGGCGTGGTGGTGCACCTGCCCAGCTTCCTGGAGGAGCTCAAGGAGCTCAAGAGGATGGGCGTGGACTACGAAGGCCGCATCCTCATCTCGGACCGGGCGCACATGGTGCTCGACCTGCACCAGGAAGTGGACGGCATCAACGAGCTCCGTCGCGGCCGCAACAAAATCGGCACCACGAAGAAGGGCATCGGCCCCGCCTACAGCTCAAGATGCTGCGCAACGGCGTCCGCGTGGGCGACTTGCGCTACTTCGACGACTTCTCGGAGAAGATGATCGACCTGGTCAAGTTCTACAAGGACAACTACCCCGAGCTGGAGGCCGATGCCGACGCCGAGATTAAGGCTTACAGCGACATCAAGGACACTATCCTGGGGATGACTGTGGACACCGTGGCGTACCTGAACAACGCGTACGTGGCCGGCAAGAAGATCCTGGTGGAAGGAGCCAACGCCACAATGCTGGACATTGACTTCGGCACGTACCCGTACGTGACGTCGAGCAACCCGAGCATCGGAAGTGTGTGCACGGGTGGCGGTATCTCGCCGAACCGTCTGAACGGTATCATCGGTATCGTCAAGGCCTACTGCACGCGCGTGGGTGAGGGCCCGTTCCCCACGGAGCTGCATGACAAGGTCGGCGAGCACTTGGGCACGGTCGGTGCTGAGTTCGGTACGACCACCGGCCGCCAACGTCGTTGCGGCTGGCTGGACATCCCCCAGATGCGCTACTCCAACATGGTGAACGGCTTCACGGAGCTGAACTTGACCAAGCTGGACGTGCTCACGGGCCTGGACAAGGTGAAGATCGGCGTGGCGTACTGGCACCAGGGCAAGAAGCTGGACGGCATGCCGTCCAACCTGCAGCTGCTGCAGGACTCGGTCGTGGAGTACGAGGAGCTGGAAGGCTGGAAGGAGGACATCTCCAAGTGCAAGACGTTCGAGGAGCTGCCCGAGGCTGCGCAGAAGTACGTGCTGCGTGTGGAGGAGCTTCTGGGCACGCACATCAAGTGGATCGGCGTCGGCCCGGACCGCTTCGACGTGATTACGCGCGCGCACCCACTGGAGAAGGCGTACAACTCCAGCGCCTAGAGAGTCTAACACTTGCTGCGCTTTTCAGCCGTAGACAAGTAGGCAGCCATGTGTCTTACTAGCACTTCGTACCGGTAAATACATGTCCGCTTGGAGGAACTTGACGTTGCACTTGCCTTCAGTTTGGGTACGAAACACCAACTAGCACCGGTATACCGGTCATCTCCATATCCAATACCGCACGGCGAGCGCCAGTCGCAAAGCTAAGCATGGCCGAGCGGCAGTTCAAGATCAAAGTGGGCACTTTGCGCCGGTGCGAATGAATCTTTCGCTAGTGTTTTGCATCTACCCTTCAGTAAACTTACTATAGTCAGTATACCGTTGCAGCGTGAAGAAGGACCTCGAGTACTACGTCAAGGAGCACCAGGCGCAACAGGTCAAGATCGACAAGATGCGACTGGACGGCAGAGACGAGTACGACATCCGCAAACAGGAGGAAGTTCTGGTGGAGACGGAGACGATGCTGCCGGACTGCCAGACGCGCCTCAAAGAGGCGGCCAGAGACGTGGCCACCTTCATTGAGACCCACAAGACGGACGTCGAGGCGCTCGAGACCCTCAAAGAGGCAGAGGAGCTCCTCGCAGCCATCCCCTCTCTGCTTCAGTAGAAAGAGCTACTTAGCGATACTTAAGTAAAGCAGACAGCTAATTTCAGGGTCCTTACACTCGGAACAACTTGTCCGGAGAGCACCTGCTAACCGGTTTCTCCGGTGATAAGCTGGGGAGACTCAACTTGCTCCTGGACGGTGACTTCGTGGGGTACCGGGTGCTGATGTTGGGTGAATTGGTACTTCACTAAGTATCCGCGCTGATGATTTCCTTTTGACGGGACATTCCGAGTGTGAAGCACCGAGTAGCTGGGCTGAGGGCGTTGGCTTTCTCTTGACAGGCGACGCTGAGGATGTTGCGAGCCAGGGATGATCCAGCACTTGTATGATGGTCAATCGGTCAGACGGGTTCTCGCACAGCATTCCCAGCAGAGCAGAGCGAAGCTTGACGGAGTATTTCCAGTCGGGGCCGTGACAGAACTCTCGTGTTCGCGCTAATGCCTACGGATCAACACTGTGAGTTTTTACACGTGTCTAAGACAGTGTCCGGTTAACGACAACCTACCGTTTTAACGCATTCGGCAAACTGTGTGGGCTCTTTCAGGACTGAAAGTTCGTACGTGGACATCCAGAGCGACGAGAAGAGCGAATTCCCAAGCACCAACTAACAACAAATGTGTTTGACGTCAGAGGAAGGCAGGGTTTGCAATAGGTAAAACGGTTCTTTTGCACCTCAAGCAGGATGCAGCCGATACTCCAAATGTCCGCCTTGAACCCGTCGTAACTATCACGCAGCAGCAGTTCAGGCGCGAAAAAGCCTGGACTTCCGCAAAAGTCATGAAGAGCTCCATCATTCTCGGCTGTGGCTTTGGTGCACAGCCCAAAATCAATCAGTTTGACCAAGTGTGCATCTCCCGGTGAGTACAGAACATTTTCCCTACAACGATAAAGGATGTTAGCATTTCCGTTGATCCCCATACGCCAACACTTACGGCTTGAGATCTCGATGGCAGTAATTGTGGCGGTGTAAGACTTCCACTGCCTGTGCGAGGTGGAAAAGTAGTGGACGGATCGTGTCTTCCTCCAGTGCCTCACAAGCCCCGAAAAACTCAAACAAATCCTTGCCTCCACACTCTGTGACCAGGTAAATGTGTTTGTGAGTGTGAATAACTTCCACTAGCTCCAAGATCCCCGGGTGTCGAATGCCAGGGTCACTGAGTGAGGCAATTTCGGAGCTGATACGGTGCAGTGACACGAGATCCATGAGTTTCTGCTTGTCGATTGCCTTGATCGCGAGATTTGAGCGTTCGGGTGTACTGGATGAGTACACGAGTGCGTATTGGCCATAGCCGATAACTTGTTCCAGTGGGTATTTCCCGACGGCTGTAGGTGTCTCTGGTAGCTGAGCGCTCAAGCGGGGAATAGAGCGAAGACTTGGATCCCTCGCTGGTAGATACTCCCACATCAATTTGCGGTGGTTTTCAGCCAGTTTGTCGAACTGAGTCTTCATCTCCCGCACGTCGTCAAAGAATTGTTCTTGCTCGATCTCGAGATGTTGCGCCTTTTGCATCGCATCTTCGGCTTTGGTTTTAAAACTGCCCACTTGTTCCGACAGCAGCTTAATCTTCTTGCTTTTCCTGCCGAGTTTGCGGAGCAGGTGACTCGTATCAACGGTCTTCGTCGGCGAAGCGTCAGCTTTGGAATTGTTTTCCGTGCCACTTGCCTCGCTGTTGAGAATGGTAGATAAACAGTCCCTGTCGATGCGCTTCCTCGTAACCAACTACCGATCACACCCAAGTCAGCTTCAACATTAATAAAGATTGGCCAGGTGACGTACTAGCTGGTGGTCTTGAAGCTCCTCTGTTGGCTGAAAAATTCATATTAACGTTAGCGAAATTGTTTTGTTCTAGCGACTGCAACTCACATCTGGTAAACTCGCTAGGATTTCTATCGGAGTTGTCGAGGCTGCGAAATTCACGTTGCAAAAAGCATTGTCAGCCATGCTAACCAATTGCCGAGTCCCGAAAAGTACCTACTTTGCAAGACACGTATCAACGACTCGAACACGAGGTTGCTGCCACCATTTCCAGCAATCACCAGCACTTCCATCACTTCCACCGATAAGCTTAAACACGCTTTGCAACTTCCAACTAAAAATGTTTTGCGCAAGAAAAAACGCAAATAGCGCCACGCAAATGATCGCTTGTCATGGATGAGACAGTTCCGCTGCTACCTCTTGTGTCATTCAATTTCAGAACCGCTCCCTACCTTCACTGCCGGTGCAGTGCTTGCTGCTTGTAAAGTCCTCCAACTTGGCCAGGATGTCCATCGTATTCTGCTTGAGAATCTTCCGGATAGCCATGACAATCTCTTTGCCGGTGAACTCCGTGTCTTCATCGAACGCGTCTTGGAAGTGGAAGTAAATATCGTTCATGAATTCCTTGAAGAGCTCACTCAGCGCCGCATATTCCTGGTCGTTCTTGGCGGACTGCAGTTGAGTCATCTCGTGCTCCTTGGACGCCAACAGTTCCGCTAAATGTTGCGCTTCGGAGTGAGAACCTTCTGCCTGCTGCTTCAGCACCTTCGACTCATCCTCAAGCTGCTGAACACGAGCCAGTAATTCCTGAACACGCGAGTTCTGAGCTGTATGCGACTTGGCTGACTCGTCCTGAAGCTGCATCTGCTGGCTTTGAGCTTGAGTCAGTCGGTTGTTCATCGTCTCTCGCTCAACTTCCCACTGCGTCTTCAGAGCAGACAATTCCGCAACTTGCGCCTCCAGTGCCGCCTTCTCAGTGGCCATTCTCTCCATTGAGTCCTTAGAGCCTTGCCGAACTTCCTCTTCAACCTGCCGCTGAAGCTTCCCCAACTGTTTGTGCGTATCTTCTTGCAGCTTCGCCTTCTCCTTTGCAAGCTGCTCGTCCTTGGCCGCAAGCTCCGAGCGAAGATGAAAATTCTCTTCTTGATACACCAGCATTTGCTCCTGTGTCCGACTCAGCTGCTGCTGGACACTTCGCAGTTCTAAGCGGAACTTCTCCTGTTGCAAGTGGTTCCCGTTTTGCAGCTTGTCCAGCAGCGTTCGGTTCTCCATCTGAAGCGCCTCCTGTTGGCCCTGAAAGTCTTCCACAGTTGATTCCAGCTCCCCGTTGACCTCCTGGAGACGAGAATTAATGTCTTGCAGCTGATCACGTTGAGCGAGCGCCTTTTCCAGATTTTTCAGCAGCATCGAAGACGACGACGAGGAAGAAGAAGACGACGCAGGCGAAAAAGAGGAGCCGCCACCAAATTTGCTTGAGCTTGAAACAAACTTGCCCGATTTCATGGAATTCTGCAGGTTGAGCAGTCGGTCCATCTTGGATTGGACGTCTTGCAACGTGGACTCGATCGACGTGGAGGACCGTTGGAGACGAATGATACCGGTCTCAACGTCCGGTGAAGAACCTGATCCAGACACGCTCTGAGTCGACGAGTACGACGGAAATGAGTGATTTGTGTACGGCGTAAGCGACGAAGAGAACGAACTGGGAGCTGGCGGGATCGTCGATGGATGAGCAAACGTGGACGGGGAAAATGACGGTACCGGGTCCTTCGGCGGAGACCACCTGCTAGTACTGGATCCAATTTGCGGACCGGCCGACCCCATTAGCGCAAATGAAGAAGGTGTGAAGGACGAAGCCGGTTTCTCTTGCGCTGGTTTGTACTCGGTCAGAGTTGCAGTGGCACCGTTTGGGGATCGAACTGACGGGTCATTTGCACTGTCGTCTTCGGACTGCAATTTGCGCTTGCTTTCTTCAAGCTGGTCGCGAAGTCGCGCTAACTCGGACTGTTCCTTGATCAGCCGCTCCATGTCGCTCGACATCGACGACGATTTACTGCCACCACCTGAATCCGCGTCGGACGAGAACTTCAAAGGTTCAATCACTTTTGCAGCAAGTGACGACAGATGCGAATCTGAAGTTGACTGCACTTCGGTATTCTCCGCATTTAACGACCGGAACGAACCAGGTCGTTCACCAGGAAGTTGCAGACCAGCCAGTAATACCGGTATGTAACCGGCCGGTGGGTCCGAAGACTCCTGTCCAACAGCGGCGTCTCGATCCATTGCCCCGTTGCCCAGTTTTGTTTTCACACTTGAAATGAGCCCCGAGCTCTGACTGCCCATTCGAGACAAGCTCGCCATGCGCTTCACCAGTTCGTCATGACCTTGACCCTCCGTCGGTATCGTACCGGTATTTTCACTCTGTTCGCTTGTTGCACTCGCTCTGGTGTTCTTCTTGACTTTGACGAGTTCGATTTGCGCAATGACCCACTGTTGCGTTTGCGGGAATGTGACCACCACGAGTCTTTTTGCGGTCTTTTGCATTCCCAAGAGCGCTTCGGTCGCCAACACGTGCAGAAACGGGTCAGTTTCATCTTCTTCTGAAGCGTCCACAAGACGAATGCGCCTCACTTCGCCCTCTGCCGTGGCGTCAATTGGCGCTTGATTACGAATCTCCAAGGGGCTATTCATAGCCGAGAAGAACTTCTCCCGCTCTTTTGCATTCCCCTGCCACTTCTTGAGTGCAATTCCAGCGACATCTCCGACTGCCAAAGGTGATGCGTCATCTTTCCCCAACGTCAATTGGTCTACGAGCACCAGCGGCTTGGACCGGTCGAAGGCTTTTGCGGATTGCGCAAATAGTTGCGCCTTGGTGAACGCGACAGCCGAGAGGAAACTCTCGCTCGCCTCGGCGTCTCGGAAGCGCATGGCGAAGTTGCGCTGCGTTTTGCGCTCGAAGAAGTTGACGTAATTGTCGTTTTGCGGCGCGAACCGCGTGCTGGGCGAGAGTTGCAGCTGCAAAAGCGGCGACTTTTGCGCGTCGTAGAACAGGAGCGAGAAGGCACCGCTGTCGTTGGCGAGAAGCGCGCAGCCCACGGCCGCGTCCGTCTGCTGCGTGTAGGCGCCGCTGTGGCTGTCGTACAGGTGCAGGTACACGGCGCACGAGTGCAGCAGCGCGTCCGGCATGGTCAAGAGGAGGGGAATATACCGGTACTGCGTGCAGTTGAAGCCCGAAATCGGATTGGAGAGGGACGTAATCAGTGTGGAGACATGAAGGTTGGGTACAGCACACTAAATAGGAACAGGAGCAGGATCAGGTGGCTACAACGTGAGACTGGTTGTTTGGTCACTGCAGTAGGCAGCGCCGATCTCGCCACATCAGAGAGGAAGGCAGCGTGGCTGGCCATGAAGCAATTGCGTTCACTGGACTGGATGGAATGGTTGGCGCTGCGAAATTGGTGATGATGATGATGGCGTGGCAGCCGATGCCACGGTGACGTTGCCTTATTAGATGGGTACCTTTGACGTTAAACGCAAGCTGCTTCTTCGTGTTGAACGCAGAGCGGTCTGCACCTATCGAGGACGTCCATCTACGATGGTATCACAGCAGTCGACTGCTACGTTGGACCAGACTTTGGGTGCACTCGCGAGTGCTGGTCCAGTTTTAGCTGAGAATTCAGCTCTAATGCAGCAGGATTCAGCTCTATCCAGCTGCAGCCACTGGGGACACTTCCTGACGAACAGGCTTCGAGTCAGCAGCTGGGACTAAATACTAAATGTATTCTGGGAGCATGACGCTCGCCAACTGGCAGCAATGCCAAGTGCATCTCTTTCAAGCAGGCAGCGCGCTCTCGAGGCAATTGCGCTGCAGTTTTGCAAGGCAGCACTTTTTGCAGGCGGAGACCGCCAAATTCTCCTCTCCGTCGACCTCGTCGCTAAATCGCACTTAGCCCGTGCATAGTCAGTCGGTCCGGCTCGTCTGCGGCAGATGGGCATACAAAAGGCAAGTGAAAAGGAAGAAAATCTATCGAGAAGCTTTTAGCGTGTGTAGCGCGAGCGCTGGCCGCCAGTTGTCCCCACAACTGCAAAGGTCGGAACGCGAGCGAGCGATTGAGTTTTTGGCGCAACGATTGCCGGACGAAGGCACCAGCAGCTCCTTTTGCGCCAACTTTTGCGCAAAGCCCTCTTCGCAGCATGTTCAAGGCGCTCTTCCGGTGCCTCCGGCGCATGTTCGGCCGCATCAAGCCCAAGCCCAAGGAGTCTTTGCACCGCCGGACCGAGTACGGCGCCGATATCGACATCGAAGAAGCGTTGGCGGAGCAGATGGAGATCCAGCGACGCAGCGGCCGCGTGCTCTCGTCCACCGCCAGCATCGCCGCAGCGTTGCGCCAACGGCCGCGCGAAGACATGCCAGCTTTTGCAACTCAATTGCGCAACAGCGAATCTTCGGACCCGAACATTCGGAAGGCCGTGCAAGAGATGCAAAGCCTCACTCCTGGAATCATTAGCGGCTCGGGGAGAACGTCGAGTCGCTGGTTGGCGCAAAATCTCCCTCGGTAAATACCGGTAAACCCCGTCCAGCAGGGGTCGTCCAGCAGAGAGTCGTCCATTAAGATCCCGGAAGCTGTTCCAGAAGACGAAGAGCCGGAGGAGGAGAAGGGGACGAAGGGGAAATCGCCCCCGCGGTGGAGCGGCCGTCCGAGATGAACATGCGCCGCTCGTCCATCTTCGACATGCGCTCCGAGTGGATCTAGAGAGGAGGAAGGTTTTGGCGTTTTGCAGTTTGCAGATAGAGGGATTTGCGCAATTCGCTTCGCGCAACACCCGATAGACGAAGAGGTGGGGGATTATTATTGGCGTAATTGGCTCGACGGCAGGCTAATATGAGGTACCATAGCATGGCGTGGTGTGGCTTTCGTCGACTTTCGTGGAGAAGGAAGGAGTCAGTAAGAGTGCAACGACAGCAAAATTAAGTATAAGTAAGTAGTCAAATTAAGCGCAGATAGTTGAGGAGGGTCTCTCAGTTCAGGTTGCGGCATCTGTCTGGAGCCTACAAGCAGCACTTTATTACCTGAATCGGCAGCCGACACCTGGCAAAGAGCACTCGCACGTGTCGGACCAGCACGTTTAACGGCAGAGTTTTCATCCACAGACCGGAGCTCTGCGCTGTGCGTCGTACGTCGTGGCGCTCGTCGTCGTCGTGCCGCGTCGTTATCGACAGTCCACTTTGAGTCCAAGCGCAATCAGATTCGGTTGCTCTGGTCGCGTTGTTGCAGCGAGTGGTAGCGCCACACGTGTCGGCATCTGCGCATAGCTCAGAGCTGCAGCAAGACGCTGTCGCACCGGGCTCCAGTGCGTCCCATCGAGCCGATGAGCTGAACCGGTACGCGCCACGTCACAGAGGTACCATCCAGTCGGTACACAGCCGCTAGCGTTGAAGCGGAGACTGACTTGCAAAAAGTGCAAAAGTGAGACGCCAAACGCAACACGTTCCCAGAGTATTCTGTCCGCCTCGTCATTCCCAGTTGGTGTCCACCCGAACGCTTGCTGGGATGTCGATGGTGATTTTCATGGACTGAGCGTCACTGGCGTCCACATCCCGACGACAGGACCAACCGGCTGAACCTCCACGCTTGGCATCGTTTTTCATGCAGCGACTCCAGCAGCATCAGCAGATTCGGCGGCGCATTTCGTTGCTCGGCGATATCCAAGATCGCTCCGTAGCCGATGGCGCTGGCGTCGACCATTCCCTGGACGACCGTGTTGCCTCCACTCGCAGCTGGAGGCGCAGTGGCCGTGGAGGAGGTGGACGATCGAGTTGACGAAGGTGCTGCGTCAGTACTGTTCGACCAGACTGAATAGCGTGACGGAGCGGGTGCTGGCGTCGCGCTCCACGCTGACGATGACGCGGGAGCCGATGCGGTCGACAATTTCCCACTGTTCCCACCCGGGAACAAGGAAATAATTGCCGATTTGGCGCTTCGCGGCTGTACAAGAGCCTCCATCGTCTTCCAGTCGCGCACTAACGCACACGTCACGAGCGCCGAGAAGAGGTAGCGCTTCGGGTCGATACTGAAGCGTTCGCGCAGTGGGCCAGGTTGGCACGAGCTGTTGCGGGTGTGCGACTTTTTGCGTCTCCGTGGTACAACATGGAATAGCGCAACAGTTCCCCACGGTCATGCGGTGCACACATCTCCTCGGGAACGCCAGCCAGCGCGGATCCAGCTCCAGTCGCTTCACATTGGCCGTAATAGCCGCAGCCCATTGCCGCTGCCCCTCGGGGTGAACGCGTCCAGAATCAGCTCTTCCGTCCCCGCAGCGTCGCAAATCTTGATGCAAAACGGGCGCAAGGAAAACTTGCCGCGGTAGTCCAGCGATTCAACTTGCATGCCCCTCGCCAGGGCCAAACTGCCCTTCTTGTTGGTCTTCCCTCCAAAAGGCTCTTGGCCTTCTCCGCTCTCTCCTCGTCGTGCTTAAAGTACACGATCTCCTTCTCCGTGAGCTGCACGTACCTCATCCTCCAGTTGGCCTGCAAGTTGCCCACTCCCCTGGACCGTTTGTCCACTTTGGCCGCCATTGTGCAGACCGGAGGGGACGTGTGAGCGTCCTCTCTCTCCGTTTCCAGCTGCACTTTGGACAGCGTCACGTACTCGTGCAGCAGGTCCAAGATCCAGACCGGCAGTCGGTGGCGGTAGAGCTTGGCGATGTCCAGCACGTCGTCCGTCACCCGCAGCGACCGACTGAGCTCTCGGTCGTAGAAGACCAGCGACAGCAGCGTGGCGGCCAGCTCTCGGTACCGCTGCGTGGCCGCGTAGAGCTCCAGGAGCCCCCGCAGCGCGCTGAGCGACACCGTCTCGTTGCTGACCATGCACTGCTCCACCAGGTAGTGGACCCACTGGCTCAGCGACAGCGGGAGCGCGGCCAGCTGCTTGCGGAAGAGCGCGGGCGCCAGCGTCTCGTGCACGAAGAGCAGCACGTCGAGGATGACGGCGGAGCAGCCCGTGGCCTCTGCGGCGGCCAAGAGCGCGCACTTGTCAGCGAACGAGCGCAGCGGCAGGGAGAAGAGGTCGCGGAAGTCGCGCACGCCCGGGCCGGAGTCGGCCACAAGCCCCAAGTGCACGCACAGCAGCTGCGCCACGGCCTCCTCGGCGGCCGGAGACGACGCCATGCTCTTCAATTTGAGGGGATGATTTGGATAGGGTACGGCACACCAAGATCATACCGGTATCGGAGACCTGCGAAAGTTTATGCTAATAGCGTTTTAACATTTACTACAGTAGTACTACAGTATCAGGGTTTCAGTTAACCTTTAAACTTTATAACCGTATTAAACCGTAAGATAACGATCAAACCTGCGGCTCGAAATCGGGGATGCCTGGTGCCGGAGCTGCGGACGCGAAGGCGCTGGCCGCGGCCATGCGGCAGACGCTCAACCTGCCGCGCACGTCCTTCCCCATGCGGGCCAACGCGGTCGTGCGCGAGCCGCAGCTGCACGCGCGCTGCGTGTCCCAGGCCTACGCTGCGCAGGCGGCGGATCCGGCCCGGCCGCTGTTTCTGCTGCACGACGGGCCGCCGTTCGCCAACGGCAGTCTGCACATGGGCCACTTCCTCAACAAAACGCTCAAGGACGTTATCAACCGGTATCAGCTGCTGCGCGGGCGGCGGGTGCACTACGTGCCCGGCTGGGACTGCCACGGCCTCCCCATCGAGCACAAAGCGCTCACTTTGCTGCAGTTGCAAGCCGACGAGCTGTCGCCCGTCCAAGTGCGCGCGCTGTCCCGCCAATTGGCGCGCAAGGCCGTGGCCGAGCAGCAGAAGGACTTTGAGCGCTGGGGGTGCTCGCGGACTGGACTGGCCAGCAGGACGACAGCGTATACCTGACCATGGCCCCCACGTACGAAGCCCGGCAGTACGACGTCCTGAAGAAGATGGTGCAGGACGGCCTGATCTTCCGAGGCTTCAAGCCGGTGTACTGGTCCCCTAGCAGTCGCACGGCCTTGGCCGAGGCTGAACTGGAGTACCAGGACGACCATGTGTCGCACGCGGCGTACGTGAAGTTCGGCTTCGCTGCGGGCGATGAGGTGTTGACCAAGTACGGAGACAAGTTGTCGGCCGTGGTGTGGACGACCACGCCGTGGACCATTCCGTCCAACCAGGCTCTGTGCGTGAATGCGGAGCTGCAGTACGTCGTGGTGCGGGTAGTTGGAACTGAAGACTGCTATTTGATTGCGGACGCACTGCAGGAAAGTTTTGCAACGGTGCTGAAGGGGGTAACGAGACGGAAGTGGAGCTGGAAGTGCTGGACACACTGAGGGGTCGAGTCTGGAAGGTGCACAGTTTTCGCATCCACTGGTTAGCCGCAACGCGGTGGTTCTTGTCGGTGAACATGTTACAACCGATGCTGGTACTGGAGTTGTACACACAGCCCCCGGACACGGCCAGGATGATTATTTCGCGTGGATGGCGCACCACTCGAAGCCTGGTGAACACCCGGACATTCTCTGCCCGGTGGACGCTGAAGGCTGTTTCACTGCGGAGGCGGGACAGGGTCTGGCAGGTTTGAGTGTGTTGGACGAAGGCAACATGGCGGTCATTGATCAGCTGAAGAACTCGGGCAACTTGCTGTCCATTGGCGAGTATCACCACCGATACCCGTACGACTGGCGCACCAAACAGCCTGTGATTCTCCGCGCTACAGCTCAGTGGTTTGCACGACTGGATGCTCTTCATGAACGCGGTAAGCGCGTGTTGGAGGACTCTGTTCAGATGGTGCCTCCTACTGCCCGTCGTCGTCTGGAGGCGACGCTGTCAAGCCGTCATGAATGGTGCATCTCACGTCAGCGTGCGTGGGGTCTTCCGATCCCTGTATTCTACCATAAGGTCACGGGTGAACCGTTGATCACGGAGGAATCCATCGAACACCTTCAACATATTGTGAAGACCTATCGTGTTGAAAGTGAGGACGGAGAGGCTGAACGTGAAGGTGCAGACTGCTGGTGGGATCTTTCGGTGCGTGAGCTGCTGCCGGAATCGCTCCAGGGTCAAGCCGACCAGTACGAGAAGGGCACAGATACACTGGATGTGTGGTTCGACAGTGGCAGTAGCTGGCATGCGGTTCTTCCGGGCCTACTGGAGCCTAACGAGGAGGGACAGATTCGTGCTGATGTGTATCTGGAAGGCTCGGACCAGCACCGCGGTTGGTTCCAGTCCTCGTTGCTGACTTCGCTGGCCATGCAGGGTACAGCGCCGTACAAAAACGTCATCACGCACGGTTTCACTCTGGATGAACGTGGCAGCAAGATGTCCAAGTCGCTGGGTAACACCATTGTACCCAATGATTTTATCAATGGCTGTACGATGCCAGTGCCGGTGTCTGACAAAAAGTCCAACAACAAGAAGAAAGCGAAGAAGAACAACGATAACCCGCAAAAGGCTCCGAAGGTCAAGCAGATGAAGGTGCCGGCGTACGGCGTTGATGTGCTTCGCTTCTGGGTGGCCACCACGGATTATACTGGTGACGTGAGTATTGGGCCTGCCGTCGTTGGGAAGGCCAGTGACGCTCTGCGTAAGGTGCGTAATACGGCGCGGTTCCTGCTGGGAAATCTCCAAGACTTCGACCCTGCACAGCACGCGGTTCCACAGGATATGATGCAGTTCTCGCTCGACCGCTACATGCTGCACGAACTCAACTCGTTGGCACAGTCTGTGACTGCAGCCTACGATGCGTTTGCGTTCAACCGTGCACAGCATGCGCTTTCGCATTTCATCTCGACGGATCTCTCAGCTTTCTACATGGAGGCGACCAAGGACCGACTGTACTGTGATGCAGCCGACTCGCAGACACGCCGCTCGGCGCAGACTGTGCTGTGGCTGTCACTTCAGGCTATTACTCGCGCCCTCGCACCGGTTGTCCCGCATACCGCAGAAGACATTCGACTTCACTGGGAGTCTCAGCTACAAGGTGGCATTCCTCTTGAGGATGTTCCCGGAAGTGTCTTCCTTGAGGAAGGCTGGATGCCAAGTGCTGAACAGTGGAAGAGTGACGACCTCGCGCGTGATTGGACCGCTATTCGTCAGCTTCGCTTTGAGGTGAACCGCGTGGTGGAACAGATGCGTCAAGCTGGACGTGTTGGCAGTCAATTGGAGTGCAACGTGTACATTGTGGCTGGAGAGAGTGACCCCCGTGCTGTAGCACTCTTGGGTCCAATTGCTGGCAAGTCGACGGAGCTTGAGGACGTCCTTCTGTGCTCGAGTGTGGAAGTCGTGGCGTCACAGACTGAGATTGAGAGTGTCGAGCAGTTCACAGCGAACTGCCAGTTGACGATGGGGGCCAACGACGCCCCCATGGACGTGAAGCTGGTGCTGACTCCGGCCAAGGGCCATAAATGCCCACGATGCTGGAAGTACGCGCCGGAGGTGGACGCCGCCGAGACGCAGCTATGTCTGCGTTGCGCCACAGCCACCGATCTGTGCAGTGTCACAGACCTGGCGAAGAAGATGATTGAGAACGCGTAAGGGTAGAGTCGGCCCTAGATGCCTTGATGCAGCAATAGAGCTACATATCGACACATACCTGTCAATCGGTGAAGATGCTCGGTGGCGGCTGCACAAATCAGCGGTTTTGTAGTTTGAAACGTTCATTCCCCTTCTCGCTTGCCAATACCATGCGCGAACTCCCTACAGAGATCATGGGCTGGTGGTGGCTCGGTTGAAGCTATTCGCTAGTCGCTTGTTGAAGTCGTCAACTTGAAGCCATTTGACGTTGCAAATTAAACGGCTATCCCGTTCATTTTCTCTGCCTCAGCTGAGACTTTCAATAAGTCGCTTCGTCACTTGCTACGATGGACGCTCAGCTGACAGCGGCTGTCACTTCTGTTCAAACCATGTCAGAGTGGGTTGCATGCTCCTCAGCAGAACCCCTCGATTCATTATCCAACAGGCCAAGTAATGGCTCAACTCACAGATCCTCAACAACAGTGTCAGCATTGGGCACACAACACGATGGACACTTCACTGCACGTCTACGCCCGATGCGGTCGGGCCGACGCAGCGCAAATTCAACTTCGACACGGAGCCGACACGGAAGTCCGCGATGCGCAAGGCTTGACGCCACTGCTGCTTGCGGCGCGCTACAATCAGCTGCAAGTGCTTCAAGTTATGCTTCAACATGGCGCGAATACCGACGCTTTCGCACCACTGGACACCGCTTTCGACCACGGAGCTGAGTTGGGAACGTGTGTCCACTTTGCCGTGGAAAGTGGCCACGTGCAAATCCTCAAGTTCCTGGTGACGGCTGCGGCTTTGGACGCAGATGAACGGACTTGCGGCTTACAACTCACTGCGCTGCACTTGGCAGCTCGAATGGGACGAGTTGATATCGTCCGGTTCCTAGTTCACCAGAAGGGGTGGACGTCAACGCGTGTGATGCACGCGGATGACCCCACTGCACCATGCGTGCGACTACCCAAACACAGTCAGTTCGGAGGACTCGAGATCTCCACCGCAGTTTCTCTTTGATGCAGCACACGTGGAAGTGGTGGACGCTCTCGTCCATGCAGGAGCGATACTCAATGTCCATCGAACTAATGACTGGGCCACACCACTACGATGTGCTCTTCACCACCGCCACCTTCTAGTTGCCAAGACACTGGCAGGTCATGGTGCACACAGTGGAGTATCGTCGTGGCTTCAAAAGATCAAGACACTACTGTCCAGACAGCGTAAAGCCAGGATGGACGAACCAGTTAAGCGATCGAGGAACGATAGTTTGTGCAAGACGGACCTTCTGGATGAGAAGACCAAGCCCCACTCGGTGAAAAGTAGAGCACGGCACGCGTCTGCACTGCACGAAGCGTGCAAAATCAAAGTTTGCCCCGACTTCGTGAAGCTTTAAAAGGCAACGGGAGTAGTCTGATTGGCCGCCGAGTAGTTCGACAAGCAGCAGAAGATTTCGTCGGGTGGACTTCCATCCACATCGCAGCATCTACCGGTTGGCAGGCTGGACTTGTACTGCTGATTGCCCACGGAGCGGATGTAGAAATCTCAACAGGAAAAGAGGAGGGCGGAACTACAGCACTGCATCTCGCGGCCCAGAATGGTCACGCCTCAAGTGTGCTGACACTATTGACCGCTGGAGCGGATGTCGATGCCTGTGATGCCCTGGGGGATACGGCTCTGTTGAGTGCACTTCGACATGGACGTTCTAGTATTGTGAAGCTGTTACTTCGTCATGGAGCCACCTGTGAATACCCGAAGGTGTTCGACGCCGTTCTGGAGCCTACACAGTCAATGTTAGGATCATTTGACCCACGTACGACATCTGCACTTCATCTTGCAGCATTTTTCGGAGCCCTCCCAGTCATTCAAGAGATCGTCCAGAGCTCCAATTGCCTCTTCATGTTAGATGCCGTAGATGACGACGGTGCGACTCCGATATGGCTGGCTGCACTCATGGGCCACTTGAATGTCGTCGCCTTCTTGGCCCAGCAAGGTGCGAGCTTGCACCACAGAGTTGCAGGAGAATCTGCAGCAGATTGCGCTGCTGAGTTTGGTCACCTCGAGGTCGTCGAGTACATTTCAACATCTTCGCCCGAGAGGCAGCACAGCGGACGTAGGTCACTGACCCGCCTAGCTCTTCTGGACAAGTGTGCTCTAGGGCGTTCACTTGTGTAAAAATGTACAGACATCAATTACTTCCGGACGCTCTAAGGTAACATGAAATGTGTATTGAAGTCTCGTACGTTTGTAAGCTGAGCTCAATCCATCCTGCGAGCTCTACGCTTACTTGATCTCGTTCGTCGTCGTGGGAGGTGTTAACAGGTCCGCTGCATCCACGAATTTCTGCGTGGAGATACAATACATGAAAAGCTAGCTTAGAAAGGAAGGCATTCAACGTAAATGTATGAACGTACCTCAGCGAAGTCAGCGAAGCCCCCAGCAAGCACTCGAACGTGAGGTTTGACACCAGCAGCTTCGGCGCGTTCAATGAACCGAAGTGCGCAGGTCGGTCCTCGGGTGACGCTATGGCCGCAGTGGAAGACAACCTCTTGTTTCTGGCCAATTTTCGCTACTATAGCATCCACGTCGGCGTCCTCATTGAAAGTGGCGGAGGGCAAGTGCTGAGCATTAATGATATGGCCTTCAAGCTCGAAGTCCTCGTTCCTCACGTCAACGATCACTGGGTGTTCGCCTTCAGAACGCAGCACAGCAGCCAAGTCATCAGGCGAGATGCGTTCAACTGCCAGTAGCTCCTTGGTGGTCGGCATTGTAGAAATGAAGTTGGTTGGGTTGGTGGTCCGGTGTCTGGGTCTCTGCCAAATTGAAAGTGCTTCATCATCTCTACACAAGCGTTGAACAAGATGCATTTTCTGAATAGGAAGACGAGCTGAAATGCAGCTGCTGGACTCATATGAGCTCTCTGCTGACCCCCACGCTACAGACGTTTGCTGAAAAAGCCAATGGGAGTTGTAGTAGCACATCTGTGTCAATATAGACGCCTCCGATGCTCGGTACTGGTGAATTCGTTGTAAACAAGTGCCTATCATGGGAGGCGATCGGATGTGCGTGCTGTTTGGAGAGATTCCGTAGAAGAACATGCTCTGCAGCGATAATTTCTTCTCCTTGCAACAGGATTTCCACAATGAAAAACGATGGCTACGATCCACTCACTCTTGAATTCCAACTCGAAAAAAGTACTTGTTTGTTGATAGTAGACCAGATAAAAAGAAAAAGGTTGACCATCACCAACCCAGCCATTGCTCCTTTCTCGACTTTTACCGTAAATGGCCAGGTTGGGGGCATCACCACTACTTCAAATTTTGAAAGCATTCCAAGCGCAAATATGGTGATCAGTTCCAATCCCCCATTGAGATCTCACCTCTCACTGCCAACTTCGATCACTTGATCCCGAGCTGCACCTTGCAGTCCTGGCAGTACCACTTACCCGCAGGTTGGTCCGTGAGTCCAACGCAGCTGAAGTGGAACCACTCGTACTTGCAGTCGTCGTTGTCGCAGCCCACCATCTGCCCGAAGGACACACGGCGACAACTGCAATAAATAGGTTCGTTCGGGTCGATCGGCAGGTCTTCCGACGCCAGCAGCACAGGCCCAGGAGCCACCTGCATCAAAATACACATAAAACACAAACAACCGTCACAATCTCCACCACCCACCACCAAAACTCGGCAAAACCTACCGCAGGAGCTGCCACCATAACTTCAGCAATTGACCTCTTCCTGGCCGAGTTCCCGGCACTGGAAGCCTTGGACACCACAGGAGTGATGGTCTTCTCCTTCAGTCCACTAGTAGCCACTGTATTGTGTTTGCTACGGACGTTCGCCACATGCGGCGGCCCATGACTCTGCTGCATGGGGTGGTGCACCTGGTGGCCCGTGGTCGTCGCCACCTTCTGCTTCTTGCGTTGCGGTCGGCTGTCCTCCTGGTACTCCCCATTGGCCTTCAGAAGGGCTTTGTAGTTCTCCAAGTCCCGATCCAGGCGGCGGATGTGGTGGTCCACGATGTCGTAGCTCTGCGCGGCGATGGCGATCTTCTCCTCCAGTTTCTGCACCACCCACGAGTGTTTTTCCCCCAGGGCGGCGGCTCGTTCGTCCCGCTCAATGAGCTCCAGGAGCTCCTCCTCGGTAGGGTCACCTTTTGTCGTGTCTGCGTACCTATCGAGCACCTTTTGGCGGGCCGCCACTAAGTACGCTTTTTGCTCGTTCTTGATGTCGTCCAGGAGCGGGTAGGACGTCTGTGAAGGGAGGTCGTTAGAGAGGGTTCTAGGGCGGTAAGAGGTTAAGTACACGCTCACGCACCTTGTCCAGCTCCCGCATGAGGTCGAAGTTGCGCTTGATCTCCGACGGGAGCATGTACATGCTCTCCACCGAGTCTTCCACATAGGTGCCCATTTTTATTATGGAGGCGAAAAAGGAAGTATAAAGCTGCTAAGTTCGTGCGTACTTACGAAAAAGCCCGTTCTTTATGAAACGTTGGACGGAAGAATTGGTGCGAATAGTTGAAGTTGCCTTTTTGTTTACTTGGTCTTCTTCTTGTCGAAGCTCTTTGGTTTGCTGGAGGGTTTCTTCTTGTCGGTTTTCTCCTTCTCGCCGGCTTTGCTGCTCTTCTTTTCGGAGGTCTTGTCTTTGGTCTTCTTCTTGGTTGTGGACTTGGTTTTGGCCTTCGAGTCGCTCGTGTTGACCTTCTTGGCTCCGTCTTTCGTCTTCTTCTTTGCAGCTCTCTTCTTGTCGTCTGTCTTGCCATCCTTGGCCTTGCTCTTAGTTTTCGTGTCCTTTGCCGCTTTCGCCTTGCCTTTGGCCTTGTCCTTCTTGTCCTTGGCAGTCGTGGGTTTCCTCTTGGCGGTGGCTTTCTTCCCTTTCTTGCCCTTCTTCCCGTCCTTCGCACCGTCATACGTCTCGCGCCAATTGGGATCCCCCTCTTTCACAATCGCCACCGCTGCGTTCTTCTTCTTGAGCTTGCGACGCATTCGCTTCATCGCGTAGCGCTCCATAGCTGCGCGTTTACGTCTCTTTCGCCACTCCATCAAGAACCCTATCAGGATCACAAACCCGACACTCGACAGACCGATGATGAGTCCCCAGGGAAGTGGACGCTCGTACACCCACGTGTGCTCATTCCGACCGTCCTCAAAACTTTCGTCCACGTTTCCAGCAGGGTCCCGAGCTCGGATTCGCAGGCGAAACGTACCAGAGTCTAGCCAGCTCCCGATGTCGAGTTCTCCGAGCGTGACAGTCCAATTGCGTACCACAAGCTGCTCGACCGTGTCCACCAAATAGTACTCGAACACGCAGTACGGCTTGTCGCTTTCGAACTTGAACTCGGTTTCGGAACTTCCGCTCGTTGGCACTACAGTGAACTGCGCTAGAGGTCGACGAGCATCTCGATACCAAACATCGTTGTCGTAGTAGTCCGGCGCTGTGAGGCCACCCAGGACCAGCACACGACGCTGGAAAACCACACCGGCATGACCCGATCGCGCCTTTGGTCTCCATTGACAAACGCTCTCTTGAGCGTCAACGAAAACATCACGGAGTGTTTGAACCTGATCAACTCCCAAGACGTCCGCCCAGCGAAGTCGACCCGTTCTCGCGTCTGTCACCTTGGGTCCGATATGTTTACAACCGTCCCAAGTGGTCTCGTCCTGTGTCGTGGTTGACAGAACGGCGGCTTCTTCGTCGCCATTTTCCCCTTGAATCACTTGCACATTGGCGTATTCTTGGCCCTCGTACTCGGTTGGTTGAACTGTGCACTGTTCCACTACAAGATTGGCTAATGATATGTAGTCACATATAGGCATCCGCTCTCGCAAAGCTAGAGTCTGATCGAACGTAAGAGTTGTAAGGTCTTGGATCGCCTTCACTCCTGCAAAACCCAAAGCCAGAGCGTCCGTGTCTACCATCGTTCGTAGATACGACACATCACTTGTCGGTCGAACGTACTCGGTGAACGAAGTATCGGATGAATAGTCCATGATCCAGCTAGAAGTTCCTCCTTTCCAGACCCAAACGTCTTCTAATGTGCGCTCTGCATCCTCACCAAACATTAAAATCAGTTGATCGTCAGGTTCATCACCTGAAGTTTGGTCAGGTGCTCGAGGTAATACGAGCGCTACGTGCTTTGCTCGTGGACTCCACGGGGCCCCCTCCGTCACTCTCGTCCACGTTGATCCAGTAGCACTAACCCACACGTCATTCAGAAGTTGCGTTTGTACTTCTCCAGTTCCTTCCTGAGTTTCTAAAGCACCCGTTCGTCCACCAAGAATGTACAGAAGCGAGTTAAACACAACCATCGAGTGTTCGCCTCGGGGTGAAAACTCCGCGTGAAGAGTAAGCATTGTCCAGTGCTGTCCGTCGGTGGATGTCCAAATATCGTTCAGGTATGCGCGATAACCTCCTCCACAGGCAAATTCTTCCCCCGATGGGCGCTTTCGAGCATTCTCCTCAATCCCACAGTTGCCCAACTCGACAAGTGCGTATCCTCCAGACAAGTAAAGGGCATCGTTGAACACGGTCACTGCATGGAATTCACGCGGCGACCACATATTGCAGACGCAAAAGCCTGTCGAGGTGGTTTCATCTACTTGGCACGACGCGTCACCTTCGCACTGATCGTCATCTTCACACTGCAGTTCTGGGTGTGAAGCTTTGTGTACCAAGGCACTTTGTGGGAAAGCGCAGCCTGGAGTGACCAATTTCCAGGAAGAACCAGCATCGCTGCTACGCCAAACGTCATTTTTAAAACGGCAAACTCGAGCCATCGGACATTGTGTGGCGCCATTGTTCCTGGCCCCGTACCACCTCGTTGTTGCGATTGAGGAACAGGAAATGCTCCCGAGCGCGACCACCAAAGACAAACAATTCGTTCTTGAAGGCAAGCGCTACGAAGTTGCGGCGTGGAGAGAACATGTTGTCGGCTAAGTAGGCTCCTGGGGGTTTAGTAGGGTCATCACAACCAGAAGGAGGGTTAACTGCCCAAGGTGCTGAAGCACAAGCTGTCCACTCGGAGTATGAGAGGCCACGAGGAGGACGCTTCCCGTTATTGGTCTGCAACCACGTCACATTAGCCACGATTTGTGGCAATGGGTCTCCCACTTGGTTGTTTTGAGGATGTTTGTCTGTACATTCCAAGTCGGACCGGTTGAACTCCACACATCGTTGCGCATGGCACCTCCGCCCGGGTATGCTCGTAGGTCTTGAGTTCCCTGAACGTTCGAGTCGCCACCTAACACAAAAAGTCTTGCGCGTTGACCGGTACTACGAACGTAGTCGTCACTGAAGTCGAGAGCTGCAACTGCGTGGCCATGGCGATTCGTCCAGGGGTCATTTCTCTCACCGCGGCATTTGTGTTCTTCGCTCCACTGACTTGAGCCCAATTCGCGGCTTGGACATCATACCAAGAGAGAAGTAAAGGAAACGATGCCAACCAATTTCCGCGTAAAGACCACCGCTTTCGACCCATTTCACACGTTGAAGAGCTTCAGGAAAGCATGGGAGTGTGGAGTTGCTGAAGCATGTTCACTATTTCAAGAACGAAGGGAATGCCATTTTCGGATGACTTTAGAAGTACCGGTACCTATAAATAAAGCCTCTAGGATAATATTAGAATGAGGAGTTGAAACCGAATTTGTTTTCTTGCCAGAAGCTTCAAGTTTATTTACATTTACCGGTACGCAGATTACATTTTATAAAGTAATCTCCCATCTCAACTCGTATCATAAAGTCATGCACACCGTACACTTTGGAGGATCACTCGTTGGCTAAGCTCATTTTGTAACTCGCCCCGAAGAGCACAGCTGACTGACTACTCCACTACGTCTTCTTGCTTTTTACTTGCACCAAGATCAATCATGCGCCTACCAGTTTTCATGCTCTTGGCTGCCACCTTTATTTCAGCCGCCTACGCGCTCCCCACTCACTCAATTCCGATCACACGGCGATCTTGAAGATGCCGGAGATGGACCAAGTCCGCTCGATCAACGCTGATCTGAAAAAACGAGCAAGGAAGAAGGACCCTACGATCGGGGGCGGTGGAGGAAGAGGTAAAGTGGGGTATCGAGAAGCTGGATGATATCCTGAACAAACCCGACATGCGCGATGCCAAGTTTGCTAAATGGATGGCAAAGAACTACAAAATGAAAGATATCACGAAAAAGATTCGGGCTGTCAACCCTGTGGACGAGAAATATCTCCAAATTTCGCTGCTGATTGGCAAATACAACGGCCAGCTTCCGAACGGGCTGCTTCCGACGGTCAGGTACACATGAAAGAACCCTTGGGGTCCACATGTAAGCTACGAACGGCTCATTGCCATATACATGTAGGACATGGAATAAAATATTGAGAGAGGCATAAAGCAAGACGCAAACAATCAAAGCTCAGCATTCAGTACTCCAACCCGGAAGGGATCACTCAAATAAAATCTGAGTCGGGCTCGACCCAGATTTTATTTTCCTTGCGACTCAGATTAGTATGTGCGCCACACAACCAATTGCCAATCGCAGCGAATGAAGAAACCTCGAGCCAAGTCAGAAAATCCCATGGCGCCCACTCTGCTGTCGCTGCCTGCCCCGCTCTTCTTCGCCGTCCTGGAGTTCGCGTCCGACTTCCCGCTGGATTTGGTTCCCTGCCCGCCACACATCCATCTCCACCAGCTGCACGACGTGGCGCAGGTGGCCAAAGCGTCTTTGCACTTGGTCCGCAAGTTCGTGACTGACGTCCGGTCGGCCTCGTTGACGTTGGGGTCGGAAGGTTCCATGACCCCCAAGCTATTCCACAAATGTACCAATTAGCGGAGACCAAAGGGGCGTAAGTGCGCAATTTGCAAGTGAATTTGCCGCAACCAGCCGGTGTGGACGCCATGGACGTGGATTGGGACCGGAATTTTGGGCATTTGCCCAATCTGAAGCGGCTCGAGGTGGCCACCAAGTCGCTGGAAAGTCGCCATGTTGTGGAGATCGTGGAGGCCGCGGCCAAGCATTGTCGGGGGCTGGAAGCTCTGATTCTGCCCAAAAAGAACCGATACGTGAACCGCAACCCGACGGAAGGGGCTGCAATTGAGAAAGTGATGTCGACGTTGTACTCTGCAATGGAGAAATGGCACGAGAGAGGAGACGGGGCCTGCGACAGCTCACGGTGCCCACGAGGAACGAGGTGGAGAGACAACGCAGCAGTTGCAGTTTTGTCCCAGAATCGAGTACTTGGACGGATGGGAGAAGGTGGTTTTGTATGGGGACGCGCAGTGTGAAGAGATGTGGACAATTTTGCTCGAGACGTGGGAGGCGTTCAACGCCAAGTGCACCAAGTTGAAGACTTTTAGTTGGGCGGTTGTGCCCTTTGCGGGCCCTTTCTTTCGCGTGTTTGGAGACACCGTGAAGCCCCAGCTCAAGACACTGTCGCTTTCTGCGAACAAAGAGTGGAATTATGGTCGCTACTTTCGCGAGTGCGACGGTGTGGTCGTGCGGCCTGCAATTCAGGCGGATGATGAGGATGACGAAGACGGAGATGGCGAGGAAGCTCCTGACGAGGCCACTCGACCGGGCTTTGGGTTGCTTGCCACTGAACCGAGCACGGTCTTCAGGGCTTGTCCGGCACTTACACGACTATCGATCAAGATCAACCAACTACACAACGGAAGGTCGCGGTATGTGAACACGAATCTGTACGGAGACGAGTTTTGGGAGGCAGTGGCCGAGAACTGTCCGCTGTTGGAGAGTATCGGCATGGATGACTGCTCAGGCTACGCGAACTTTAACATCCAGTGCATTGACACGTTAACGGACAAGACGCTGTTGACTTTGTCACGTATGAAGCATTTGTCAAATGTCGAGCTGGCACCTGCTCGTCTCACTGGCAAAGGCGTATTTGAGCACCTACGTCAAGTAGTGTCTCTGGGACCATCCGGTAAGGAGCGCACGCTTCAAATTCAGTTGGGAGGGCATCAGCGCAATAATCCACTTCGCTCTCGAAGATTTTACACTCAGATTGTAGAGCTCCTCAAGCTGCTATCGGAGACGAGCGAGGATACTCTCGGTGCGGCCACATGTCGTCAGAAGCAAGCTGTCTACATTAAAAACCCATACGAGTCCAAGGTGGACCGCATTTGGTGTGGACCGTACATGCGCGACCAGTTGATGCCTCTCCTCGAGGCTGTACAGGAGAAACATCCGTCGCTGGGATTGAGCGTTTGGCTTACTGGCCGCCGCGGCGACGTGTTCAGTCGCATCGACTTCATTTCTCTCAAGTGGCAACCAGAAAGTGACTTCGATCGTCAACTACTCCACGAGTGGCAAGAGGAGGATGCGGAGCGTGACACGTACCGTGATACTGCGATGTACGAGGGATTTAGCGATGACGAAGGAGACGAGAACGACGAAGGCGGAGAGGGGCACACCGTCCAGGATTTGTTTCTGTGGCAAGCCATTATGGCTCGATTCATGAACCTGGAAGAAGAGTAACGGGATAATTCCTGCTTATTTTTTCAGTTTATCGTTGATTGAGACCACTAAGAACTTAGTTGCATGTGCTAAGTGTTGAAAAACAAAACTGAGGAAACATGAAACATGATACTTTGAAGTACTACGTACTTCAAGTAGTAATTTGTAAACAATTTTGCCTTTCAGCTAGAGCAGACACTCAAACCACTTGACAGGCATCTTTGCTTCACTTAGAAGTCCATCGCCGTACAGGAACTCGCTGTCATAATGGTTCAAGTTGGTCCTGTAAAAGGAGAACGCCAAGTGTCTCCGAACTTGGAGGCTGGGATCCCGACAGCACAACTTTCAAACTCCACCATACCGTCATTATCGCTCGATTTGTGTGGCACAACAGCGCCTAACACCCAGAACTCCGATTGATATCTGGACACTAGTCCAGAATACCCCCACTGCACATGAGAGCTGCCACATTGGCTGTATACGCTTCTTGAGCTGCTGTGTACGCTGCGTTGAGCTTTGTCGAAGCAAATTTCTCTCCCTGGTACGCTAGAGACACAAGTGCTGTAGTTGGTGGACACTTTCCAGTGATATCTGCTACTTGCTCAAGCAGGCCCCCGGTCTTGCCAGCGCACGAAGCTTGAACAAAGTCGGATCCCATGCTTCCTTTCATTGGCCCAGCCAGTCCTACCCACGTGGAGCTCGAATCCAAGCTGCATTTGCCAGTGGCGATTCCTCCGGCTAACATCAAGTTACCCATCGAGTGGGTGATTAGGATGGTGTCCGTAATAACGGAGCTCGTGCTGGTTTCACTGACTGCCAGAGCTCGATCGCACACTTTCTGCTGCTGCGTGTCATCATTCCAAGAGTTATTCACAGTGTTCAGGACTGTGAACTTCATTGATGAGCAGCATGGTGCGTGATCGGTCAAATTGCCCCAATAGTACAAGAATGAGTCGACATTCTCCGGCTCCTCATTATCAACTCCCATACCGTGGATAAAGATGCACGGACGCGGTGTGGACTTGCACGAACAACCCTCGTGATGGTCCGAATGATCTTCCGAACGGCTTTCTGTTTGATGCGAGGAATCCTGGGAATCATCCGACCAAAACGTAAAGTCAAACGCGGCTTTCAAATTTCTTGTATCGTCGGGTGAAACAAATTCTCCACTGAGCAGCGATTTTCCCATCGACGTCAAGAAGATTGGTGATATCGTGGATTTGCACTCGGTTGTACACTCTTCAGGTTGCAAAATGTTCACTTGGGTGTCCAGAAATTCAACTTCAATGTTCATGTCATCCCCGTAAAGCTTCAGTCCCGACGAAGCAGGCGCACACAAAGTGAAGTCGATGCTATTCACCAATATCTTGAACGAACTTCCCGTACAGCGAGAATCACTTCCACTTGACATACCGACCGCTTCATTTATCCCAGAAACAATTGAGTTAATCGGTGGTAAAATACCCGATTCCGAGTCCAGACATGCCACCGTCGCGGATTCGGCAGTATTTTCATGAGACTTCGTCGAAATGAAGGCAGCGCCATTCACAAGTGTATAGTTGTAGACTGTTGTGTCTTGGGTAAACGTCCCAACGACGTCGTAAAGCACACTGCGATCGCCGTCGGACACAATAGGATTGGCGAGCATGGAGAATTCGGACTCGCCGAACACCTTCATGGAGCTGCGCTTGAGCGTGAAATGGAATCGAAGAGCTGGCCAGTCTGTTGCCTTGTTCTGAAGCTCCCGAAATCTGCGTTCGCCAGCTGATGTTGAGTGGGTCAACAGGAATATTACAGAGCACAGCGCTAGTCGGAGATGAGAGGAACACATCTCGATGGAGGTTTGCAGCCTCTTGCTTCCAGTTCAAAATCTCAAATGGTTTATGAGATCTACAAACGCCGATGCGATGGAGAGCTGTCCACTTTCCCATCGTTATGGGCAATCGCTAAGATTGCTGAGGCACATGATGCTTCGGAAGCAGACAACGCGGAAGCATTGCTTCCGCGTTGTCTGGTTCATTAATAAAGAATCATTATGGGCTCACCATCCGTGATGCTTGCCGAGTTTCAAATTAATCACGCTTTTCTCTCCGTACACATGACAAAAGCTGGCTTCCGTTCCTGATGCGAAGTATGATGCGTGGGCCGCTAACAAGATCACGAAGTTTATCCGGATATGGTCGGCTTACCATGAACGTGGACCGTTATTTTTTTCTCGAGAGACCAGCGTTAGCTTTTGATTTTTCTTCTACGTTACCAGTATTATACATGTAGTCAATTGTTAGGTGCGTGAGCTCGATAACTATTAAACCATGTATTGTTTGCTTCAAAATGAATGTTTTGGGGTATCGCGTAAGCTTTTTTGGTGTGTTCTTCTTCAGGTCAAGTCAATTGTTGGTTATTATAGCTCGATAACGATTATTTGCTTCAAGAAGAACTATTTTGAAGACTGGACTATCTACAGCAGGCACTCGAACCACTTTACAGGCATTTTGCTTTCGTCCAGAAGTGCATCGCCTGATAAGAACTGCATATCGTGGTGGTTCAGCTTCGTCTTGTAGTAGCGATCGCGCCAATTGTCACCAAACTTGGCTTCTGGAATTCCAGCGGCGCAGCTCTGGAATTCAACACATCCGTCGTTGTGCTCGGATTTGTGAGACATCGTCTGGCCAAGGGCCCAGTACTTGGCTTGGTATGTTGAGATGAGTCCCGAGTACGAATCTCCACACATTACGGCATAGACGTTGGCGCGATAAGCTTTCTGGGCGGCTTTATACGCAGTATTCAGTCTTTTGGAGCTGAAGTGCCCATTCTGGTACGCTAAAGATTTCAATCCCGTGTTTGGAGGACATTTGCCGATGATATCGCCAACTTCTTCCCAGAATTGGTTGGTATCTCCAGCACAGGCCTCTTGCACGAAGTCAGAGGCCATACTTCCGCGCATCGGTCCTGCCAGCCCCACCCACGTCGAACTTGAATCTAAACCGCATTTTCCCGTCGCCAGGGCACCAGCAAACATCAAATTGCCCATGGAATGGGTGACGACGATAGTGTCACGGATAACCGATTTGGTGCTGGTGTCACTCACGGCAAGAGCTCGGTTGCAAACTTTATCTTGTTGCGTTTCACTCGTCCACGTGTTATTCACCGTGTTCAAGTGCGCAAACTTCACCGAGGAGCAGCACGGTGTGCGGCCGGTCAAATCATCACCCCAGTAGGGCAAAGAGTCCACGTTGTGCGGAGATTCCTCCTTGACTCCCAACCCGTGGATGAAAATGCAAGGACGCGGTGTGGACTTGCACGAACAGGAAGGCGAGTCTTGTAACGAGAAGTCAAACGCAGCCTTGAGCTTTCTCGTCGCTCCAGCTATTGGTTCTCCAGTGAGAAGGGATTTTCCGATGGAACTGACGGAGTTTGGAGACACCACCGTCGAGCATTTCTTGCCGTCAAACATTGGTACTTGAATGTCCAGATGACTCTCGAGGTAATGAACGGCAATATCCATGTCGCCTCCATGCACCGTAAAACCTGACGAACTGGAAGCGCACAACGCGAAGGCAATGCTGTTGATCGTAACCTTGAACATGTTGTCGCTTGAACAATCAATAGCACTCTTATCACTGCCAGACGCACTTGAGACTGCACTAGCTTCGTTAAGACCTCTAACGAGCGCGTTGATCGGAGGCAACTTACGGGATTCCAAGTCGATACACTCAACTGTCGAATTTGTGGCGCTATTCTCCCGTGTAGTTGAGGTGTAGGCGACGCCGTCGACTAGCGTATAGTTGTGAATCTTTTGGCCTTGCTGAAATGTGGCGGATACATCGTAAAGCACCTTGTCTCCATTGTCCGACACGACAGGGTTGGCGTACATGGAGAAGTTGGACTGTCCGTAGATATTCATGGAGCTGCGCTTGAGTGTAAACTGGAGTCGCAGTGCTGGCCACTTTGGTGTTATCGTTTCGGTGGCAATTGCGTCCATCGCCAAGAGCATCCATGTTGCGAAGGCCAGCGTCACGCAGAGAAGAAGAGATGCCATCTCGTCGCTATTTTCCTAACTCGACGTCTCGATGCAAAACTTGAAATGAGTTCTACTCACGAAGCTTGAGCACATCCACACTGGTAAGTAACGAAGTGGGCAATCGTGATTGAAATTTTGCCATCCGATATCTTGAGCTGTGTTTCGCAAAATTGTGTACTCCATACCGGTGCAAGACGGGAAGTGATTCGGACACCCCTCAAATTACTCCGGACACCCTCAAATTAGAAATTTCTAATTTGAAACCATGTGATCTTCGTACAACATCCTCAACATGTACGTCTCCTTGATCACGTTCGTGTTACTGGAAACTGTTGTGCGGGCAGATAAAAGTTTCAGTGCGTTTGATTTCATTCACATTTGCTAGCGTTTGGACCTATATGTAAAAATGTTCGTATTCGTATCTTATTCACCCGAGAATCCGCCGAACACATCCCGAAATGCTGGCAATCTTGGAGTTTCTTAATATGTGATTGACGTTCGCATGAAGTTCCGAGACTCATTTCGCAGCGATGTCCAGTCGGCCCTGCCCCTGTCGAAAAGTCGTGCTCTTTTGCTTGGATTCGGACTAGCCTCATGGCACTTGCAAGTTTTCTTTGGAGACCGCCTTCATTTAGTTTTTCGCGATCGTGTACGTACTAGAAGCTTTCTGTTTAGATGCTTTAGCTTTTGCAGCATTAGCTTTTTGTCGAGCACTTTGGTCTCGGCTACTACGTAGTATTTTGAATTGACAGTGGCAGCCTTACACGTGGGTCTTGTGGAGTGGGTTCGACTTCGTTGTCTTCTTGTTGCGCGTATGGAGGGTTGCCAACTGTTTTCGTGGTTGGGCCTCTTCTCGCGACCGTTGTACTGTAGCGTACTTCCCATAACCACTTTTGCCTAGAACGATAGCAACCTCCATCTTACAGCCGCACTTACGAGGATGGGAGGCACCTTATTTTTCTCGGTTGCAGCTACGAGTTTTCAATTGTTGAGAAGTTCACCAAGGCGATCAGATGCCGCAGTATAGCGATTCACCACACTACCGTCCAGGGAGACGTACGTGTTGAAGAAGGAGGTTTTACGTGAGGTGGCAAGACCAGTTTCGTAACACATGTTTTCAAATTAGAAATTTCTAATTTGAGGTGTCCGGAGTAATTTGAGGGGTGTCCGCATCACTTCCCTGCAAGACTTGTCTTTGGCGGTGACCACTCAGGTGAAAGAGGCAAAGCAGAACCAATTCTCTGGTTTCAGACCCTCACGGTCAACCAAAATGTCGATAAAATCGCCCTCAGGGCTTTCAATCGTTATTTTTAGCGATCCTTTATTTGGGGCATTTGGGGGCTACATGTATGATACGTTCTCGCCACCAGATTACATGCAGCGGAATTCTAATTACCGAGTTCTACACGATATCTATTTCAAGTACAAGATTGCATAGTGCTTTCAGGAGATTACATGTATTCCACAAAAATGCATAATAGTATATTTCCTGTCGTAGTATCGAGTTATTCATGGATGACATGAATTTAAAATATGTATAAAAATACATATACGTGGGCGTAGTTACGAATACCATATTTGAGATTTCAAATGAGTACCGGTCAATTTTCCAAGGCATCCGGCACCTGGTGTTATGTTTGGGTGGAATGATGCTACATTTACAATACATAGAGCTTCAGAAAGAGGTGAGTCAAGTTCAACCACCGAATCGAGCATCGACACCGGCGTTGTTAAGCTGGCTGCAGAAATTCCAGACATCTTGTAAAACGTAAAACTAAATAGACAGTCGGTTTCTCTCTCTAATGCAGGTAAACATGTACAGTGATTATGTTGGAAATGCTTTGTGTGGTGTGCGTCCTTCGCGACAGAGATATTTAGATAGCCGACAATAGCGGTTCTCAGTTTAGGCAGCAGCAAGATAGCACGGCCGCAGTCGCAGTGTCGCGACGCCGCCGATTGGCTAAAAGAGAGTGGGTAAAAATCCCGATTGGGTACTACGAGACGGGTCATCCAAATCTAGGACCCACATCTGATTTGCAGACCTTTCCTATCCGTAAAGTGTGTAGTGTACAGGGTGTATACTGGCACGCTCACAAACAAAAATCCCCCAAACGTGTGGCTCCAGTGGCTGGAAAATGACGCCACCGACGCGTATCCGGACGGGCAGCACGCTGAAGCGCCACCTCCATGCGGATCGGATCGACAGTGAGGAGGAAGCATCAGGCGTGTCCGAGAGCTCATCCATGGATAAATGGGTGTCATCACCGATCCCCAGTGGTGTTGAGTCGACGTAGACACCAATCAGTGCTGGTGATCCGTGCAATGAGCGAATTGTGATTGCTCCACCGCCTCGCGAGGTGCAGTTTCCATCGTGGGATGCTTTTGAGGAATATTTGGCCGTGTATCAAGCACAGTCGTTCCAGGTAAGTTTTTGTTTGTTGTCTCTGGCGTCACCTTGGCTATTCTGACCGTCGTCTTCTGTGCTGACAGGTATTCCGTGCAAGGACAAATACTACTGTAGCAGAGCGAAATGGGATTATCGACAGGAAGCAGTCAACAGCAGCCAAAATCCCTGACGAGTGGAAGCAGTACGCCAAGACATTCGTCTGCACACACTACGGAAAGTTCAAGTCCAAGGCGAGCACTAAACGTCCCCGACAGGAGTCGATCGAGTGGTTGCAAGGCTCAGGTATAAACGTTCGCGTTTATAATCCAGTCGGGCTTGGTCGGGGTCAATCGGGTTGGGTCGGTTACGCGGTCGCTTCTGGTTTGATCCGGTACGGTGTGGTCTGGTATCGGTACTAATATCGACTGTATTATTGTGCGCTACTTTTTCTTCTAGATTAATACGTGTGTATAGGTTGTGTGATGAATGGCTACATGCCGGTCGAGAGCATGGATATTATTTTCATCGGTGCGAAAGAGGAGAAAATTCTGATTCCAGTCATCTGTGGCAGAAATCACTGTTGTATCATGATGGACCTTCAGTTGAAGAATGTGTGCATCTACGACCCGATGATGTCGAGTTATGCAACTGGCGTTCGTGTGCTTGCTGAAAAGTTGGTAGGGCTTCTTCCAGACTTTGCACCAAGGAAATATCGAGTCCACTCCTATGTAAGTGACCTTGGAGTACAAGCTGACAGCTACAACTGCGGAATGTACATGATGATTGCATTCGAGCAGTTTTCTGGTGCTGAGACGCTGAATTTGCTGAGTAAGAAGGAGCTCCAGTACTTACGCTATCGATACCCGAGCATGTGCATTTAAATCAGTGAATTGTCCCCTGCCTTCATAGCAGTGAATTCTACTACATGTAGCATTTTCAATCTTAATTTTCAAAACTAAGTTTTCGGGCGGCCAGCACTGCCATTTTTAACATTTCACGGACGTGATGACATCACGGTGATGATCTGCGCTTCCGAGCAATATCCGGCCACACGTATAAAATGAAGGACTCATCGCACGATGTCTTCTCCGACTCTTCGCTAGTCGGGCTCATTCGGGCACCAGGTTCGAGCCTAGTTGGGCATAAACGTCCTGTCTCGTGTTACCCAATCGAGCTATATAACGAGTGCCAACAGCTAAAAAGCATTCGTTATCTTGCTGCCTACCATTTCTATCTTGCATCGATTTTGATGCAGTTTAGGAAAGCGCAGCAGCAAGTCAAGTCCAGTCCCCTCTCGTAGCAACATTCCTCTCCAACGCGAGGTTACTACTGGAAGTTCATCCCCCTCCAGTGCTCCGAACTCTCTCATCCGGCCGTGCCTGAGCCTGGGAACACCACTCCAGACGCCAGGCGAACTGCGGAAGTCCCACTAGCTCCAGGAGACACTGTCCGCTTGCCCCCAGCGCTCGGATCGCCCGCGCAGGGGCCTATTCGCTCAAGCGACCACCTCGCAGCTGGTCTGCTAACGCGGCGAAGAAACCAAGAACCTCCCGCCGCACGCTCTGAAGCACAGATGGTCCTAATGAATCGGTCAGTTCACTTAGTGTTGTGCTGGATTGGCTCACGGAGGAAGGCAACTACTCCAAGTGGCGCAGCGGGGATAAGCAAAATGGAGATACCAAGACGGCGCTAGCTAAAGAAATAGCAGAGCGCATTCGCGTGAACGGGATCGAGCACCCAAACGGCAATCCATTAGCGCCATGTACGCACTGATAAGCTTAGCTCTCTTCGACCTTCGAGGCATGACCTCCTGTTGTCAGCAGCCACATTTTCGGAACGACCTGTCGACGGCACGGGTTTGAAGAAAGACCCGGGGACTTGGAGGCGGCCATGGACTGCACGGGCTTGGATGCTGGCACGGACTGGGGTCTTGGAAGCTGTCACAGACTGCAGGAGCTTGAAGGAGAGGGGGCAGGCGTGGAGGTGCACGGACTTCGCGAAAGGGGATTTGCGGGTTGTTTCTGGTAGCAACTTGCTGCTGCGGGGCTCTCAGTTTGATCTGCTTCTGATTGGATAAAATCCGCTGTGTGGATTTGCGCTGCTATCTTGCTGCTGCCTAAACTGAGAACCACTAATGGCAATACGACGTGGGGCCGATCACCGTCTTCACGTTTGCCCACTTGAATGAGTTGTAATATAAATGGATCACATCCAAATCTACAATAGCTGGGGCCGCTCGAAATATGCATTCTATTGGCTGGTTGTGCATTTGACCAAGCATAGTGATCATCTCTTAAAACTTGCCTTCTTCATTAACAGTAAATGCAGAAGCAACAAATTATTCGTTACCGTACCGGTAAGCGCGTTCAGAGTGGTACGTTGGCACTTCCGATGCGGGATTGTATGGAGCGCAAAATGTGCCAAAACAAAGCTCGAGATAGATAGGCAATCGGATGGCAACACCCTCGATTGTCAACTTCGGTTCGAGACTTCGTAAATGCCAGGTGTCCTAGCTCAGTTTCCAATTTCGAAGTTCAGAGCAACTTCAGCGCGGCATCGGGAACAAAAGCCGGTTAGCGACGAAATGGCATCTCTTCTTCTCTGCGTGACGCTGGCCTTCGCAACATGGATGCTCTTGGCGATGGACGCAATTGCCACCGAAACGATAACACCAAAGTGGCCAGCACTGCGACTCCAGTTTACACTCAAGCGCAGCTCCATGAATATCTACGGACAGTCCAACTTCTCCATGTACGCCAACCCTGTCGTGTCGGACAATGGAGACAAGGTGCTTTACGATGTATCCGCCACATTTCAGCAAGGCCAAAAGATTCACAACTATACGCTAGTCGACGGCGTCGCCTACACCTCAACTACACGGGAGAATAGCGCCACAAATTCGACAGTTGAGTGTATCGACTTGGAATCCCGTAAGTTGCCTCCGATCAACGCGCTCGTTAGAGGTCTTAACGAAGCTAGTGCAGTCTCAAGTGCGTCTGGCAGTGATAAGAGTGCTATTGATTGTTCAAGCGACAACATGTTCAAGGTTACGATCAACAGCATTGCCTTCGCGTTGTGCGCTTCCAGTTCGTCAGGTTTTACGGTGCATGGAGGCGACATGGATATTGCCGTTCATTACCTCGAGAGTCATCTGGACATTCAAGTACCAATGTTTGACGGCAAGAAATGCTCGACGGTGGTGTCTCCAAACTCCGTCAGTTCCATCGGAAAATCCCTTCTCACTGGAGAACCAATAGCTGGAGCGACGAGAAAGCTCAAGGCTGCGTTTGACTTCTCGTTACAAGACTCGCCTTCCTGTTCGTGCAAGTCCACACCGCGTCCTTGCATTTTCATCCACGGGTTGGGAGTCAAGGAGGAATCTCCGCACAACGTGGACTCTTTGCCCTACTGGGGTGATGATTTGACCGGCCGCACACCGTGCTGCTCCTCGGTGAAGTTTGCGCACTTGAACACGGTGAATAACACGTGGACGAGTGAAACGCAACAAGATAAAGTTTGCAACCGAGCTCTTGCCGTGAGTGACACCAGCACCAAATCGGTTATCCGTGACACTATCGTCGTCACCCATTCCATGGGCAATTTGATGTTTGCTGGTGCCCTGGCGACGGGAAAATGCGGTTTAGATTCAAGTTCGACGTGGGTGGGGCTGGCAGGACCGATGCGCGGAAGTATGGCCTCTGACTTCGTGCAAGAGGCCTGTGCTGGAGATACCAACCAATTCTGGGAAGAAGTTGGCGATATCACCGGCCGATGTCCTCCAAACACGGGATTGAAATCTTTAGCGTACCAGAATGGGAACTTCAGCTCCACGAGTCTCAATGCTGCGTACAGAGCCGCCCAGAAAGCTTACCGGACCAATGTCTATGCCGTTATGTGTGGAAATTCGTTCACCGGGCTCACTTCAACGTACGAGGCCAAGTTCTGGGCCCTTGGCCACTTGATCCCTCATAAATCCAAGCACAACGATGGAATGGTTGAGTTCCAGAGCTGTTCCGTCGGGATCCCAGGATCCAAGTTTGGTGACAATTGGCGCGATCGCTACTACAAGACGAAGCTGAACCACTACGACATGCAGTTCTCATCAGGCGATGCACTTCTGGACGAAAGCAAAATGCCTGTAAAGTGGTTCGAGTGTTTGCTGTAGACCAACATGTCTTCAAAATGTCAAGAAAATACGAACTAAATGGCAAGAAACAAATTATCTTACCGGTAACACTACAACTTTAGAAAAACCATTGTATGAAGTACGAAAAGTTTTAACACGGGCAATCGCCCCAGGTCGCAAAAACTTCAACTCGCCGACCATCACTCCTTGCCCATCCTTTTCATGTGGTCCACGTCGCTGTCCCACATACAAACCGCAAGTAAAAATCCAGTCGCGCAGCTGATATCGTGCATAGAGAGCCAGGGCCGCGATGCGTCGAGCTCCCAACTTCCCTCATTCCGCATTTTCCTCCGTCATGGGCGAGGCGAGCGCGCCGTCGAGTCCGCGCGAGTCTCCCGTGCCCGCCACTACCGACACGTCCAGCGGGCCCCGCAGCGGCCGCAACCTGCGCCAGAAGGTGGTGGACGAGCTCAAGAGCGTGCGCGTGCGCAAAAGCCCCGCGGCCAGAGACAAGACGACGCGCACTGTTCCGCCGCCTTTGGAGCTGGACGAGGAGCCGGACGAGGAGGAGAATTCGACCAATGGGAAGGCCAAGGGCTGCAGCCTCTGCGAGCGCTCGTTCACCGTCTTCCGCGCCAAACACACGTGCAAGAGCTGCAGCAAGAAGATCTGCGACGACTGCAGCAAGAACCGCATGAAGCTCAACCGACGACTCGAGAGGAAGAAAGGCTCGCGGCTATGCGACCCCTGTGCGGTTAAGTACATTCACTCCGAGGAGGAGGCGCTGGGGGCGTTTCCGGACGCGTCGCCGGCGCTGGGGGCAACGCTCAGCGACTACAGCATGTTGCACAAGCAGGGACAGGGGCAGTTGCTGTCGCGTCACCACTCGGTGCCGGCGAAAAGCTCACGTCGCTGATACATAAGAACGCAAGTGTAGCCATAATAAGGAAGGGGAGGAGTGGGTACACGTCACGCGTCGCATCTGCGGACGCGTCACTGGATGTCGCTGCTGGCGGTGGCGCTGCTCGTAACGCTGCGTGTGATTTACTACAACCGAAGGATTGGCGTCGATGGAAACGCCGTCGAGTCCTCTGCAGCTCCGAGTTTGTCGTTCGTGGAACGGGCGCTTGAGAACTTGCTCTCGATGCGGACGTTGGGTACGTATTTCGTGGGGTTGGTGCTCTTTGACGAGCTCTCGCGTCCGAAAGGGGGCAAAAGGTGGTGAAGAAGCAACGACGACGTCGCCGTCGTGTGAACAGCGGCGAGCGTGAACGCGCACGAACAAAGTCGTCTTTGTCGGATACCAGTGTTGTCAGTAAACGGCGCACTGCTGAGTCTTCTGCTCCGTCATCGCCTCACACATCCCAAGAGGACGATTTGGAGGTGTCTGTGATTGAGCAGACGCAGGAGGAAGAAGGCTTCACGCTCGACAAGTTGGTCTCAGTTCTGGAGGAGGGTGCTGTAAACCGCGCTCCGGACGGGGAGCTGAGTCTTTCTTGCTTCATTTCCACGTGCACCGTCATTTGCGGCTTCTTGGGCGTGTTTGGCCGCGCCACTTCGTTCGCCGGCAGTACGGTCGGAGCATACTTCACCTCAATTGATAATAATTTGGAGACGTGGCCTGCACCGACATCGTCGAACACCTGGAAAGAGCAGAGTGTGAAGGCGGTGATCGAACATGAAGTGGAGTTGGGTGTGGCAGACGTGGGTGGCAAAGAAGCCGTCAGCATCGCGTTGTCTGCTGCGTCTGCTGTGGTTCGTGCAGTTTGTGGAGGCTTGTGTCCGCCTGACTCTACTCGAGTCCACCGAGGAAAGCTGCTACAACGGTGCCAGTAAAGCGTACGAAGAGACTCTGGGAGACGCCACCCGTGGCTCGTGCGCAAGGGCGTCAACACTGCGTTGGGATCGATCCCCACGCGCAGCCACATCCTGGGACAGCTGCATGTGGGTGGGGGTGACCCACTGGAGCCACTGCGCAAGTCGCACATCCAGTTGCTCCGGGTCATCTCGGAGCTTAAAGCTGTCTTCGAAGAGCACGGCATCACGGACATCAAATAAACTAAAGGCGTGTCATATTGCATGTCAATTACCTACAGATCTACCTAAATTAAAAAAACACACACACAAAGCATGAGCTGAGCAAGAGTTTCCATTAACTTACACATAATTTTGAGGATAACTTCGCTGTGGTTACCAGTAGTAATTACAGTAATGTTCCTGAATAAGGAATGACTGAAAGTATATAGCAACTACAATTTATATTGTGCCGACATACATACAACCCATGCTTAACAACAAAAGAATATAAGTTTTTTCAGGCTATACGTGTTGCACCCGATCCTTATTCCGGCAGTTTACTGTATCAGCTACCACAAAACTCGTACTACTACGTAGTACGTATTTCAGTTGCGTTATCGACATTGCACACCTTTACGGCTTTCCCTGGATGGGGCGCTCTTGCGCTGTTCCTCGGAGCAAATTTATGTTAGCCGGTGGCAAATTGTACAGATACAGCCATGGCCTCATTAGCAATTCCAACGTTGCCTCAGCACCGTTCAAATGCCTGTCCGTCTTGTGCGTTTGGCAGTCTTTGCAGCTCTGTTTGGACTCCTAGCAAGCGGGGGTGAAGGTTATGATAATGCTCTCACACTACACCAGCAACCCGAGCTCCAGAATACCAAGACGACAAATTGGCCGTCTCTTCGATTGCTCTTCACGCTCAAGCGGAGCTCCATGAACGTTTACGGCCAGTCCAAATTCTCCATGTTGGCTACTCCGGTCGTGTCTACCGATGGTGCCAGAGTATTGTACAATGTGTTGGCACAATTTGAGCAAGACACTTCGTTCTACAACTACACGGAGGTGGACGGCAGTGCCTACCTCTCGATTAGCTCCACTGCCAACAACTCGACTTCTTCATCGGTACAATGCACGGATCCACTGGGAGATATCCCTTCGATCAACTCCATCATATCAGCAATTAACGCAGCTACGACAGTGTCAACAGTGTCAGGAAGTGCTGGTGGTGACTTTGAATGCTCGAGTGGCAGTCTGTTCAAGGTTTCTGTGAGTGGAATCAAGTTTGCGTTGTGTGCATCAAGTTCATCGGGGTTTACAATGCATAACAACGATATGGATATCTCTATCGCGTATCTAGAAGCTCGTGCGGGTATTGAGAAACCAACATTTGATGGCGACAGGTGCAAAACGACGTCAATTTCCAGCGTTGTGACTGAAATTGGTCAGTCATTGCTTACCGGACAACCGATTCCCCGGTTGCTTCGCGAAATTTGGAAGCAGCTTTTGATTTTTCGCTGGATGATTCGTGTTCGTGCAAGTCAAAACCTCGTCCGTGTGTCTTCGTCCATGGTTTGGGAATCAAGAAAGACCTTGGCAGAAATCGAGATCGGTTTTACTACTGGGGCAACGTGGAGGGTCATGCGCCGTGCTGTACGTCGATACAATACACGTACCTCAACACGTCGGGAAATCCTTGGACGAGCGACACTTTACAACAGAAAGTGTGCGATCGGGTAATGGCAGTGAGTGATACCAGTTCGGATTCCAAGATTCGTGACACTATCGTCGTCGCGCACTCAATGGGAAATCTGATGTTGGCTGGAGCGATTGCCACCGGGAAGTGCAGCTTGGATTCGACTTCAACGTGGGTTGGCTTGGCTGGTCCGATGAAGGGAAGTATGTGCTCTGACTTCATCCAGGAATCCTGTGCTGGAGAAACGACTCCGCTCTTGGAGACAGTTGCCGATGTCACTGGAAAATGCCCTCCAACGGCGGGATTGAAATCCCTTCCGTACCAAGGACAGAACCATAGTTCTGCCGCTCTCGACAAAGCTTATGAAGCTGCCCAGGAGGTTTACCGTGACAATGTGTACGCAGTCATGTGTAGCGAAAGTTCCTCGGGGCTTTTGTCAGTGTATCAGTCGGCTTTTTGGCTGCTAGGAAAGACTGTTCCCCACAAGACAACACAAAATGACGGGATGGTGGAGTTTGATAGTTGTGCGGGAGGGTTTCCTGAAAGCAAATTTGGCGACAGCTATCGTGATCGCTTTTACCGAACGAAACTGAATCACTTCGACATGGGGTTTGTGAGTGGTGATGCAGTGCTGGACGACTCGAAGATGCCCGTCAAGTGGTTCGAGTGTCTACTGTAAAAATAGTTACTTTATACTTGGGCAAAATAAGAAGGCAATCATTGCTAAGCACATCGTGGACTACCGTCTCGTTTTCCTGAAGACCAATTCCAACGTCATTAGTGAGCTTAGCTCGTCGAGAAGCGTTTGCCCAGTTGAAGTTTTTCATCACACACGGATTTCCCACCTATGGATAGGTGCAGCAGCTCGACATCAAAATGTAAATCAAACACGGCAGTATTTTACCGCTACCGGTATCAATACTCTATCATCCTCACAGCCGACGGCCGAAACAACACCAACAGCATCTGCCTGGTTGCTCGAAGGAAAATCCTACTTCGATAAATAAGTGAAGTAAATCTGTCCATGCATTATTTATTATTAGGGGTTAATAATTATAATACTACCAGTATTTTAATACATTAAAAAATGCAAAAATGAATTTCGTTACCATAATAAATTATTTTGGTAACGAAAGTCAGTGGAAAATGGAAATGCTGACCCAGCTTCCGATCGAGACCAAATTTTGGCAGGAAGCGACTTGCTATTATATCCTCTCACATGATCAATGGTCTAGTCGCCCAGGTATTTTACAGTACCTTGGGCAAAACGAGAGAGCGTTATCCTGGGTTACATGTTAATTTCCGAAAAGTGACGATCGCGAATCGCTGTGCGATCGACACTCTGCGCAGGGGCGTAGGTTACCTAAGCATGCGTGCAACGTATTCCACAGTACATACAGTATCTAATGATCCTGTCTTCATCAGGAATCGCGAATTTTAGCTTGGCAGTCAAGCTTAAAATCGCGATTCACACTTTGAACAGATGCATGGAGAGAAACTTACACACAACCACTCTTCGCCTCTGTTAGCTTACCATGCACTTACCTGGTATGGCTGCGTGCACTGGAGAGATCGTCCGAGATCGGGATGATACCAAGAAAAGCTTGGACGATTGTGCGAATCGTACAGCAAAAACATCAGGTGTCGGATGAGCAAAAGTGTGATCGGACGATAGTTTTTCCCAGCCCATTTCGTTTTCTTCTGTCCGAACCGACTTGGTTGCAACAGTTTTCCAGGAGAAATGGCGGCATCTCGGCTGGACTTCTTCGTGACGGTTGCAACAATCGTCTTGTTCTCGGTGCAAACTATTGCGATTCCTCGACATCTCCAGACTACAGGAGCCACATTGGAATGGCCCGCTTTACGACTTCACGTCACTATCAAGAAAGAGTCCATGAAGGTGAACGGCCAGGCTGACTTCGACACGTACGCGAACCCCAACGTCGAAGAAGGCAACAAAAGGTGCTCTACGATGTGTACGCGACGTTCACGGAAGCCAAAACCCTGTACAACTACACACTCGTGGACGGTGTCGGGTACTCGGAAGGAACCCCTACACCACTGGAAGCTCTTCGGGTGTACCGACCCCGACCGTAAAGTGTTTAGACACGGAATCCGGCAAGCTCCCGGCTTTCAACGCTATGGTCGCTGCTATCAACGAAGCCAAGAACGCTACTGTGAATAACACTGACCCCAATAGTCAGTGCTGGACTGGTAACCTGTACACGACAATGATGAAAGACGTCAGCTACACTTTGTGCGGCTCCGACGTGGGATTTACCATGAAGAGCATCGATATGGACATCTCGGCGTATTTCGTGGAGAGTCACATCGCTATTGTGGCTCCGACAATGGAGGACAACAAAAGTGTGAAGCTCAAGCATCGTCAAGCTCCGTGTCTGCTATTGGACACTCGCTACTCACTGGAGAACCCATTTCTCCTAGTAACAACAGGAAGTTGAGATCCGAGTTTGAGATTTCGCTCGGTGACAACCCCACATGTTCGTGCAAGTCGACGCCGCGTCCGTGTATTTTCATTCACGGTCAGGGAATTAAACCTGAAATGCCGGAAAACCAGAACTCGTTCCCGAAATATTGGGGAAATCTCACGGATCACACGCCGTGCTGCTCGTCAATCAAATACGCTCGCCTGGATACGATCAACAACGCGTGGACGGATGAAAGTCTGCAGCAAACAGTGTGCGATCGTGTACTGGATGTGAGTAAATCCAGCACCAAGTCTACAATTGCTGACACGATCGTTGTCACTCACTCGATGGGAAATCTCATGCTGGCCGGTGCGCTTGCTAACGGAAAGTGTAAACTTGACTCCAGTTCGACGTGGGTGGGTCTGGCTGGCCCAATGAAGGGGAGTATGGGCTCCGATTTCACGCAGTCTTCGTGTGAGGGTAAAACGAATGCCATCGCAGAGAAATATGGAGATATCACTGGAAAATGCCCACCGAACGAGGCGGTAGTTTCGTTGGCGTACGAAGGTGAAAGCTACAGCTCGTCCAAGCTCGATGCTGCCTACAAAGCTGCTCAGAAGGTTTACATGGCGAATGTTCACGCGTTGATGTGCGGTGAAGGATATTCTGGACTTTTGTCAGAGTACCAAGCGCAGTTTTGGATGCTCGGAGCTGTCGTCCCGCACAAGTCCAAGAAGAACGACGGCATGGTGGAGTTCGACAGTTGTGCGGTTAACTTTCCCTACTCCAAGTTTGGCGACACCTGGCACGACCGCTTTTACAGGACCAAACTCAACCACTTCGATATGCAATTTCTCTCGGGCGATTCACTTCTAGATATGGCCAAGATGCCGGTCAAGTGGTTTGAGTGTCTGCTATAAGTTGGTGTTGAGCTGGGGGTAAACTCGTACTTCGAAGTAATTGCTAGACCAGTAACGTTGTTAAAAATGGGTAGTGTTTTGTTTTGCTTGTAGTATTATCACAGCATTGATAAGGTTCAGTGTCGTCTTACAATATACACTCGAACCATTTAATGGGCATCTTTTGCTCGTTTGAGTCTGACTCACCATAGAGAAATTCACTGTCGTAATGGTTCAACTTGGTCCGGTAGAAAGGAGACCGCCAGCTATCGTTAAACTTTGATACTGGTATATCTGCCACGCAGCTCGTGAACTCCACCATGCCATCATTTTTCTCCGACTTGTAGGGAACAAGACTCCCTAGCGCCCAGAACTCAGCTTGATACTTCGACGGTAGTCCTGAATACCCTTCACTGCACATGAGTGCTGATACATTCGTGGAATACGCTCTCTGAGCTGCCGTGTAGGCAGCATTGAGCTCGTTAGAACTGTAGTTTCCTCCCTGACTCGGAAGAGACTTTAACGCGTTAGTTGGAGGACACCGTCCCGTGACATTTGCGACTTCTTCCAACACAAAATCTGTGTCTCCAGCACAGGATGCTTGGACGAAATCCGATGCCATACTTCCCTTCATTGGGCCAGCCATTCCCACCCACGTCGAACTGGAATCCAAACTGCATTTCCCAGTAGCAATCGCTCCAGCTAGCATCAAATTGCCCATCGAGTGGGTAATTAGGATAGTGTCCGCCACAACAATCTTCGAGCTTCTCGTACTCACTGCAACTGCGCGATCACAGACTTGTTGTTGCAAAGTATCGTTTGTCCAGCCGTTGTCGACTGTATTCAGCACGGTATACTTCATTGTCGAACAGCACGGAGCGTGGCCGGTCAAGTTGCCCCAATAGTAGGAGAACTCGTCTACATTTGTAGATTTCTCCTCATCGACGCCCATACCGTGAATGAAAAGACAAGGACGTTTTGTCGACTTGCACGCGCAAAGATCGGAACTATCGGACGAGTCATCATCCGACCAGAAGTCAAAATCAAAATCCGCTTTCAGCTTCCTCTCCGTCGTCACCGAGTCTTGAATATTGCGAAGAGTAGATTGAGTTGCGGATACTTGCAGCGAAATTGCAACGATGATCGTTGTCCAGTACATGAACTGTGACGACATCTTGACGATATGTCCGTCTATGGAACTTGTGGCGGAAGAATGGAAAATGAGTTATGGTTGAGTTTATTCTGCTTTTGAGATGGCGTTGAAATCTGCATTGGACATGATTTATGTGGGTAAATGCCCAACCAGGTCCTATGCGACTCACTGAAGTAATCATTGTGCCCAATTTGACCCCAGGCCGGGATCCTGGCGGCTGCCACCGCCGGATATTTCCTGCTGTCACATATAATATTGATCCTATTGAAGCACAATCATTATTAATATCATATTGTGCTTTTCCGCGAGTTTTGGTGTACGACCGGTTTATTAAGCAAATTTTGCAATGGTATAAGTACGTTCGCAGACAGAAGAAGTTGGCAAAGCGCGAGGTATCCGAAGTAAATCATATAATAGGAAGACACGATACGTGGTGCAAGTATCCACCTTCTACGAAGAAATTACTAAAGCTAATCACTTGGGCTCAGTTGGGGTTGCCCCTAACAAGCTTTACTTTCGTTTCCTTGGGCAATTTCTGTTACGCAAATCTAAAGCAAGTATGAAGTACGCGAGACGAGAATAGTGTCGCCTTCCATCGACACGGCAATCTCGGGCCCTATAAATATTGGGCGGTGTCGAGACTTGGCGAAACCACAGTCAGCAAAACAGCCTGCCACTCCTTTGCTGTTGCTCAAGCGAACGCCCCACGTGAAAATATGATGGAAATGTCCGATAACTCCAGCGCAGTGGAGCCTAACGACGCGGCCCACCACAGTTTAGAGGCAGGAGGGAAGTCTCTCAGTGTGGCGAGTCGCTCGCGAGAGCAAACGTGGGCAGACCCCGTGCCAGTGCCCGGCAAAGACGACCAAGATCTACCGACAAATGCCGTGAGTTCCCCGGAGAGAGCGCGAGGAATGACAGCAGTAAAACAAGGGTCCGTTCACGCTCTGCTCAAGCGAGTGACGAGGTTGTTCCACTCAGAAGACGAAGAGATGGACCCTATCAAACGCAAGGCGCATTACCGACGAGGCTCGATCCTGATCAAGCACTTAGAAGACAAGAAAGCGTCCGGAAAAGCCACGGAGACGGACATGAAGTTCTTCGACGTGGTCAAGAAGCGGTTCGACGCCAACTTCATGGAGTCTCGCACCATCATCTCGCTCTCGGTTTTCCAGACGGGCTCCAACCCAATGGACGACCCGTTTGCCGTGATCCACATGCCGGTGGTTATCCAGCAGGGATTTCGTCGCAAACTCTTCTCCATCTTCACGGTGCAGCTCTTCGCAGTTGTGTTGCTGATCATGTCCCTCTCGTACGTGCCGGCGATCCACAAAACTTTCGAAAGGGCCTTCACGAGTTGGCACTACGTCTTCATCACGTTCGTGGTCATGGTCTTGGCGTTGCTGTGGCTGTACTTGGTTAAGTATCGCTTCCCGCTCAACTTCGTGGTGCTCGCTTGCTACACTGTCACGCAGAGCATTTTCTTCGCTGCGTTCGACTGCTTGTTCGATACCAAGGCAAGTATCTTTATCTTCTGCTTCCTCTTCGGGATCATGGGCATCACGACGTTGCTGTGTACGACCATTATCAAGCGGTCGTTCGACCCGGAAGTCCAACCAACGCTGATCAGCTACCCGGTGTTGCTGTTGATCTCCTTCTTCCTGGGCTTCGTGACGTCGCTGTTCATCTACTTCTTCTACATGATCGACGTGGTCTCACCACTGCAGTACAGCGCGTCACTTGCAGTCATGCTGCTGCTCATTATGTGGTTCGCCTATGATGCTTCCTGCATGAACGAGCGACTGTCTCCAGACGAGTACATGCAAGGGATGGTGTTCTTCTACACGGATATGGTGCTCTTCTTGCTGTTTCTGAGTATCATTTTCGTGGCTTGTTTTGCCTGCGAAGGTGATTGTGCGTGCTACGGAACTGCAGATATCGTTCCGATCGGACGAGGTGGTGGAGGCGATGATGATGACGTAATGGACGAAGACGGAGAAGTCATGGACGGTGGAGATGACATGCGAGCCGTGTCCTCGCAGTAACAAATGTCGAGGACTCGTTAAGTTATTGTGAACTCGCCTTCGACCGACTCGGCAAGTATAAGTTGGATACTAGAAGCACCTGCATACAATTCAAATACTTTCTCTTGTTTTGTGTATTTTTTCTCTTAGTCAGGAATTGTACTGCGCTACTGAGACCAGTACTACGTTTGTAAGTTTAGATGAGCTTCATCTTCTGCACGCTTCCAAGAACCATGAACGACAGACCAACACCAACACCGGTGACTGCCAAGCCGATGGCGAGCGTGACCCAACCGATCCAAGCACCAGGGTCCGGGAACGAGTAGCTGCCGATGTCCGAAGCCCACTGCGGCTCCGTCCAGATGGGCATGGACGAGTTTACAACTTCGTAAAGGAGAGCTGTCGTGGTGCGCTTCAAGCCTGGCGAGCTGGCTTCATGATGGAAAGCATTCTTCGTTACACAAACACCCGGGTGGACGCACTCCATACCCTTGCCATTGTTCTCACACCCTTGGTTTTGCGAGCACGAGGGGGCAGCATCGGCCGTAGCGTTCGGAACCATTGCGGACGCAAGGAAGGAGCGTGTGAAGAACTCGTACGCGTTGGGGAAGAGACGCACAGCGTAGTCGTCGTCGGACCACGAGTCGTTGAAGAGCGAGTACAGCGCGCTATTGCTCTTCTTCATCACAAGCGTCGAGCGGTCATCGTTAAGTGGTCCCGGGTACAACGTAGCGGGGACTGAGTACGACGGCCAAGCCGAGTCTTTCAGACTCAGATACTCGATCAAAGTCGTGACCATGTACTGGGAATAGTTCTTCATGAGGCCGCAATTCCAGTCAGTGGAAATACACGACAGCATCGACTCGACCAGCCACGTGTCCACCTCGATCTTTTCCATCTGCGCACTGGTTGCGTTACTGGACGCCAACGTAAACACACTCTCAGCCAGTACCTGAGCAGCTTGCACCACCGCGTCCACATCCAGCATCGTAAACTCATCATGACGACTATTGTATGTCCCTTCCGAAGTGTAACTTTCATCATACCCAGCCAAAACAGCGCCCACCAGATCCTTCTGGCCGAACTCTCCATCATTTACAAAAGATGACAACGGCGTCGGAGGTAGCGACCCCGTACTGCCTTCACCCACAGCCGAAGCAGCAGACGGAGCGCTCAGAACAGCCTCCACAAGCTCACTCGAGTCATTTGCATGAGGGTTCACGTGCAGCGTAAAATTCCCCGACTTTGGCAAAATTCCCACTTGGTCCACCGCAATAGCGTACGAAATGTTCGCAAGTTTCAAATTGGCAAACTCCGTATTGCTGAGCATCGGGTACGTACAGAAACTTTTACCCATTGGTGACTTCGAGTCGGTCACCGAGTGCGCGCAGGCCTCCGGATCGTCAGTAAACTTCTTTAAGTCCGAAAGGAATTTCCTGGATCCCACAAAACCGAATTTTTCGGCCTGGAAAGCGGCAAAAACCACTTTTTGTCAAAAGCCGAGTCGGGAAGTGCTTTCAGTGCGTGAGCAGCTGCCAAGAGCGCCACAAGACCTGACGCGCCTGTGTTGGCTCCAGGAGCCAAGACATGAGACATTGATGTCGCGTCCATCCCCGCCATAGCCAGCACCACCTCGTCACTCTTGAGATTTCCCCTCATCGCCCAGGAGCTCTGTCCCCCAATGGGGTCGCACTTGGGGCTGCGCTTGTTGTAGATGTTGGTGAAGTTTAGACACTTGAGCGAGTTCATTTCCTCCGGTCCGAAATAATAGTTCATGAACGCCTGGTAAGTTGCTCCAGCGCCGGCCTTGATGTTAATTTGGGCGCGTTTCGTGAACTCGGCGCCCGTTGTGGCATTCTGCAACATAACAACCGGAAACGGCAGCAGCTGCGTCATCAACCCATTGCCTTTTGGGTTCCACTGCGTCTGTTCTGTTTTAAACGGGTTTAAAACCCCGTCGACCGTTCCGTCTCCTTGGGGTGTCGCAGCTTCCAATGACGCATTGGAGGTACCGGATTCCGGGTACACGAAGAGGCCTCCGATGCGGCCGAGTCCCGATTCGATGGCTTCGTAGCTCAGAAGCGACTCGGCCATCACCAAAACGTACTTAGCGTCCGCATCCTGTTGCTCGGCGGAGCCCGACACGAAGCTCTGGAGCTCGGAGCTGCTGCCAATCGGGTACAGCGGCGCCATGTCCGCGCTCGAGAGACTGCGGCAGCCGACGCTGCCAACGGAGTGGAAGACACGGGCGCACTCGCCGCCAGTGGTGACGAGGTGCTCGGGCGCTCCCGCAGTGACCGACGCGGCATCGCTGCGCGTAAGTTGCAGCAGCAACGCAAGCAGCGACAGTGTGGGGAGCCGCATGATCTGGAAATGAGACTTTGGAACTGGCTGAAAACTGGGATATGGGATATGCGATAGGAGAGGAACTATGGAACTGAATAAGTGCGTATGTTGCCGGACGGGGCCTGTTGTCACTGCGGAAGGCTAGCCGAGTGCCGCCGCTACGCGTCGGTGAGTGTTTGATAGTTAAGTTAGTTAAGCTACCTACGCTACGCTCCGGTAGTCAACGGACCCGTTCCGCTCGCAGGGGCTCGCTGCACTACTCTCCGTGTTAGTTGGTGAGGGGAGGCACGGGCGGGCCCTTCGGTCCCGCAAAGCACACAGGCCTTGGATGCCGCCTTCGCTGCGCTCAGCAGCATTTTAGCCAATCGGGGCCGCCGTCGCTGCGCTCGGCAGCATTTCAGCCAATCGTGGCAAAATCGGCCGGAAATGTAATGTTCGTAACAGACGGACGGACACCGCGGGCCAATTGAGTTTGAAGACTAGCTGGCGCCGCCGCTACGCGGCGGTAGGTCTGTGGTTGGTCACAGTGGTGAGTGCCGCCTGCGCTGCACTCCGGAGGGCTGATTCATTGCTATGGGGACTGGCCTCCGCTTCGCTCCGGCCTTTTCGAACATTCACTTCTTATGTAAAACTATGTGTTACGAAACATTACCCAAATGACTACTCTGTGCCGAATATCTGCCGGTACACGATATTGTGGGTGTAAATTCCATCCTCCTCTTCCAAATCTGGGTACTCGATAAACGCCTTGAACCTCGATCTTATCGTAACCCGGATAGTCATCAAGTACAGTGGACAGTGCGAAACGCAAGGATAGGTCAGAGAGAGCCCCAAGTTGTGAGCAGTCTGTCCTTGGGTCGTGTAAATCTCATTGCGAAAGCCGGGTACACCTGTAACTGCCTGCGTCATAGTCGTAAAGGGAACTCACGTTCGTCATCTCCACTAATGAAGACAATGCGAGGAATAAGGACATCCTGCCCTTTGCGCTAGACAGTGCGTTCATGACATGAGGCGTCAAATATACAACCCGTATCCTCGTAACGTTGCAAAGTCCCACGTCTAGGTTCAGATTCCGCATCATCATGATCGGAATGCCCTTCTTTACTTTGATTGTGTGCGACGGGATGCCGTTGATGTTGATCAAAGAAAGCATTCTTGTTCGAAAATCTGCCGTCGTCGTCTTTCACTGAATCTGTTGATGTATATTTGTTCGGCGTTGAAAGTTGTCGGTCCGCAAGCACGGTGTATCAGTGTGGTGGTCCTCGCCTTCCACTGACTACCTTGATGTATATCGTTACATGCCTTCGTTCCTCAACCAGGGGTGCCCATCGCGTCGGTCGTCGTCATAACATAACAAAAGTATCAGCAGTGTAAGACCCGTATATCGTGAATTCTGGTTTTTACGGACGCGTCGTTGAGCGGCAACACACGGAGGGTGCCACGCATGGAGATATTTCAGCGTACTCTTCACTGGACGTATCATGCTGGTTGTGAATTAGTGTATCTCGTGGGAACTTCTCGTCATCTCTACCCAGAGCGGTGTTGATGTCGTGTCGGCCGCCTAACATCCACTGCAAGAACGCGAGTGTTCGGACCTTTCTTATATAACTCGAGCGCTGGGACTTGTCTTATACGCTTCCACGGGAAGTCAATTATACTCGAACCTTCTCCGGGAGAAGCAAGTGACTGAGATGACATCACGGTTCGAAAATCTTGACGATTTTCTCATGAGGTTTCTCTTTCACCTCGTGCCAACTGACCGCTGTATTTGTATACTTACTAACTGACAATAGAGAATCAAAGTTGATATCCCTCGCGTGACTACTGACCCAAGGTACGTCCTAACCGAATTGTCTGTCAATTCACTGCTACTTCTGCCATGCTACTCATATATAGCCATGCACCATTAATCTGCGCATCGCTACTAACGCCACAACTGCAAAATCCGCCCTCTCGTCTAAACATATACATCATCGTATTTCGTCTATAACATTATACTATTGTATTGGGTTGTATAGTAAGTCATTGCGTACATAAAAACACTCTATTTTCCCGCAACGCCCTCACACACTGCGAAATCATATACGTTTGTGTATACACTACGTCGGCATGGCGACACTCCACCTCCTGTGAGGGTAAACTGGCGCTGCAAGTCCCCGCTTACTGCATCTAATCTAAAAACCTCTACGCCAGTATGGTGTCTGTCTGTCGGTCGGTCGGTCTGTCGGTCTGTCGGTCCGTCGGCTCACGCATATCCGGACTTTTCATTGGCCATAATGTGCCGCCGAGCAAAGCGAGGGGCCCTCATTGGACAAATTGCTGTCTTTAGCTGCCGAGCGGAGCGAGGCGGACCTTATTGGCTGAAATTGGACAGATTGGATTGGGTGATAATATAATTGTGTGAGACACATTAACTATGTGAGCCACATTAACTACATGATTATCACGTGTTGCCTTTGAATTGGGACGCGCGCTGGAACGCCACAGAGAGGTTCGCTTGCGTGTATGTATATAAGCCAGAGCACTACGCACAGATAGTCCTAGGTCCCGACGTAATATTTCAAACAATGACGCGCCTCGACAGCCCTTTGGACATAAGGTAAAGAAGACCTATTGGCTTTGATTAACAATTTCACCATAGCAAAACTGGCGTATATACTGATGCAGCAAGTGGAGGACTTGCAGCGTCGCAATAGAAGATGAGGCGCTGACCACGTTTTGCCGTCGTGTATACACGAATATATGAGTTCGTCGTGCGCGAGGGCGTTGTGGGCATGTAGAGTGCTTTTCACAGGTTTTGATGTACGTTGTGACTGACTATACAACACGATACAGTATAATACCGGTAATGTTATAGACGAAATACGATGATGTATATGTTAAGGCGATGGCGAGTTATATAGTTGCGGCGTTAGTAGCGATGCGCAGATTAATGGTGCATGTTTATATATGAGTAGCACGGTAGTAGTAGTAGTAGTAGTAGTAGTGAGTAGGCAGACAAGTCGGTTAGGACATTGGTCGGGAGGCACTTGAGCCAGTAGTCACGCGGGGAGTACAACTTTGAAACTATAGCCAGTCCGTAAGCATAACAAATACAGATATCAGTTGGCACGAGATGGGAGAGGAACTCTCGCGAGCAATTACCCGTACACTTTCGAACCGTGATGTCTTTGCAGACAACACTATTTCAAATGATATTGACTGACTGTGCAAGCGTAGAAGAAAGTCCGAGCGCTCGAGTACTTGCAGCGGAGTTAAGAAGGCCGAAATGACATCAACACCGCACTGGGTAGACATGACCTTCCACGATATACACTAATTCATAACCAGCATGACATGTCCAGTGAAGAGTACGCTGAAATATCTCCTTGCGTGGCACCCTCCGTGTGTTGCCGCTCAACGACGCGTCCGTAAAAACCAGAATTCACGATATACGGGTCTTTCACTGCTGATACTTTTGTTATGTTATGACGACGACCGACGCGATGGGCACCCCTGGTTGAGGAACGAAGGCATGTAACGATATACATCAAGGTAGTCAGTGGAAGGCGAGGACCACCACACTGATACACCGTGCTTGCGGACCGACAACTTTCAACGCCGAACAAATATACATCAACAGATTCAGTGAAAGACGACGACGGCAGATTTTCAAACAAGAATGCTTTCTTTTGATCAACATCAACGGCATCCCGTCGCACACAATCAAAGTAAAGAAGGGCATTCCGATCATGATGATGCGGAATCTGAACCTAGACGTGGGGCTTTGCAACGGGTGGTATATTTGACGCTTCATGTCATGAAGGCACTGTATAGCGCAAAGGGCAGGATGTCCTCATTGCTCGCATTGTCTTCGTTGTGGAGATGACGAACGTGATTTCCTTTTCGGCTGTGACGCAGACAGTTCCCAGTGCGACCGGCCTTCGCAATGACGATCAACACGGCCCAAGGACAGACCGCTCACAACTTGGGGCTCCCTTTGGCCTATCCTTGCGTTTCGCACTGTCCACTGTACTTGATGACTATCCGGGTTACGATAAGATCGAGGTTCAAGGCGCTGATCAGTACCCATTTGGAAGAGGAGGATGGAATCTACACCCACAATATCGTGTACCGGCAGATATTCGACACAGAGTAGTCATTCGGGTAATGTTTCGTAACACATAGTTTTACATAAGAAGTTTATAGTCGAATAAAGGCCGGAACCAAGCGGAGGCCAGTCCCCATAGCAACGAATAAGCCCGCCGGAGCCAGGCAGGCGGCACTCACCACTGTGACCAACCACTGACCTACCGCCGCGTAGCGCGGCGCCAGCTAGTCTAAGCTTCTACGCCAGTTTGGCGTCTGTCTATCGGTCGGTCGGCTCACGCATATCCGGCCTTTTCATTGGCCATAATTTGCCGCCGAGCAAAGCGAGGGGCCCTCATTGGACAATTTGCTGTATTTAGCTGCCGAGCAGAGCGAGGTGGCCCTGATTGGCTGAAATTGAACGGATATGATTGGACGATAATATAATTGTGTGAGACACATTAACTATGTGAGCCACATTAACTACGTTACCCCTATTTGAATTCGAGCACGCACGCTGGGACGCCACGACGAGTACGCTTGCGGGTATGTATATGTGCCAGACCACTACGCACATATAGTCCTAGGTTCCGACATATTATTTCAAACAATGACGCGCCTCGGCAGCTGTCGACCGCTTTGGACAAAGGTAAAGAAGACCTATTGGCTTTGATTACAAAAATCAACATACTAATACTGGCGTACAGACTGATGCAGTAAGCGGGGAACTTGCAGCACCGGTTTACCCCTCACAGGAGGTGGAGGTCGCCACGCCGACGTAGTGTATACACAAACGTATATGATTTTGCAGTGTGTGAGGGCGTTGTGGGAAAGTAGAGTGTTTGTATGTACGCAATGACTTACTATACAACCCAATACAATAGTATAATGTTATAGACGAAATACGATGATGTATATGTTTAGAAGAGAGGGTGAGTTATATAGTTGCGGCGTTAGTAGCGATGCGCATATTAATGGTGCATGGATATATATGAGTAGCTGTAGTAGTAGTAGTAGTGAGTAGGTATACAAGTCGGCTAGGACGTTGGTCGGGAGGCACTTGAGCCAGTAGTCACGCGGGGAGTACAACTTTGAAACTATAGCCAGTCCGTAAGTATACAAAATACAGATAACAGTTGGCACGAGGTGAGAGAGGAACGCTCGCGAGCAATTACCCGTACACTTTCGAACCGTGATGTCTTGGCAGACAACACCATTACGGAGACATACGAGTAGTATTGACTGACCGTGCAAGCGTAGAAGAAAGTCCGAGCGCTTGAGTACTTGCAGCGGAGTTAAGAAGGCCGAAACGACATCAACACCGCACTGGGTAGACATGACCTTCCACGATATACACTAATTCATAACCAGCATGACATGTCCAGTGAAGAGTACGCTGAAATATATCCTAGCGCGGCACCCTCCGTGTGTTGCCGCTCAACGACGCGTCCGTAGAAACCAGAATTCACGATATACGGGTCTTTCACTGCTGATACTTTTGTTATGTTATGACGACGACCGACGCGATGGGCACCCTGGTTGAGGAACGAAGGCATGTAACGATATACATCAAGGTAGTCAGTGGAAGGCGAGGACCACCACACTGATACACCGTGCTTGCGGACCGACAACTTTCAACGCCGAACAAATATACATCAACAGATTCAGTGAAAGACGACGACGGCAGATTTTTCGAACAAGAATTCCTTCACACGATCAACATCAATGGCATCCCGCCGCACAAGCTCAAACTTAAGAAGGGCATTCCGATCATGATGATGCGGAATCCAAACCCAGACATGGGACTTTGCAACGGTACGAGGCGGCGAGGGTAGAATTGACGCCTCATGTCATGACCGCTACGATCATGACTGAAGCGCAAAGGGCAGGATGTCCTCATTGCTCGCATTGTCTTCGTTGGTGGAGATGACGAACGTGAGTTCCCTTTCCGGCTGCGACGCAGACAGTTCCCAGTGCGACCGGCCTTCGCAATGAGATTTACACGACCCAAGGACAGACCGCTCACAACTTGGGGCTCTCTCTGGCCTATCCTTGCGTTTCGCACTGTCAGCTGTACGCGATGGTTATCAGCGTTACTATAAGATCGAGGTTCAAGGCGCTGATCGAGTACCCATTTGGAAGAGGAGGATGGAATCTACACCCACAATATCGTGTACCGGCAGATATTCGACACAGAGTAGTCATTCGGGTAATGTTTCGTAACACATAGTTTTACATAAGAAGTTTATAGTCGAATAAAGGCCGGAACCAAGCGGAGGCCAGTCCCCATAGCAACGAATAAGCCCGCCGGAGCGCAGCGGACGGCACCACTGTGACCAACCACTGACCTACCGCCGCGTAGCGGCGGCGCCGGCTAGTCTAAAAGCTTCTACGCCAGTTTGGCGTCTGTCTATCGGTCGGTCGGCTCACGCATATCCGGCCTTTTCATTGGCCATAATTTGCCGCCGAGCAAAGCGAGGGGGCTCATTGGACAATTTGCTGTATTTAGCTGCCGAGCAGAGCGAGGTGGCCCTGATTGGCTGAAATTGAACGGATATGATTGGACGATAATATAATTGTGTGAGACACATTAACTATGTGAGCCACATTAACTACGTTACCGCTATTTGAATTCGAGCACGCACGCTGGGACGCCACGACGAGTACGCTTGCGGGTATGTATATGTGCCAGAGCACTACGCACAGATAGTCCTAGGTCCCGACATATGATGTCAAACAATGACGCGCCTCAGCAGCTGTCGACCGCTTTGGACAAAAGGTAAAGAAGACCTATTGGCTTTGATTACAAAAATCAACATACTAATACTGGCGTACAGACTGATGCAGTAAGCGGGGGACTTGCAGCGCCGGTTTACCCCTCACAGGAGGTGGAGTGTCGCCACGCCGACGTAGTGTTTACACAAACGTATATGATTTCGCAGTGTGTGAGGGCGTTGTGGGAAAGTAGAATGTTTTATGTACGCAATGACTTACTATACAACCCAATACAATAGTATAATGTTATAGACGAAAACGATGATGTATATGTTTAGAAGAGAGGGTGAGTTATATAGTTGCGGCGTTAGTAGCGATGCGCATATTAATGGTGCATGGATATATATGAGTAGCACTGTAGTAGTAGTAGTAGTGAGTAGGTATACAAGTCGGCTAGGACGTTGGTCGATAGGACCTTGAGCCAGTAGTCATGCGAGGCAGTACAACTTTGATTCTATAGCCATATAGTAGGTATACATAATACATCGGTCAGTTAGCACGAAGTGTGAGAGGAATGCTCACGCGAAAATAAGCATACACTTTCGAATCGTGAAGACTTTGCAGGCAGCCATCTCGGAGACATGAGAGTACAATTGACGGACCGTGTCAGCGTATAAGAAAGTCAAGCGCTCGAGTTCTAGCTGCGGGTGTTAAGGCGGACCTGACATCAATCCCGCTCTGGGTAAAGAGGACGTGAAGTTTCCACGGGATACGCTAATTGATGATGCATTCAGTGAAAAGTACGCTGAAATATTGCCTAGCGCGGCACCCGTGCGTGGTGTCACTCATCCACACATACATGAAAACGAAAATGACGACATACGAGTTAATCACTGCTGATACTTTTATTACGTTATGACGATGGTCGATGCGATGGACCACCGTACCAACGAAGTGGTTGGGGAACGACGGTACGAAACGATATAAAGCCAGGTATTCAGTGCAAGGCGATGTGATGCACCGTATCGACGAAGTGGTTGTGGACCGACAGCTTGCAACGCCGTGAGAATATACATCAACAGATTCAGTGGAAGACGACGACAGCAGGTTTTTCGGACGAGAATTTGTTCATCCGATCAATATCAATGCATCCCGCTGCACAAGCTCAAACTTATAAAAGGCATTCCGATCATGATGATGCGGAATCCAAACCGAGACATGGGACTTTGTAACGTTACGAGGATACGGGTTGTATATTTGACGCCTCATGTCATGAACGCACTGTCTAGCGCAAAGGGCAGGATGTCCTTATTCCTCGCATTGTCTTCATTAGTGGAGATGACGAACGTGAGTTCCTTTACGACTATGACGCAGGCAGTTACAGGTGTACCCGGCTTTCGCAATGAGATTTACACGACCCAAGGACAGACTGCTCACAACTTGGGGCTCTCTCTGACCTATCCTTGCGTTTCGCACTGTCCACTGTACTTGATGACTATCCGGGTTACGATAAGATCGAGGTCAAGGCGTTTATCGAGTACCCAGATTTGGAAGAGGAGGATGGAATCTACACCCACAATATCGTGTACCGGCAGATATTCGGCACAGAGTAGTCATTTGGGTAATGTTTCGTAACACATAGTTTTACATAAGAAGTTCATAGTCGAATAAAGGCCGGAGCAAAGCGGAGGCCAGCCATAACAACGAATCAACCCGCCGGGCGCAGCGGCGGGCAGCCTCTAACTGTGACCAACCACTGACCTACCGCCGCGTAGCGCGGCGCCGGCTAGTCGGTCTGTACGCCAGTATTAGAATGCTGATGTTTTTGTAATCAAAGCCAATAGGTCTTCTTTACCTTTTGTCCAAAGCGGTCGACAGCTGCCGAGGCGCGTCATTGTTTGAAATAATATGTCGGAACCTAGGACTATATGTGCGTAGTGGTCTGGCACATATACATACCCGCAAGCGTACTCGTCGTGGCGTCCCAGCGTGCGTGCTCGAATTCAAATAGGGGTAACGTAGTTAATGTGGCTCCCATAGTTAATGTGTCTCACACAATTATATTATCGTCCAATCATATCCGTTCATTTTCAGCTAACTCGCTCCGCTTGGCAGCAGAAGACAGCAATTTGTCCAATCAGGGCCCCCTCGCTTTGCTCGGCGGCACATTTTGTCCAATGAAAAGGCCGGATATGCGTGAGCCGACGGACCGACAGACCGACCGCCCGACAGACAGACGCAAAACTGGTGTAGAAGCTTTTAGATGCCGCGAGAGCTCAATGTACGCGAGTTGCTGGAGCTGGAGCGCCAGATCTACCAGGAGAGCATCGACCGCGTGCTACAGCAGCAGAGCGCAGCTGCAAGGAGGTGTATTGGAGGACTTTGTAAGGCGATGCGCGCCGTTCGAGGCGGACCGAGAGCGAGAGTTGCGTGTGGCGCAGGCGCAGCTTAAGTTGTCGCAGCGAGACGCGCGTACGTTGCTCGAGTTCGACCTGCAGCAGGCCGAAGACGTTTTCCACACAGACATGGAGCAACTTAAGCTGAAGTTGCAGGCGCGCGTGCGGCGAAGGAGACGACAGGTGGAGAAGAAACTAAAGTTGCCCCAGACGAGCAACTTAAATGCAGGACGCGTTGCTCCAGCAACGGAACACAACCGACTGGAAGTTAAGTTGCTGGAGACGCAGCTGCGACGCGCTCAGCACCGTACGAGGAAGAGCTTCAACTTCAGACACTTGTCGGGCGGGGTGCTGCCCACTCCGAAGCGGATCGTGGACGACGTAACGAGTGCGTGTGAGCAGCTTCAGCTCAGTCGGGAGCGCGAGGAGAGGGCAAACATGGCGCAACAAGAAGGGCTGCCAACAAGAGTTAGAGTTGCTCTAAGTGAGGACAGTCAAGAATTGGTGTGTCAAGGACCCAGTGGAGAGATTGAGGCGTTAGAAGTGGGGGATGCAGTGGTGCTAGAGTCGCAGCTGACGGAGGAGGATTTTCACGGGTTCGTGTCGGCTTTTACAAGTGGAGAAGTGCAGCTGATGCTGGTGTGTGGCTCTCATGTACGCGTGACGTTCGCGAAACTGAGAAGTGAGCAGTGTAAGTTGCACAAACGGCAGGAAATTGTTGCGCAACATTCAGATGAAGATGGTAGTTTTTGGTGGTTCCAGCTGGGGTCGCTACGAGCCTTGGAGAATTGCTGCGAGATCCTCCGGACGTGCGGCGTCGAGCTGCTGCAGTCCTGAGTGCGTAGATTACTTGTTGTTACTTTATTTTCTTCGCTCATGGCACTAACCGCTTGTTTGTACGCAGACCGACTAAAACGGAAGTCGACAATTGATATTCGACGCGGCTTCTAAGTGTTCACGGATTTCGTTCGCTATTGAGAGCAGATTCTATTCAAGTTTGTCAAGATGCAACGGATCTTCAGCTTTCTACTGCGTCTTCTTCTGCTCGGCTGGGAGATCAGCGGTGCCAACAGACAAGAGCGGTCGGAAGGTGTTGATGAACGTGTAGCGCGAGAAAACCACGAACATGCGGCGGTACCATACAAACTGACTCTGGTGAAGTGCCATGGCGTTGTAGTTCCATCGCGGCTGACCGAGGAACACGAATTGGCGCTCGTGTTTCTCGTCATCTCCACGACGAGAACTCCAATACGACAGCGCCGTGTCCAGTACTCCCACGTACTTGCGCAGCATGTTGGTGCTCTCCAACGCCCAACCACGAACAACCTTCGCTTCCTCGTCAGCTCCAGCATCGGCTCTACATTTCTCCTGCACCCCCGAAGAGCTCGTTTGACTCCATAGTGCGTGGCAATATGGTTCGTATGGCCCGACACTCCATAGTCATCAAACGTGAAGACCTACAACAAGAAAAACACCGACCCGTCAACCATGTGAGAGATTCAACATGAAAAAGTATCTTCCCCACTAACCGCGTCGATCTTGTTCTTGTCCACATAAGCTGCCACAATTGATGCAATGTGAGCCACATCCCATTGCGTCTTCATGCCATCTTGTAGCATTGGGTCTTCCAGTACTGTAACGTGGTCTGTTGAGAGTCCGATGTACGTGGCACAAGCTTTGAGTTCTTTCTCCCTCACGTCCCCCAAGCCGTCAAAATTGCCCCGAGAAAGGCACAGCAAGTGCGTCTGCCAACGATCGTTGCTGCCTTCTGGTTGTTGCTGCAGTGAGTGCACCAGTGGCAGGAAGAACATACTCTCGTCGTCCGGGTGGGATGTGATGATCAACGCCCGTTTAAACTGCGCCGGGGTCGATAAAGAGCGCGAATTTTCAGGTACTGAAGCGGTGAAGAACACGAGAGCAGCAGTGACGAAGAGGAACACGTTGGTGCCCAACAAAAGGTACTTGAACAGCTCCAGCAGCGTCTGCATCTCGTCTTCCCCATGTTGTGCGCACGAAGGGACACGTTTTCGCTAATGTCGACATGATTCACTTGGCATTTGTATTGACTTCGTTTAAGTACGACTGACGGACGTGAGGAGCTCCTCGTACCGAGACACGAATGCAGCGCAAGTGTTGGCGATCTGCACGTTCCTATGATGTTGTAGGGATTGCAGCTTGGCCATGAACCTCTGAGAAGTGATTTCGGCGAAAGCACTCGAGTCCAGCAGGAAATACGCGATAGTTAAAGCGGAGACCGAGGTATTGAGCTCAGAAGCTGTGAGGGACGACGTTCCGTCGCTCTTGAGCGAAGTTTGCAGCATATAAGGCGCTACGATCTCCAGTCCGTCGCCGTCGATGAATTGCTGCTGTAGTAGCGGGTCTGCGATGCAATTGCAGATTCCTTTCAATGCAAATTCCACCAAGTGCGACGTCTTGGACGGTTTGGTGGTTGTCGTCTGCTTGGACTCTTGGTCGTTGTCTTCTTGGGCTGCGTCGAGGATGTCGAGAAACAAGTCCATGATGCGAAGACGGCACAGGGACGTGTAGTTGATGGGGTCGTAGGCGAAGTTGGCCAGGTTCGCTACCACTTCCTCCTTACGAAGCACATCCGGCGAGCGCTGGAACTCGTCCACCAACTGCTGCAGGTATTCGTGGCGGGGTGCTGCGTGTTGACCTTGGCGCTCTTGCAGCCGTTCCCGTGACGACAGCATTTTGAATTCTTGCTTGAAGTTGTGCTGTTTTGCCAGCGAATTTCGGAATGAATGGACAGCGATTCAAGTTTGTCTATGACACAATTGCATTTGAAGTGGTAAATGGTAGGCAAAATGTCCACAGCGTGGGGCTCTTCTGCTTACAAAAGCTTCTTGTAAGGCCTGATAGGGTTTACGATGCTGCGGCACATGGGGTTCGTGCAGCCAGCACAATTGAGCGGGTACGCGGACGAGTGCAGCTCATCCGTATCCAGGTGGGTCTTCACAATGTCAGCCTGCGCCTTGAACAGCAGAGGCTCGTCGTTCAGCGACGGGCATCGCTTGAAATCCTGTGAACAGAGCAAAAATGAAGATAAAGTGAGTCCATGCGCTAGAAAATGACAATTCATGGACGTACCGTGATGCCAGCCTCCTTGGCCTCCTCGCCGTACTCAATGTCGATCTCGTACAGCGTTTCAACGTGGTCTGACGTGAAGGCGATAGGAACAGCCATCACGTGTCTATAGACAAAAAATAATGAGAATCCAGCTCTGAGCCCCGTACACCAACAAAGCGAAAACGCACTTGTGTCCCTGTTCGCCGTATCTCTTGATAACGTCGCTGGTACTGGGTCCCATCCACGGCAAGTAGCCGACCTTGGACTGCCAGCTCAGAATGTGCGGGTTCGTCCCCGCCAATTCCTTCATAACTCGCTCGGCCGTGGCTGCAATCTCATTGACGTACGAGTCGCCCTTGTACACCGTCTTCATGGGCACCGAGTGCGCCGAGAACATGATGATGACCTTGTCTCTGTCTTCGGGCGCGTACTGCTCCAGTCCGATCTTGACGCGGTTGGCCACAGCCGAGACGTATCCCGGGTGCGTGTTCCAGCGGTCAATGAGCGACCACTTGAAGTCTTCCTTCATGTCCAGACGGTCCAGCTCACGCCACAAGTTGTTCATACTGGAGCCCGACGTGGTGCACGACCACTGCGGGTACTGCGAGAAGGCAACGGCACGAGTCACGCCGTCCTCCTTCATCTGCTTGAGCGACTTCTCTGTCAATGGGTTGGCGTAGCGGAAGAACACGTAGTGTTTGTGAGGTGCACTCTGTAGCAACAGCAACAGCAACAGCAACAGTTACCAGTTAGTAAAAGTGTCATCTCCATGTTGTGTCATAACTTCTCGTACCTCGGGACGTATCTCGTCCAGGATCTTGCACAGGTTCTCGCCCTGGATGTTGGTCCACTTGAGGATGGGCGAACCACCGCCAATCTGCGCGTACTGGTCCACAATGCTTGGTGTACGGCGCTTGGCCACCCAAGGACCCACGACGTTCTGTACGGGGCCCATGGGGATGAGCTCCGGGTCTGTGAA